>JAJTWQ010000249.1:0-172500 GCA_029007595.1 Solanum commersonii
GTGTGCTTTGTTCAAACTGTCAGTACTTTTGATGGTTTCGATTCCTTCATCTTTCTCAGAACTCAAAGTCTCTAATGAGATTCAACATTTGCATACCTTGATACGATCATCTCCTTCATATTCTAACATGAGATAACCCGCATGGCTTTCTTGATTTTAGAGACATGATACGAGTGAAAATTGTCAAGAGACTTGAAAAAAAGACATGCCTTTGCCTTAGATTTTCTAGTTTTCTTGTCCTTGTGATTTTGAGTTGAGCCATTATTGGGTTTCCGAGTGGAAGAACTTCATAGTCTTCCTCGATTGACTTCCAAAGATCTAAAGCTTTCAAATAACTCCATCCTCACCGCCCACATGTGAAAATTTTCACCATTGAATACGGGAGGTGCCATTGTCACGAAACTTGAGCTTTCTTCCATGTTTAATCTTTGCTGTTAAGTTGTGATGCTTGAGTCACTGAAACAATCACTCAAAAGAAATACCCACAGATCCCGCAAGATAAAAAAGCTCTAGATGGAAAGCAATTGTTGGTAAATTTCAGAAGTATGAGTTATTAAGGAAATGTTAAAAGTCAAAAAGAATATAAGTAGAAGAACATTTTTTATTTATGTCTTCAAATTAACTTTTTATAAGACCGAATGAAAAACAGAGTTAAGAAACCCCGACTAGCGGATCCCTAACTCAATTAACTTACTCCTAAATAATAGAATAGATGGCTAACAACTAATTGACTAAGTCTTAACTAATATAAAATAGAACAAGCAAAATTAAGCTGCTGATTGAAAAAAGCAAATTCCTAACGAGATAAGCTAAAATATCAATTGTTTAGTGTCACCTCTTTAGAAAAAGGCTCATTGACAAGAAAAAATATGTCTTAGAACCTTGATGACAACATTGAAGCGCACATATAGTGAAGTGAAGCTCGTCACATTTTAAGCCTTGTTTAGGCTTAAGTGTGTCTTTGACACTGATGGGTGGTTGATGTGCAAAGGTTGTTGAAGACTTGGTCTTAATAGAAAGTGTGGGTTTCCGTAAGAGGCAGGTATAGTGTTGTGGCAATGGGTTCATTTGCACCAGGTGCAGTTGATGCAAAACATGTGTGTCTTTGACAACACTGATGGGTGGTTGATGTGCAAGGTTGTTTGAAGACTTGGTCTTAATAGAAAGTGGGTTTCCATAAGAGGCAGGTATAAGTGTTGTGGCAATGGGTTACCATTTGCACCTGTGCAGTTGATGCAAAATATGAACGTATGTGTAAACATCTACTAAAATTTTGATGACTAGTCTGTATGGATCAATAATTTCAAAAATTCAATGGATTCGATATGACGAACCTTAAAGGTTGAACCTACATTGTTTAAATTCCTGATAGATTTTCATTAATGTCTCATAGTTCCCTGTCACGCTTTTTTTGATTTCTTTACAAAATCCTATAAGAAATAACATACATTTAAACATAACACTAGTATCAGTTTTGGAATAGAAGAAAATAAGGTATTCATATGATTGTTAGTTGTGATTAGTGCATTTATGATCTCACTGGTGGAAATTTAGGACTAAAAAGTAAATTTTTTATTAATCAAGTGATCTTACTAAGTGTTTCTAATGATACTTTATAACACCGGGAAAAAATAAAGCTTCTATTGCTCCTTAAGGGTAAAAGAGCATAATGTTTTGAGTCACTACAATGTAAAACATGAAATGATATTAAATAGTTGAGTTTAGAGCTATTAGATGAACTCAAGCAATGCTACACTTTCATCATTGTAAACCTTAAGGTTTATCCTAGAAATCAATAGAATGGATGAATAATACAATACACAGATTCAATTTCAAGTAGAGACAAAAAAATGCTAGGTATATTTGGTGAGCGTGGTGTCCATGGATGGCATCAGGGTATATTCGGTAAAGATTAAAGCTATTACGTATTGGTCTTGACCCACCTCAATTATTGAGATTTGGAACTTCACCGAACTAGAGGACTATAGACGGTTTATGGAGGGTTTCTCTACCATTAAAACACCATTGACCCGATTTACTCGCCTTGATGTTCCATTTGAGTTGTTTTGAGGAGTGTGAATTGACCTTTCGGAGGCTCAAGGAGTTACTTACCACCGATCTTGTATTGACTTTCCCGAGTTGAGGTTGAGGGTTTCACGGTGTAATGTGACGCATTCGGCATTGATTTGGGATATGTATTGATGCGTGGGGTCGGGGTTATAGCTTATGCATCAAGGCAATGTAAGTTGCATGAGCACAAACTACCCCACTTATGACTTGGGTTAGGCGAAAATAGTTTTTGCACCTAAAGATCTGTGAGGCACTACATGTATGGGAGTTCGATAAGGATCTATACCGACCACATGAGTCTTGATAAATTATGAGTTGATCACACTCAAATTATTTGTAAGACCATTAAATACGTAAGTGGTCATTAGCAAATCTAATTACCCAACCCTATGAGGCTCTGGGTCCAATCCCACAAGTGCTATGTAAAAAGAGTTCAATTACGAAGTCAATTTGTATCCCAATTCATTGCAAGTAAATGGTAAAAAGGTTAAAAATAATTTCGATTATCAAATTAAGGTGTTTGGTAACTAATTTCGATCAGTAAAGTAAAACAAAGCGATTAACAAGCAAACAAAGTGGTAAATCTAGGAGTGTGCGAAAAAGTGGGTATCAATTTCAAAAGGTTGGTCAATGTGTTGCTCAATAACCTTAATTACCCATGGATAGGTTGGGTCAATCTCAAACACATATTAAGTTTCTCAATCACAATATGTGTATTACAGAATTCCTCTCGGACATTCTCATGTGTAATCAACTAAACAACTCAACAGTTTGGCCTGTTTTCTCTCTTTTGAGAAAGACTAGCATTTAGAGGTGAAACCCCAAATCTCTTTCTCAATCAAATAAAGAATTTCCAACTAATATGCAAGTATCAACTCGGTTACCCACTTCATATATTCTCTCTCAATCAATATCTAAAGTCTAAAGCTATAATTAAGCTTGCAAACTCAATTCATAAATTAAATATATGGTAATCAAATTGAACCATTAGAAATTAAAGCAAAATAGAGCAATACACATTATCCCACCAATTACCGAAAATCAACTCCATTTGGACACCTCTATAATAAGGTTTTAGCCAATCATATAAAATTACAAGAAAGTATATCAACACCATCCTCGGTCATCGGATTATTGATTTGCAACTACAATTAAAACAGATCCACTTTCAAATCACCAAAAATTATTGATTACAAGCTTGCTTACTACAAAATAGAAGTTTCTATTGTATTGTACTAAAGAAAAGATTCAGATCCAATTGTATGAGCAAAAAATATACATTTTCTTTCTCCTTTTGGCTATTTATAATTTTTCAAATAGTAAAAACTTCATCAAATTTCGAAGGAGATGTAAGTCATGCTCACCGACTCATTTAGAGAGTCATCGACTTGTTCTTCTTCTTACACATTTTGGCTTCAAGTGTTTGAATCCCACGGTTAGCGAGCTCAATGGAGCTCGTCATTCACATTCAATGAGTCACCGATGTCACGCAATCTCGCATTTTTATCTTGATTTAGATCGATCATTTGTCACTTTAAACGAACATATGTCATCCCAGTAAGTTCTGGTGCAGTCGGTGATCGAATTTTCTTCTGTTTGACATGTCTTGAGCATTTTAGTCAAAGACTCGTCGGTTTGGTGAGGTATGGAACATTTGCGAGGTCATCGGTATCTTTTGGCAAGCATCAATATCATGATTTTGCTCCTTTTCCATGTTTATAGCCTTTTTACATGATTACATCCTTGCCTTGCCCTTGAGCCCTTATATCTACAAAACACCATAAATCATTATATATGGACATAAAAGGCATTAAGGACACTAAGTTATTGCGGGAATAAAACCTCTCAATTCTCTACCATCCGACAACGCAAATCTAGGCAGCTGTTACATCTTATCTGGAAGCAGAGGCGGTGTGTATGAGTAGTCTAGCCTTCCCCTATGGAGAGATCTTTGCCTTTAGACATTCGTGTTTAGCCAAAGTATGATTTTTTTTTGGATATTTCAAATTCTAGGAGAGTGTAAGCCTATGGGAGTTCGTCTTTCTTGTTGAGCGGATCGGGGTTGCTAGTTTGAGGATGAGGGCCTTGGTTGCCCTTAAAGAGATCAAGTGTTGATGGACATATAACTTATATTCAAACGGGTTTGAGATTTGGCCGTCAGAATCCGTGTTAAGATAGTTGTGGATTCGATTGATTTAGTCCTTCTTGATGCCCGTGACTCCCGGATATTCTATCTATCCGGGGCACCCATAAAGATGTATTATGATTTGAGGAAGTTTATTGGTGGAGCGGTATGAATAGATATATTGGGAAACTATGTGTCTCAAGTGCATGTGTTGCTATTAGGTGAAGACCCGAGCATTTGTGGCACGGTGATAAGTTTTAGAGATCGCATTTCGTAGTGGAAGTGGGATCGAGATCGCATGAACTTTGTTGTAGGTTTTCCTTGAACTTAGAGGTGTTGTGAGTATAGCCGGGTAATCGTGGATCAATTGACAAAGTTAGCACACTTCGTTTCTCGTTCACTCTTCGTTCGCACCAAGAGAGATTTAGCTCGTATCTATATTCGAGACATGGTTCCTCTTCATGGTGCTCCACTATTAGTTAATTCAAGGTCCGAACATCTAATCTTTAGCTTGTGATCGTGTCGGGCTCATTATCCTCTATGGAGCTGATATCTATCATCTTGCTCTTGGGTACTTGGAGGCTTATCGGTGGTTCGACGTCCAAGCTACGTCTTTATGGTTTCTTTGGGAGATATATTCGCAGTTTGAGGTCCGGCCTATGCACCCTTTTGGCTCGACTCACCATGACCTATTCTTAGTAGTAATGGGTATTTTTGTGTACCCATCGCTTATTAAGTCCTTTCATATTTGTCACACCACTTCATTTTTCAATAGTTAAGAATGTGATGGGTTTGTTTTAAAAAATAGCAAAGATTTTTTTTAGCAAAGCCGCCACTTGGAATTGAGTTTTTAGGTGTTCCAAGTCACACGGTAAATCCTAATTTAAAAGGGAATAACTCTTTATTTTTTAGTCTATGAAACTAAGATAGGGTAGGAATTCTATTGGACCGGGGGAAGGTGTGAGCACCCCCGAGTCCCATGGTTCTAGCACGGTAGCTTTATTAACTTCATGTTTGGCTAAAATAATTTTGGATAAAAGTAAATTCGTGTTAGTTGCTAATTTTTAAAAAAAAATAATTGGCCTAGGAGCGTAATCCGCACAGACCTCCCTTTTAGAAAAATACACACCAAGGATCGTAATCGAACACATGGTGGTATTTTATTTTTATTTTTTTAAAGAAAAGACTGATAATTAATGACTCAAATTTTATTTAATAATAAAAAAATTAATGAATAAATGAACTTGTTGCAACATATAGACATGAAAATGATCTTTATTTTTATTTATTTTTTGCAAATTGCTAATTAACATTTTTTTTTCTAAAAATAAATAAAACAAATATATATATTAAGTATCACAACTTACTTATCAATCCTATGATGAGTAAAATTAAAACTAAACACCACATTAGTAATAAACATAAATGTACATAATAATAAAACATAATCATATAAAATTCACAATAGACTTAACTAAATCAAAACAAACTTAATATAAACAACTTAATCAGTATATAAAAAGAACATGAAACATTAATTTAAGATTACATTGTGAAATGTAAAGAAATACCTAAATGTGATGATAAGCAAATAGTGGAAGCAAATTAGTTGGAACTACGAACTTACACAATGATAATTTTTCTTTTTTTGAAGAAAACTTTCTACTCTATTCTTATGATTTCTTCTTCTAATTTTCCCTCTTCCTTTCTTCCTTTTTTTTTTTGTTGTCCTTCCTTTGAAATGAAAAGAAGAATGGGTTTGGATGGTGAATATTAACATTCACTCTTCTTGGAAAACTTAAGAGTCAATGCATGCATTGGACTCTTTGCCTTTCCTCAATGTGCCACCCAAGATGGCCAATAATTTTCTTTTTTCTTTTTAAGACTAATTAAAAAGCCTTTTAGATGACCCATTTCTTTTATTCATTAATTGAATAATAGCTAAATGGGTTAATCAAAATTTAAAATAGCTCCAAAATGTAGACCCATTTGACCAAGACCCAAAAATTAAAAAGAAAATCGGTTTACTAACACAAAAATCCAAACATCTAAACTATTTTGAAGATCAAACACAACAAATAAGGAAGAAAATAAAATATAAAAACAAAACAAATCAAAAAATAAAATTCAAGCAAAACCTTGACATGATATAACTTAAAGAACACTAACAAAACAATGCAAACCAACCACCAAAACAACTTATATGGTTAAAAAAACGTGATAGGACGGTTGGATAGAGGATGAGAGCGGGGGGGGAGATTGACATAAATTTTGGGTGAATAGGTCGCTGGAAAATTTCGCCGAAATTTATTTTCGGTATTTTGGGCATTAAATTTATATCAGCGATAGCTCCTTGAAGAGCTCTACACATTTATGTAAATGGTATAGAATGGGATGGCATCAAACTTCATAAATCTAAAAAGAAAAAAAGTGAAGTTTTGTGTTTGGTTTTCTTAGATCTTACTAAGTTTGGCTATGGATAAGGATGAATGGTTTATGGATTTGTGTAGAGGAGGGGTGAAAGGAAGAAATGGTAAATTTTTGGAGATTTTTCTAGCGAGGGCGTGGCGCCGTAATAGTGGAGAATGTATTCATGAGTCTACTTTGTCATCGTGAGATCTTCGTATCATGAACCATAACTCTTGAATTCATAATTCACATTTAAGAGAGGGTTAAGAGTAGAGTTCAAGAAAGTCTTTGAGTTCAATTGTGAATCCTTTGAGATCCACCATCAATTTGAGTTAAGTTTTTGAGAAGTAAGTGAGAATGAGAAGTCATTATCATTAAGTTCCTTATTGATATTTTGACCCTCGAGTCGTGGCTCATGCCCATAACTTCGCATGACCTCCATCGGTTTAGTATCTTTGAAAGGACTATATCTCAAGTTCTAAGTCTCAGTATCGAGTTCCAAACCCTTCCAAGATTATAATCCTAATCATGGGACTACCTATTACCCATGAAGTCCATGAGTCGAGTTGTTGAGCCACAATTCCACATTAACATTATAAGTCGAACAAATCTTGAGATGAGAAGTATCTTTGAGTCCTTGAGTTGAGTAGTTCATGCTCCATAATTCCGTATGAACTTTGAGTTGAGCATTCTTTAAATGAGTAGTATCATTGAAGTTCTTGAGTTCCAAGTATTTGAGTTATCTCTAGTTTTATTGAAACCTTGCAGACAGTCGTTCATGTCCATAATTTGACATGAACCATACTCTTTAAGAAGTCTCTTACAAATGTTTTAACTTTGTTTTAAGACTTGTTGTGCTGAGTCGAGTAAGAGTAAAAAGTGAAGTTCGGTTTCTTCAAAAGATTATATGGAACTAAGTATTCCCTAAAGAGACAATGTTTTCACATTTAAACAAGAAAAGGAAACCTTGATTTCCAAGAGTCTTTGAGCTAGTTTCAAAAAGAGTAAATGCTTTCACAATTAAGCAAAGAGGGAGCGTTGATTTTTCAAGATAGCCTTTGAGCTAAGTATTTGAGCACTAATCTCAAATCATAGAAGAAGTATGTTTTTAAACATAAAGAGCTAATATAATGTATATTTTGGAGTATTGAGCAGGTGAGATGGGATGCCACCATATTAACTCAAGTCTCCATGAAACCATATGTAGCCATCATGGGTAGAAAAGGGTCATACTTTTAGATGAGTCTTTTTCACATAGACTAGTGGATCCACTTAATAGTTCGTGTCACTAATACCACGACAAGTAGGATGTCTCGGCGGCGTGGGGCTAATAACCTTTGTATCATCACTATAGTTCTTAAGTGATGGTTGTCGATTAGAGAAACTCCCACAACAGTAATTGCATGGTTCCTCAAGGGTTCACTTAGTATGAATGCGGGTATGGGACTTCATTCATGCATTGCACAAGTAGACTTTAAGAGGGGGCGTAAGTATGTTTTTATGATATTATGATTATGAGTTAACACCATGTTTTCGATGAGTTTTCTTTTCTTTATATTGCACTTGTTTTAATACGCTTTATAATGAAATGAGTTTAGTTAAGTATTCATGAGTTAAGTATGCAGTTGAGTATTTCAAGTCGAGTATCATATCTTTGAAGTTGAGTATCTAATCTTTGAGTCGGTATATAATCTTTGAGTCGAGCATCATATCTTTGAAGTCGAGTATCTTATCCTTGAGTATACGAGTTGAATAAGTTTGAGTAGTTTTGAATATCCTTGAGTATTCCTTGAGTTGAGTAAGTTTGAGAAGAGGTAAGTATGTTTCTTTTTATCAAGTTTCAAGCTTATGTTTATGCGTTAGAATTCCTCTTCTACATGCTCGTACATTCCATCTTTGATCATTTGGCCCGCATCTTCTTATGATGCGAGATTGTAGTCTCAGGATGATCACCGGAGCTTCGTTGATACATCCGGAAGTTCGAGTTAGCTATGGTGAGCCTCCTTGTTTCGGAGGATTTCATTTACTTTTCTAGTTTAATTCGGGATGTCTTGTCCCGACTTTCATCTTTATCGAAGAGAGGCTTCATAGATAGTCGGTATAATTGAGAAATTACGTATTATTCATTTATTTTATTAAATGTTTTAAAGACTTAAGTTGCCTATTTTATGGCGAGTTGAATATTATTTTTATTTTCGAGTTTTCATTTGAGTTAAAGTTTTGTATTTCGGTTCAAGGAATTTTGTTCAATTTTTAAGCTTTTGTATACTTGAGTTAGTCTTCCGCTTGTAGTGAGCAAGGATGAGGTTCGCAGGGACCAACAATGGTCTTCAAGTGCCGGCCAAGTCTAGTGGTGTAGGCTCGGTCATGACATGAATGCTATTAGAAAGTCATTTCAATCCATTGAGAGAAATTTTCAATCTTTTTGTGTTTGCCTCATTTTTAAAAAACAACAACGAAGGGTATCAAGATCTGTTAATCTTAAGGGATCGTGAAATCTTCCAAAGAACTACCAAACATTTTTAACCCGTAGCGGCTACCTTTTAACCCATCGGGGCTACTATTTTAACCTATCAGGCTACCTTTTCAACCGTGCTTTTTTCAACGCACATGCTTTTTCTTTTCATTTTTTAAACCAAAATAATGGCAAGCAACAATTTCTCTTTGAATGCCCCAAAATTTTTACCTGGTGAAAACTATCAGATTTGGTCAGTGAAAATGAAGTCATATCTTGAAGCCTATGATCTGTGGGAAGTTGTAATGGAAGATGTACCTTTACAACCTGCAAATCCTACCCTTGCTTAAATTAAATCTCATTCGGATGACAAAATAAAAAAATCCAAAGCCAAAATTGTGAGACGGCAAAAAAGCTTGGGAAAATTAAAAAAGAATATCAAATAAGGGATCGAGTTAGGCAAATGCAAGTTTTAAAATTTGAAAAGACATTTTGAATCTCTTAGGATGCAAGAGGATGAAACTATTGTTAAGTATTACAAGATTTCTTTTATTGTTAATAAAATCAAAGTTGCTTGGCGAGGATTTCAAAGATGACAAAATAGTATAAAATTCTTGTGACAATTCCAGAGAGATTCGAATCTAAAATTTCATCTCTGGAAGAGTCTAAAGATCTCTCTATTATTTCTATTGAAGAACTAATAAGTGTTCTTCGAGCACAAGAGCAGGTAATTATCCTCTTTGCAAATACTGCAAAAGAAAAACACACTTGGAATTTTTTTGGTGGGACCCTATGGAATATGTGGAAAATTGCAAACAAGTTGGTCATGTTACAAAAGTATGCAAGCTCAAGAACAATCTTTCAAGCACAAGTTGTAGAAGCAAAAATCGGAGGAGCTTTTTTTAAATTGCGGTATCTAAAAAGAAAGGAAGAGTGTTGAAGTTTGCTTTTAGTTACTACCATTGTTTTTAGCAAAATAAGTTAATTAGTTTAAGATGAATTTGAATTTTGAATTTTAGTTAGGTTGTTTGAATTATTGAGATATTTTAGGTTGTTTAAATTTTTAAATTATGTAGATTATGTGTTTTATCTTGGCTATTTAAAGCCCTCAATGCTTCATAAAATTATTGAAAGCTATTGAAAGTCATTTCAATCCATTGAGAGAAATTTTCAATCTTTTTGTGCTACCCCCTTTTTAAAAAACACCAACACTATGTTCATGCACCTAGCGATTTCAGAAAAGGGTGGGGTGTTGGATAGTTTTGAGCTCAAGCCCTTATTTATAGAGGAAATCAATGCTAAACTATTTGAGGATGAAGATTTGAATAAGATGAGGAACATAGTGATATTTGTGGAGACTACTAATGCTACATTGAACACAAGTGAAGTGTTCAATCTTAGAGGGATAATTTTTGTTACCCGGGTTGATGACTTGATCCTCTGTCATGTATGTTTACAATTAAAGATGGTCATTCATGAATGGAAGTGAGAAAAAATAGCCAAGGACTTCGTGGGGGGTCTTCCCAAAACCATGGGAAAGTATGTCCTATCTAGGTTATTGTTGATAAGTTGACTAAATCAGCCAATTTCCTTATGGTTATGTTTGATTATAAATCTCACCAATTTTCTAAGATCTATGTCAAGGAGATAGTAAGGTTGCATGGGATGTCGACTTCTATCATCTCAAACAAAGGCACTCGTTTACTTCTAAGTTCTAGGTTAAGTTACATGAAGCGTTGGGCACTCAACTCACATTTAGCATAACCTTTCATCCTTATGGATGCTCGCCGAAGAGGATGATTCAAGTGCTAGAGGATATGTTGAGAGCATGTGTGATTTACTTTTGGACTTCCTTCGGATCAATTGTCTTTTGTATGAGTTCACCTATATCAACAATTATCACTCAAACAAAGATATGGATCATTCAAGGCACTCATGAGAGGGGATAGATCTCCCATAGGGTGGTTTGAGATAGGTGGTATGAAGCCTTAAGGTCTATAGACCGTAAGGTAAGAGATATGGCATTCAAGTCGGTGAATAGGTTTTATTGAAAGTGTCACAAATGCACAAAGTGGTGAGGCTTGGAAAGAAAGGTAAGTTTAGCCCTCGTTACATTGTTCCGTTTGAGATTCTTGATAGTGTGGGGCTAGTGGCTTACCATCTAGCATTGCTGCCCAACTTGTTTGGAGTTTATCCAGTCTTTCATGTGCCCATGTTGAAGATGTATCACGGGAATGGAGATTATATTATTTTGTAGGACTCAATAGTGCTACACAAGGATTTGTAGTATAAAGAGGGATTGGTTTCTATTCTTGGCTGGGATGTTCAAAAGTTCAATAAAGGAAATAAAATCGCCTAAGATTCAATGGAAGCATTGTAGGTGGAGGAAGCTACTTGTAAACCTAGTTGGATTGCGGTGCAAGTACCCTCACTTATTTGAAGATTCAAGTAGTACTTTCTTCTTGGCTTAGCCCACTTTTCTTGTTTGATCTCTCGGGGATGAGCGATAGGTAAATTGGTATCTATTGTAATGATCCCTTTCGGTCGTTATAGGTAATCCTTTGGTGATAAAATTTGGGCATGAAAATTTCTAGAATAATGACTTGAAAATATTGGGCTTGGATAATCTTAGACTAAATCTGAGCAACACGCGGTCTAGGGCAATTCAGGAATGGATTGGTAAAATGTCTATTAAGGAAATCGTATAAATCTTTAGAATCAAATTACGATAAGTAGAACTTTGAATATAAAACATGGCATGAGAGGGTTAGTTTAAAACATCAAGGTTTGAAGGTGTGTTGCAAAGGAGAGCTTTTTGGGAGAATTATGAATTTATGTCCAATGCAATACGCTATAGTGGGTTCCCACTATGTCGAGCTTCTATAAAAGGTTAGGTTATAGTAGGTTGGGTCTATAGCAGGCCGGTCACAAATTAATGTAGGAAAAGTACCAACACCTCTCAATATTCTATAACTTTATTTTTGGGAAAAGAAAATGCTACTTTGGGCAATTTTCATTAATTTTTCCACAAATTTCTTCAGTGAAGGTTAGTTAATTACTCCCCTTCATGTAATTTCCTTAAGAATAGGATAAAGTAATAATCTATTTTAATTAGGAAACTTGTTCATTGATTGTTGTGTTTAGTAACAATTTTAGAAAAGAAAATGACAAGGCATTACAAAGGGGAAAAGCTCAAGTTCTTAAGACCATCCATTCTTGTTTTGAGGTAGGTGATGGTCGTTTATTTTTTGTTTATGTTATATATGTTTGTTTGCTACTTCTCTGGTATTGCATGCATGATATATGATTAGGGAAAGAGGAAAAGCCATGATTTGAAATGTTGAATGTTATTCATCGTATGCGTTGAATGTGTTTGATGTACAAGCTTGATTCTATTAATTGTGATTGTGAAGTTTAGTTGATGAGTGGATCGGGTACCACGCTGGTATATATTTCTAAGTGGATCAAATTCCACACTAATATAGATTTTTGAGTGGATTGGGGTGCCATGCCAATACATACTTACTAGTGGATCAGGTACCACGTCAATACATATGAACTAGTGAATCAGGTACTATGCTTGTACACTAACAGTTTGTGTGTGGGTTTCATGAGAGAACAGGAATACTTGTTGTGTTGTGACTGTATATTTTTAGTGTGTATAACTACACAGGGTGGGGAGTGGGAGTGGGAATCTAGGCTGTATTGTATTTTTGCTGTAATTGTATGTTATCTATTCTACAAAGTTGTGGTTACCTGTTCATCTCGAATAAATATTTAACTACCCAACGATCCTACCCGTACATTGTTATTGTGTATTGCCATTTCACTTTCGATTTTCTTTGTCGATGGAGACTTACCATCATGTCTAGTTCATCTAAAGCTCTCTCTTATATAATAAGAGAAAATATTTAGTTATAATATTATAAATTTAAGAGTAAAATTTATTGAAAATATCTAGTTATGTAAGTTTCTTATATGAATAATTATCAAATATTTATTGAAACACATCTCAACTATCATTTATTTAATTTTACTATTTAATATATTATTATCGTTCGAGTAGAAAAAGTGGACAAGTTCAAATATAAATCTAAAAAATTAAGATAATTTACATATATTTTTAATTCTTCTCTTAATATTTTATATGAAAAATTTAAGATCATAAAAATTTAAAAGCTATACATATTCTTATTTAAAACAAACTACATTTTTTCTATTTATGGTTTAACTTTAAATATATTCCTATCCCTTGTTCAAATTCCATTGGTGTTTTTTTATTATGCACTTTCATTACTTTGAAGTTCTGTAATTTAAATCTATCAAACTCACTTAATATTTACTTTTTCGGATGGCCTTTGTCAGAAAGTCATGTCGACCAACATGCTAATAACATTTGTTAATTGTCGCTGTTGCATCCATATTTAATGCTTCACTCGTTATTTTAACTATACTTAAAAAAAAATACTAAATGTTATTGTTTGATCAACTAAATTTGCATGCATATTCTAATAAATAGTTAACCTATAAAATGATGCATATACAACAATAGCAATAATGTCATACTCGGTACAATTTTAATTAGTGGGATGATAGGATGATAGAGTATACGTACCTTACCAATATCTTGGTAAGGTAGCGATACTATTTCCGAAAGTTCCTCCGCTCAAGTACATCAAACTCATGTAAAGGAAGAAAAATAATAACGAAAGCATAGACATTAATAAGAAAAATAGTGTAAAGTCTATAATAAAGAAACAACCAATAACAACAACAAAATAGTGTGGTAATCTAATAACAATACACAACATAAGGCAAGATCTACAAGGATACGACTAGTACTACAACTAGGGGTGTACAAAATCGAACCAAACCGCAAACCGAGAAAAAAAACCCGACTAGTGGTTGGGTTGACTTGGTTTGGTATTGAAAAAAAACCAGACTATATTTGGGTTGGTTTGGTTTTAACTAAAAACCAACCCGAGACCAAACCAACTCCGACGTTATATATATATTGTTAAAATTTTATTTTATACATAAAAATATTTACTTTGATATAATTTTTAAATATTTCTTATACTTTTTCATAGTTTTTATCTTTTAATATATTATTTCAAGTTTGAAACTTAGAATTTGAATGGTTCAATGAAGATTATAGTCCACAGATGTTGGTAATTATAATAAAGCTTAAGTCAAAATCAAATTAATACTAACGCAAAAAGAAAATCAATTCAACACTAAGAATGACAATAATATTGAATATTTGTTCTTTGGTTTTACATTGGTTTAGACAATTCAAATACATAATCTAATTTTAATTTCCTTTAATATTTAGTCATGTAACTAATACTTATTAAACTTATTTTAGCATGATTTAGTACTTTTAAATTATGATCATTTGGAAAAAACCCAAAAATCCAAAAAACTCGAAAAAATCCGAAAAGACTCGAGTTTTATTGGTTTGGTTTGGGTTATAGATTTAAAAATCTGACACAAATGGTTTGATTTGATATTTGAAAAGCCCGAACCAACCCGGTCATGTACACCCCTAACTACAACATGAACTAACAAAGCTAAACCTAATAACGACAAGTCAACACTTCACCCTTTCTAACCTTCTACCCCAATACGCGACTTCCACTCTTTCCTTTCTAAAGTCATGTCCTCCGTAAAATGAACTTCACCATGTATTATCTAATCAGCTCTCCCCAATACTTCTTTGGTCAACCTCTACTCCTTCGGTAGACCCTCCAACCAGACTCTCGCACCTTTTCACTAGGGCATCAATGCATCTACTTTGCACATGTCAGAACAATCTCAATATCATTTTGCTCATATTTTCCACCATAGAGGTAACTCCTATAATATCCAAAATAGCCTCATTCTTAATCATTTCGCAGCTAGTATGCCCACACACCCATCTCAAAATCCCTATCTCCGCAACATGCCACTGTTGAACATATGAGTTCTTGATTGGCCAAGACTCCATTACATACAACAAGGACGTTCTAACCACATTTTAAAAAAATATCCCTTTAAGCTTAGGGTGTACCTTCTTATCACAAAAAGTCTAGAACCAAGCCTCCATTTAATTTATGCCGACCCAATGCGATGTGTGACATCATCGTCGATGTCCCCACTATTCGGGAGTAGAGACCATTGATACATAAAACATATTATCTTCAAAATAGTTTGTGTGGCAAGCCTCACTTTCACATCTTCTTCATCAAACGAACACTCAATTTGCACTTCAATTTTTTTGTTGGTGCTACTCTACCTGAACTTTTTTGACTCCAGAGTTTGTCTCCAAACCTCTTACTTGCATATGAATAGTATATTTTCTAATGCATTGTTCAATTCATCAATTAAACATACTAGACATAAATAACACTTCTTGCGCATACCGAAAGAAAAGGGTAATGACAATACACATCTTACCACATTTACGATGGGATGCCATCCTCATTTGAAGTCATTTTTTCCACTTCTATTAGACAAGAGTTGCCTTAGATTATTTTCTTATTAAGTTTTAGATAGGAACAACATTAGATTTTTAAGTAGATTGCATAATATGTATGCTACCTGCGATGATGAATGTTTAGGTTTTTTTTGTCTTCTTATTAGTTATAGTACATTAAATTTATGTTTATTAATTTAAGAGGATTTAATCAAGTCCAATTCACGTAAAATAATACTAGTATAACCTAGAGTAATATTCGATAAGTTTATTTTTATCCACTGAAAAAGACAAAATCATGTTGTACGCCTGTTTTGAGATGATAATTGGGAAGGTTAGATCAAATTCGGACGGGTTATAATGAGTTATGGTAAAAATCGGGTCAACATCAAAACCAGCCCAAATTTCTTCGGTGAAAACAAGTTGGGTCAAAATGTGTAGATAGTAAGTTATATAACATGTCAAGATTCAATCGAAACCAATTTTACTCAGCTTAATTGCTTTACTTGGTCTTTTAAAATAATTTAGTACCTAATAGAATTATTATTTTGATTTATTATGCAATATTTAATATATCAAATTGAATTTTTTTTTATCAAGATTTCTCATGAGCCAATAACTTTTAATGGATTGAAATGGGTTTGTTAAAATGGGTTGAACTCATGAATGGGTGGTAATAATCTGCCTAAACTGAAAAGGATTTGGTGGGTTCGGTTTAATTTCGCCACCCCTATACCTATCAATGACTCAAAATGTTCATTTGTAGCATTCTCGCAGAATTCAGAACTGTTTTATCGTACTAACTACTCAAACATGTAGATATGATCATTATGAAAATCGTGCAAAATGTTACTTAAATTTTAAACTATAAATATATCACTTCCTTTTTACTTATACCTTATCAGATTTTTTATTACAACTTTTAATACATACCCGCACCCCACCTAGTGGGATTTTACTGGGTATGTTGTTGTTGTTGTTGTAAGCATTAAATTTTCTTACCGTTGACATTACTTGATAACTTCACCTAAGATAGCTCCAGAAAAAAATTCTTGTCTTGGGTTTATTTCTTTATAATATATCGTTCTTGCATATTTTATTTACTAGAAAATTTTATAATTCTTTAGGTTAAAATGAATTAGCTAGTTTGATTTGACATGGTGTTTAAAAAAAATAAAGAAGACTTTAAATTTTGTGGTCTTCAAATAATTAAAGATATGTCCTATATACACAAATATCCTTTAATCGTGTGGTGTTAAACAAGCCATCTATAAGACGAAGATTAAAGTTTTGCCAAAAGGAAAAAAAAAGTCATTTTTTAAGCTGAGTAAAAAAGAGTAATTCACTTTTTTTAAAACGGAGGGAGTAATAACAAAATCATGATATATTTTCATTCCAATCCGCTTTCCAAATAAGACCATATTTTTTTTGAATATATATGTATGTACAGATGATGTATAAAGATGATTTAAGGGTATAGTATTGTTATTTTATATTTTTGTTCCCGGGATAAGTTACCCCGGAATTAGTATGCCACCCCAAGTAGGGATAACTTATCCCAATCATGATCATTAATTGAGGGGTAACTTATCCCACACATTATAACCAAACAAAGAATTAAGGGGAACTAAAAAATTATCCAAAAATTACGTTTTCGTTATCAATCAAACAAAACAACCTTTGAATAACTTAATTCAAACAAGTTCTTAACATAGATGCAAACAAAACTAGGTGGATTAAATTAGTGGAGGGACAGTTGACGTGAAACATGGTCAATAAATGTCAAAAAAATTATTAAATATTCCTTGCGAGCTGGGTAAGAGTTAATATGCAATTATCCGTAGTAATAACTATTATAAATAACCCATACGAGCCATATCATCTTTTCTATTTTCTTTGGTCCTCATCGCCAATATAACTTTTTTCTTCATCAGTTACTAAGCTAATAGCTCTGAATCCATATTCACTTGAGATTAAACAAAGAAAAAAGCACTCATAAGCTAACCTACATCAATACAAGTAAATGTAGTATAAAGAGTTCATAAAAATATAACAATAACAACTTTAGCCTGCCACCACAATGTAACTTCCTCCTCTGTCAATTCCCCATCAACTAATCATTATGAGTCAATGGAAAATTCAGAAAAACAAAACGTGCTCAAAAGATACAATATTGATAATTTACACTTATACGAGCGAATGTAGCACTAAATTGTCAAAACTGTTAATTTTTTTAATCTAAAGTTCACTAAAATTGTAATAAATGTAAGTTTGAAGTAATAATTCATAAAGATAAAATTCTTTGTCACATTAAAATAAGACGGTGAACATATATCGATGAGTAAATCATCATCCTTCTTCCCCATTATTAGACTAATATTTTTTCTCTTATCTTCCTTTTTTTCCTTTTAACTCTTCCTAATTACTGAAAACTAAATGGGGTATTGCATTAATTTAACAACATTGAAACTTTTGAATTAAAGAACACTTCCAAGACATGCAAAATCTTCAATCATCAGTGCAAGCAATTTTCACATGTCCTCTGGTGCCAGTGGATAGTTAAGATCGATATCAATGTCCTACACTTCACACTACCCATAAAATCAGTCACAAAAGAAGCACCGGTGATGGGAACAGTGGCACCACCACCACCACCTCCCTGAGTGAACCCCGCCTTTTGCTTACAACACCATTGATTCAACAGTAGAAAACCTTAAGCAATCGGAGAAAGAAAAAAATTAGGATTTTGAAACATATGGTTACCTATGCCATTGGTGGAGAGACCAACTGAGGAGGATGAGTAGCTCCTTCAGAAGCTTAGATCCAATGGCAGCGGTGATTCAACTGCTAACATTGCATTCGCTGACTGAACATAACTATTTTTCCTTGGAGGAAAATTGATCGGCGGTGCAGGAAAAGGAAAATTCGTCTTCGCTTTAATCTCGTGAAAGTTAATAGCAGCTGCATCATATGCTTTCCCTGCTTCCACCGCCGTATCAAACGTACCTAGCCAAACACATTTTTTTTCCACGGATCTTTAATTTGTGCGGAGTATCTCCTCGAATCCCTCTTTTTAACTCCTCGATAATGCACCTTCTTTTCAATACCTTCGTTCCCTTTCAATGGCATCTTGGTTGTCTTCGCCACTGCCGTACATTTTGCCTTCGGGGACATTTTTTTGTTACTATGTATAGAAATATAATACAAGGATATTAGAACAATATATTAGGTTGAGAGAAAATGAAGGGAGAACAACTGCTTACATAGCAAAGTGGTACGGGAAGCAACCGAAAATATTTAATGTAGTGTTTGACTAGATTCATATAGTTGTGGGGGCCACATGTCGCGTGGTATTTTTTTTATTTTTTTTTACAATCTTTTGTGTGAGTGATATTAGTATCACAAATATTTATAAATGATATTGTTGGTCCTTAGTATTTTATGTTAAACACTTTTTTTTAAAATGGAGGTACCAAGACCATAAAGTTTTTTAATTTATCCGCACACAAGGAGAGATAAATTATTCCAGTGATGATCATTAATTTAGGGATAACTTATCCCACACTTCGTAACCACACAAAGAATTGAGGGGTACTAAAATATTATCCCAGAATTACTTTTTCGTTATCCATTAAACCATAAAACCTTTTAATAACTAAATTCAAACAAGTTCATAACTTAGATGTAAAAAAACTAGGTGGATTGAATTAGTCTAGGGATAGTCGACGTGGGAACAAGGTCCATAATGGTAAAAAATGTTATTATTTATCTTTGCAAGTCAAACATAAGAGTAAATATGAAATTATCTTTCATAATTACTATATCATTAACCCACACATGGCAAATTATCTATTTCTTTTTCTTTCTTGTCCTTATCCCCACTACCAGTTTTTTCTTCATCAGTTACTTAGAATATAGGTATGCATACACATTCACTTAAGATTCAGAAAAGAAAAATCACACACCCATAATAAGCTAACCTATTTCAATACAAGTAAATGTAGTATAAAGATTTCATTAAAATATAACAATAATGACTGTAGCCTTCCACCGCAACTGTAACTTCCTCCTCTTTCAATTCCCCATCAACTATTCATTATGAGTTCATATGAAATTCGGAAAAAAAAGTGCTCAAAAAACAAATCTACACATATACAAGTGAATGTAGCACAAAATATATCAAAATGTTAATTTTTTTTATTATCAAAAGTTCATTAAAATTGTAATAAATATAAGTTTGAAGACATAATTCATAATATAAAATTTTTTAAAACATTTAAATAAGACGATGAACATATATCGATGAGCAAATCTTCATCGTTCTTCCCCATTATTAGACTACTATTGTTTCTCTTATCTTCCTTTTTTTTCTTCTTTAAACTCTATCCTAATTATTGAAAATGAAAAGGGGTATTACATTAAAGGACATTTCCAAAAACATGCAAAATATTCGATCATCAATGCAAGCAAGAACATGTCAAGGCATGACAGAAAGGGAAAGCTCAAGTTCGTTAGACCATTCATGCTTGTTTCGACGAAAGGGATGGTCGTTTGTTTTTTGTTTATGTTATATGTATTTTTAAGGTTCTTTGCTAGTATTTCATGCATGAATATGTTTACTCGGTTTACAAATGTGATTCTATTAACTGTGATTGTGAAGTTGATCGGGTACCACGCGGGTAGATATTTCTAAGTGTATCAAATACCACACTAGTACATATTTTTGAGTGGATTGGGTACAATTTCTTACATTCTAACTAGTTGATCGGGTATGACGTCGGTATATATTAACTAGTGCATAGGGTACCATAGAGTTACACTTACAATTTGTGTGTGGGTTGATAACACTTAGAATACTCTTCAAAACCAATTAAAAGAGTAAGCGGTTATCGTCAATAAAAATATCCAACTAAGAGTCGGGCTCGAATTCCATAGAGAGTGGTATATCGCGGAAAATTCTATCAAGAAATTTGGATTGTAAAGTCATTCATTTGTAATAGTAAAAGCAAGTGGGTGGATGATTCAACCAAATATACATAAAAACATTTCGTAATCAATAGTCAAAATTAAACAAGTATTTTGGAAATTCAAAGAAGTAACAAGCACTACAAAAAAATAAGCATTTACCGACTAACGAAATCCGTCGCTAATCTATGCTATTCCGTCACTAAACCAGATTAGCGACGGATTTGCGATGGATTATTGACTATTACTATATCGCTCGTTAATAATCTCTTAGCGACAAAAAAATGAGTTCCGTCGCAAATTTAGCGACGTATTAGAGATGAGCGATTTCCGTCGCTATACTTATATACCTCGTTGCTAATTTCATAACAAATTTCGTCATTTAAAATAAATTCGCGATGAAATTTCTGTCACATATGCCCCTTAAATGTTTTGTTGCTAATCCGTCGCCAACATTTTTTTATAGCAACGACCAAATTGTAATTAAATTAGTTGCTAAATTTTTTCTTGTAAAATCATTTCATTTATTTATTTTAAATATACACTGCTGAAATAAATTAAATAACAATTACTAAATACCTCTAAAATAACAAAAAATCATGCAAAATAATATTTAGATCGTTCAAAATATTCTACAGATGATACGGCACAAAGATTCTGCCCGTAGTAAGTTTTTACTTCAGATCCAAGACCCTATATTCTTCTCTTCTTTTCTCCCCGGCCAACTTGGTAGTATGTTTCACACTGAACAATATCAGATTGAAAGGTTGTTCTTTCCCGTAATATTTCTTCATATTTTTCCTGTAATAAATTGAGATAAAGAGAAAACATTAAAGTTTAGGAATAAAATTATAATGGAATGAAAATTCAGAAACACACATAACCTTTTAGCTTAATTAAATGTGATATACTTTTTAAGCAAACTTACATTACATTTAAGCTTATATGTATCAATGATGGTGTAGCAAAACCAACTCAATAGTTCCATCTCAAAAAAAAAGAGTAACTCAATAAATTCAAAATAAAGAAAACAATTGAAGTGTCTAGCATGGAGTATTTTCCTAGACAAGGCCCGAAAGATGAATGTTTACCATGAAATATTATCCATTTTTTTTGTCAAATAAATTTCTGTCAACCCTACAGAATAAATAACATATCTAGTATTGAAGAGGAAGTTATTCAACTCAACATGAACCAAAATGATTGAAAGAGCTCAATCTTATGCAAACTTGAAACCAGTCTCATTTGTGAAACAAAACTCGTATACATACTTGTAACTTTTACTATTTCAAATGCAACTTTACATGTAACTCAATTCTATGACTAAAAAAGATGAAGTTTACACATAGTCATCACACAGTCAAGCACCGCCATCAACTTATCTCAATTTATGATAATAGAGCAAAATGATCTACATAATGACATACTTGCTACAAATGAACACTGCAAACCAAGTCCAGAACAAATTAAATATACCTACAAGTTTTTTGATTTTTTTTTTACAATAACAAGTTGTTGTATTGGTTGTCATTACCCTAGTCATTCTATATCACTGGCCTCAAACATATATATCATTGTCTTTATAAGTGAATTACAAGCATATATATATAAAGAAAAAGGAAAGAGTACTGCATACCATCCAAAAAATATTAATTGGAGGAATAATACTAGTGTTGCAAGAATATATGACCCCATAATGTAATCAAATCTACGGAAAAGGGTAAAAAATACCCTTAAACTATCCGAAATAGCTCATATTTACCCTTAAATTATATTTTGACTCAAAACTACCCTTCCCGTCAAACTATTAGGTCAAAAGTGCCCTTCTTATTAACGAAAGTTGGTAAATGCCTTGTGGATGCCACATTGCACGCCAATAGGATTCCACTACCACATAGACTAAATGGAAAAGGGTAAAAATACCCTTAAACTATCCGAAATAGCTAATTTTTACCCTTAAACTATCTGAAATAGCTCATATTTACCCTTAAACTATCCAAAATAGCTCATATTTACCCTTAAACTATATTTCGGCCCAAAACTACCCTTTCCGTCAAACTATTGGGTCAAAAGTGACCTTCTTATTAATGGAAGTTATTAAATGCCATGTGGCTGCCACATAGTACGCCAATAGGGTTCCACTGTCACATAGACTAAATCCCTAAATCTTAATTACTTTTTTTTCCCCTCATTTCATTATTTTCCAGAAATGATTTCACCCATTCTCCCTTATTTCGCGACTAGGGTTTCACAGTTTTCTTCGTGGCTGGGTTTCAAAGTGGATATTCGTGGTTGTAGGTTAGTAAATATTTTTTTCTTATTTTATTATGTTTACAACCACGAATATCCACTTTGAAACCCAACCTCAAAGAAAGCTATGAAGCCCTAGCCGCGAAATGAGGAGAAAGTTGTGAAGTTCTAACTATCATGCTTTGAAATCGTAAACATAATAAAATAAGAAAAAATATTTACTAACCTACAACCATGAATATCCACTTTAAAACCCATCCCTGAAGAAAACTATGAAACCCTAGCCGCGAAATGAGGGGAAAGTTGTGAAATCCTAACTATCATGCTTTGAAATCGAAAACATAATAAAATAAGAAAAAAAATTACTAACCTACAACCACGAATATCCACTTTGAAACCCAGCCACGAAGAAAACTGTGAAACCCTAGTCGCGAAATGAGGGAGAATGGGTGAAATTGTTTCTGGAAAATAATGAAATGAGGGGGAGGGGGGGAAGAGTAATTAGGATTTAGGGATTTAGTCTATGTGGCAGTGGAGCCCTATTGGCATGCAATGTGACATCCACATGGCATTTAACAACTTTCGTTAATAAGAAGGGTACTTTTAACTTAATAGTTTGACGAGAATGGTAGTTTTGAGCCAAAATTTAGTTTAAGGGTAAATATGAGCTATTTCAGATAGTTTAAGGGTATTTTTGACCCTTTTCCATTTAGACTATGTGGTAGTGGGACCCTATTGGCGTGCAATGTGGCATCCAATAACTTCCGTTAATAAAAAGGGCACTTTTGACCCAATAGTTTGACGGGAAGGGTAGTTTTGAACCGAAATATAGTTTAAGGGTAAATATGATCTATTTCGGATAGTTTAAGGGTATTTTTGACCCTTTTTCATCAAATCTATAACAATAGTAACATTTCAATAGACTCAATTTTTACGCCAACAAACAACTATTACACCATTAGATTAAAACGTGTTTGCAGGGGGTAAATGAAAGTTACTATGAGATTAAAATATGACTGCTACATTTGTTGCTCTCGTGGCTGCTGATGGTTGTTATTGTCGGCTGCTGCTGTTCGGAGTCGCTGGTTCTTGGTGGCTCGCCGGTCGGAGCTGCTGTTCACTGGAGAAGAAGCATTGGAGAGGAGAGGAAGAGGAGGGGACGGAGAAGGGAGACAGTAGAGAGGAAGAAGAGGGCCGGAGAGGAGAAGAGAGCAACATCTCCTCTTGTTCTTACCGGGGATGGCAGACAACGATGGGTGCCGGAGATGGCGAACGGAGAAGAGACGAGGAGGAAGAGAAGAGGATGGGGTGCGACGGATCTAGAGAGAAGAAAAATGAGGAATTTAGGTTTGGGTCTTTTGGTAGATTAAAATAGGAAAACTAGGGAATTAGATCTTGACCGTAGGATTATTTTGAAATGAGAGGCTAAGATTGAAAGGATGAGATCAACGGTCAGGATTAAAAGACGGGGGTGGGGTTGAAATATGAAATTGTAGTGAATTGCAATGAAATTAGTGACGGATTCTAACATCCGTCGCTTTCAAATAAATAAATCTATTTAGAAAAAAATATATTGACATATATTTTTGTCACTATATAATATAATTTTTATAAAAATATATTTAATAGTTTTGCAACCTTTTTTCCGTCACTAATTCCGTTTAAATTTGTCACCACTACTTTGTTACTAAATCTGTAGGGAAAATTAGGCGCCAAATTTTCGTGCTAATATTTAGGGATGGATTAAATATTCTGTTGCAAATCCGTTGCTATATTATAAATCAAAAAATTATTTGTTAAGTTTTCAACAAAATGGTCATTCCGTTGCAAATCTATCATTATATAGTGACGGAATATAACCGTTGCTAATATCCGTCGCTAAACACTATTTTTTAGTAGTGAAGTAATCTAGGGGTGCAGGATTTGGAATCAACATAATATAGGGGTAATTATGCTGCTCTATAGTGATGAACATTCATGGATAGGCTAGGTTAACATCAATGACACTAATCTTCTTTTGATCTCATAGAATTAGTTCATGGAATCTCCTTTCGGTCTCATCTATGTGCAATAACAAACAACTACCATACTCTATTGTCCCTTTTGATGCAGAAATAGTGTAAATAAGTCTTACCCATAAACTCTATTTTCAACCAACCAACATACATAAAACCTAAATAGCTAGTATTGAACTAATTACCTACTCCAATCAATCTCTTTCGAACATCAATAAGAGATTGGAAGTACAAATTAAGTTTACAACCTTAACACATAAATTAACCCATGCTAATTATCCCAAATCCATGTATGAATGTCAACAAAATAGAGCATAACACAATACCCACTACATTACATTAACACCCAACCCCATAAATGCACTCGTAGATCTTGGGGTTTAGCCACCCATCAGAAAGTGTAAAACAATTATGCCTTGCATGAAATTAAGCAATTAAAAGCTAACCCACTTTGGATTAGCACTTCAAATTGTTAGTTTAAAGAGCAAAAGTTCCAAAACCCCCAAAACTAAATGTGTTCTTCACAAAGTAAATTGTTTCTCTCTCTAAGAAATGATTTAGAATTGTCTAACTATTTTTCAGGACTTAGAACCTCAGAAATATCCTTTGGGATGTTTAAAATTTCTCCAAACATTGGCCAAAAAATCCATATTGGTCCAACTAGGCAACGTTAGTAGGGTTCACCGATCATATTGGGCGAATCACTAACTACTCTCCAGCTCGACTTCCTATTGCTCTAGGATTCATTTGTTTGAACATAAGTTGGTGAGCTCGATCAAGTATGCCTTTTACATTCAGCATATTGCTGAGAACCACCATTTTTCGCCTTTGAAGCCTTCATTTTTTCTTCATGTAATGTGCCTTTCAGCGATGGTCACCATGTTCGCCTTTCACATTCGGTGAGTTGTTGTTTCCCTTTTTGTTTGCCAACCTGCCTTAAGTAATTCAAGTGTTGTGCACTGTATATTCCGGTGAGGTCATACCCATTGGGTGATCCTCCCTTCTTGTTAGGCAATCAACAATGCTGAGCCTACACTTTTGCCTTCATAGCTACAAATAATCAATATATCATTAGAATAGGACATAATTAGCCATTCAAGACACTAATTGTTGAAATAAATTGACCTGAATGACTGTAAATCTACCACTTTTCAAGACCTCCAAGTTAAACTTTTGTTTGTCCTCAAGTAAATAAAAAACACAATCAGCTCAACGTGGGTGTCTACAACTGTACTCAATCAGAGATAACCTGCAAGTGTCATTACAAGACTACTCTCAACAACATGGTACACTCAATCATGATTGAGAAGCTTCAAATGATGACTATCCGGTCTCAACACAAACTCAAGCTCACTATAGCTTCTTTTATAATGCAAGACCATGTTTAAAAAAATTCATGCAAGTTCCCTCACATCAATAACGATTTCATGCTCTCACTAAGTAAATCAATAAAAAAGTGAGGAATCAATGCCACTCTCACTCTCTCCTAAGAGAAATACACGCAAGTTTCATCCTATAGGCTTGCCCATATTTTCCAATCATCACACAACCTAGTTCATGCAATATCTCAAGGGTCTTTTAGGCTTGTAATGGGGCTGAGGGTCAAGGTATGGTAAATTTGGCTTAGTGACTTCACCTTTCAAAGCATTTTTGCAATCATATTCACCTCTACTCAAGTTCTTTCTGTTTCATTTCCTTTGAGAACTCAAAATTTGATTCGTCAATAACTTTATTTTGAATCCCCTTTTTATTTCACCAAACTCTCTTTTTATTTTCAATTGTTGTTCATCACATAATTTTTTGATAAGGAAGGGTTCCTTATTTTTTTAACAAACTTCAAAGTTGAGAGTCTCATTTCACCTTTATTTGCCTTTTACCGAGCTTTCATTCCTCCTTTCTTTCCACACCCCAAACTTAGGATTTTGACCTAAGTTTGATATTCAAACATACCAATGCTTCAAAAATGAATTGGATGAGAAGGTAAGGACAATTCAACTCAAGAGGTTTCAATATGGTTGTTGTCATTCCCTGAGGCTACCCCCTCGACATAACACGGAACCAAGGATCATGAGAGACCCCAAGCTAACCCTGTTTCTAGCATATATCAAGTATACTATGAATAACTGAATAAGACTTGAACTATACGGAAGCTAAAACAGTGGATAACTGAAAAGAGGGAAAAACCCAACTAGTCTGAATATATAAAACATACTAAGAGTTTGGTGATAACTGAAACAACCACTTAACAACTCAAATTGAATCTACTACTATGTTTGAAAAACCTTTAAATGAGTTGAGTTGTTGGGACAATCCCCCAGCTAACTCTAACAAAATTGAAAACTGAATAAAAAGACTAAAAATGAAAAGCATGTCTATTGTCCTCGAAATATGAGGACTCACCACTGAAGCTGCTGAATGCAGACCGAGAATCGATCTATGCGTGATCTGGATGCTGAGTACCTGAACCTATATCATGAAAGAATGTACCACAGAGTATTCGTCAGTACTTGGAATGTACTGAGCATGCATGATATAAATAATAGTTGAACAAAATATATAAGCTGAACAATGCATGGCTGAGAAATGATGCATTCTAAAGAAAACATAAATACTAAAATATAACTGAAAAGCTGAGCTAAATGTAATGACAAAGTACTAATCATGAAGATGACATGCTGAACTATATACTGATATAAATGTTAAAAACCTGGTCAATGCACTAAGAATCTAATTGTGGGAGCTACTATTAACCGACATAAACCACGTGAGCTAAACGTAGAGTCCAATGTATAAGCCCTATCGAGAGGACCCAATATACCTTGATAGGGGTATAAAGGCATGACTAACGTGATCACTAAATCTGATTCCCACAGAGGGGACTTATAATCCTAGGAGGCACGTAGTTCTGGGACTATGAGGGTACCCTGAACCCTAGTCCAACTCGGTGCTAAGTCTACTCCTAACTGAATATTATGACTGAAATGTAACTGAAATACTGACATGCTAACTGAGAATGCAACATTTATGTACTCACAATGTGCCATTCGAAATCTGGAGCATGATTATTTGTTTAACTGACCTAGCAAGTATAATTCATGAACTAAAAGAATTTATACAACTAGGGTTTTGAGTTTCATGCAAGGAACTAAGCAAACATTCCAAGAAACAAGCTAATTCAGTTTAGGATACTACAAAAGCTAAAGCACAACAATTATCCTAGGTTTTAGAAACCGTAGGTCTAAACAAGATATGGAGAATCAAGGATCTGACTAAATTCTAGAGACCTAGTTGATAAACGGAACCCACTAGTGAAATCCCACATATCTAGTGATGAAATGTACGGAGAAATCCTTCGATTTTGTGGCTGAAACTTGAAGAATACCTGTTGCGTGTTCTTGGGAGGTTTGGTCGACTTTTCCTCTTCTTTTTGCTCTTCAAGTTTGGATGATTTTTGGAGAATGAGGGTTCTGGGTAAATTTCACTTAGTTATTAGGCTTAGACTAAGTAAAATGACGTAGTTTAGGCATTAAACAATGTAGTTTAAAGGCCCGAACACATAGGAAAAATACCTAAATGACCCTAACTTAAAAGATGACGAAGGCTATCCATGGAGAGACCTACGGACCATCGTTTGGACTACCAACCATTGTCCGTGGTCGTGGTTCGTGGTCTATTCTATAGGGCATCACTTAAACGAGCATAACATTTTACTCTAAGATGGGATTTTAGCAAACTCGGTGGCATTGGAAAGAGCATTTAATTATCTTTAATGTGATAGGTCATGGGCCACCTAATTCATTCTGTGCTAAAATATATGGCTGTTTAAGTTGACCCAACAACCATTTCCCTCCAATTGGCTATTAACCTCACCTACGGTCTGTAGGTCAAACCATAGACCGTCCTTTTCGACCATGGGTGGGATCAGAGACCATCAACATTTGGTGCCCACTAACGGACCGTGTGTCAGACCACAAACCGTTAGTGGCTTCCGTGATTCTGGCACAAGGTACTCGAAAGCTGCATTTTTTCTATCTTCTCAAAATTCGAGGTGTTAAAGTTGTCAACAAATGATTTAGGCTAAAATGGTTCCAAAATGGATGCACACCCTCATAAGGTAGTCACAAAGGATATTGAAGTTTGGGTTCCCTCTCAGAATTGTTTTCCAAGATTATGACATAAATTTTCCAAGTCTTAGACAATTTGACTAACAAGGAAAATTATAGGATTTCACACATATTCTTTCTAGTTAAACCGCCAAACACCCAACTCTTCAAATACACTCATTTAGCAAAGCTCCAAAAAATATAAAAAGCTTGTGTGTGATGCTCATTGCAAGTCTCACATCAAAACACACCTAGTCAACAAAAGATTCAAAGATTTCACTCAAAAGTGCAACAACATCAATTTCTTTCTTGCATCACAAACACTTTACACCATGCTCATAATGTGCACTATTCAAAACATCGATATTGAGGGGAACCAAAAAATTATCCTAGAATTACTTTTTCGTTATCCATAAAACCAATCAACCTTTTAATAACTTAATTCAAACCAATTCTTAACTTAGATGTAAACAAAACTAGGTGTATTAAATTAGTGGATGGATAGTCGACTTGGCAACAAGGTCCATAATAGTCAAAAAGATTATTAATTTTTCTTTGCAAGTCAAATGTAAGAGAAAATATGCAATTATCCATTGCAATTACTATTATTAATAACCCACACCTGTCAAATCATCTGTTTCATCTTCCTTCTAGTCCTTATCACCATTTCCCTTTTTTTCTACAGTCACATTCACTTAAGATTCAGCAAAGAAAAAAAAACATTCATACGCTAACCTTCTTCAATACAGGTAAATGTAGTATAAAGAGTTCATTAAAATATAACAATAATAACTTCAGCTTGGCACCGCAACTATAGCTTTCTCCTCTATCAATTCCCCATCAGCTAATCATTCTGAGTTCATGTAAAATTATGGGAAATCTTTTTTCTCAAAAGATATAACATAGATAATCTACAGTTACACAAGTGAATGTAGAACTCAATTGATTGAAATGTTAAATTTTTCATCCAAAGTTCACTAAAATGTAACAAAAATAAATTTGAAGTCATAATTAATAAATATACGATTTTTTTCGACATTAAAATAAGACAGTGAACATATATCTATGAGTAAATCGTCACCGTTCTTCCCCATTATTAGACTACTATTGTTTCTCTTATCTTATTTTTTTTCCTTTCAACTCTTCCTAATTACTAAAGATTAAAAGGAACATTTAAACTTTTGAATTAAAGGACATTTCCAAGATCATGCAAAATCTTCTATCATCAATGCAGATAATTTTCAGATGTCCTCCTGTGTTGATGGATAATTAAGGTCCATCTCAATGTGCTTACGCTTAGCACTACCCATAAATCAATCAAAGAAGAAGCACAAGTGATGGGAATAGTGGAACCACCACCACCACCTCCCTGAATAAACACTGCCATCTCCTTTCGGCACCATTGATTCAGTGGCAGAACACCTGAAGCAATCAGAAAAAGACATAATTTTGGATTATAAAACATAAAGTTACCTACACCATTAGTAAATACACCAACATAAGAGGATGAGTAGCTACATTTGAAGCTTAGATCCAATGGAAATAGTGATTCAAGCGCCTGCACCGCGTTCACTGACTCAATAGAACTATTCTTCCTTGGAGGCCAATTGACCGGCGGTGCCGCAAATAGACAATTCGTCTTCGTTTTCATCTTGTGAAACATAAATACAGCTGCATCATACACTTTTGCCACTTCCACAACCGTATCAATCATACCTAGACAAAAATGTCTTTTTTTATGGATATTTAATTTGGACGGAGTATCTCCCTGAATGCCTCTTTTGAACTCCTTGATAATGCACCTCTTTTTTAACACATCCGTTCACTTTAACCACCATCTTTGTTGTATTCACCACTACCGTACATTTTCCCTTTGAATAGATTTTTTTTGGTTACTATGTATAGAAATATAATACAAAGATATTAGAAAATGCATTAGTTTTAGAAAATATGGAGAGAGAACAACTACTTATAATGCAAAGTGGTACGGGAAGCATGTAAATAAAAGTTAATGTACTGTTTCACTTGACTTTAATCGTAGGGGCCACATGTCGCGTGGTATTTAATTTTTTTACAATCACTTGTTTGAGTGATATTAGTATCACAAATATTTATAAATGTTAATATTGGTCCTTAGTAATTTAAGATAAACATATTTTACAAAATAACAATTAGGAATATAGACTATAGATTATAAAAAGATCTAAATATTGGAACTATGTTTTTCATTGTTGTTTAATTCTAGGGCGATAATATTCTGGTAAGGCAGTGGATAGAGACCCATAATACTTTTTAGTGTCTATAAGATTGCATCAGGGATCAATTTTTATCTCATTTTTAATTGTTTTGGTGAATGGTGATTGATGACTTGACTAAGAGAATACAAGGAGAGGTTTTTTGGTGTATCATGTATATTATTTGTGGATCATGTAATGATTCTTCTTGATGAGATAGGCGGAAGAGATAATGCTAAGTTTGGTGACAAATACTAAAATTTAAAGGATTCAAGTTGAGCAAGACAAATACGTGATACTTGGATTGCAAGTTCAATGAAGAAACATATTAAGATGATATGGAGGTGACATTTGATATAGAAGTAATCTATAAAAAATGGATTTTCACATATATTTTGTATATTATCCAAAGTAATCATACAATCTATGAGAATATAAAATATCATATTAACACATCATAGATAAAAAGACGGTTCCCAATTGGTGTCTGGAATGATACAAATATGTCATCAAAACCCAATGAAAATTTCTACAAAGTAGTAGTTAAACAACTATATTGTATAGATAAAAATATTCATCTGTAAAGAATTCCCATGTTTATAAAACAAAAGATGCAGAAATAGGAGTGATGAGATGGATGTGTGTGCATGGTACATAAGTTAGAATAAATATATATTTGAGATAAGGGAGAATTGGCCTTAATGAAGAACAAGATGAAAAAAGAGAGGTTGAGATTATTCGGAGATATTCCCAGATAATGGAGATGTGAGAGGTTTGCTATGGATGAGTGTAAGATAGGTAGTGGTAGAGAAATATTGGGGAGAGATGATTAGTTGGACATGATCTAACTTCAATCTTAATGAGGACATGACCTTATACAAGATTTCATGGACGATATGGTTTAGATCAATAGAAAGTTAGTTAGATATTTGACGATAGTCTCATTTTCATTCATATTAGTAACCGTAATTCTACTTTTGGGGAGTTTCTAGTTATTCCTTTTTGATACTATTTTATGTTTCTTGCACTTCAACAATCTTATTATCTTTTTATATTGATTAGTTTTTTTAGTATGGTTTGTCATGTTCCTTTTAGTATTTTATCTTGAATTCTTTTCTCCCACTGTTTTTCTTGTCCAAAATATTTTTACTTCAGTCACGAGACAATAGAAAATTACATCTTTTTATCTCCAAAAATGGAGGTAGAATCTTCATGTGCACTACCTTTTCTAGACCTTATTAATGAAATTATACCGGACATATTGTTGTTATTAGAGCTATGAAATATTCAATGTGCTTAAAAAAGAATGTATGTATTTTTAAAAAAAAATGTAGTTCTTATAAAGATTTGAACCATCTCCTTGAGTGTCGAAAGAATATATGACAACTGATCTTGTAATGTACTTCAAAGGAATATTTTTAACTACTTTTTTTTAGCACAACCAATATAAAGGGAAAAAAGGATAAAAAATCATTTATTTCAAATAACAAAAAATCACATATTTTTGTATGGTAATAGATTAATTGATATTAAAGTCATAGATATAGATATATAAATAAAAAAATAACAATGCTTTATGGAATATTTAGACTAAAAGGTGAAAGTAGGTATATTCTTGTACAAAAAACAAGTGTTGAGGGTATTCTTAGACCAAAAGGTAGAAGAAGAGTATTTTTTAGTAATTTCCATTAGGTTACGACATGTCACAAGCCAACCCATCGGGCTGTGCAAGCACCTACTCTAACACCTAAGTAGGAGGATCCTTGATCCCCAAACGGTAAAAAACATGCGGACAATTAAGAAAACATGAGATAAAAGGAAACTCATGAGATTTTTACATAATAACGAGTTTAAACAATCCAAAGTTAAATTTGTAAAAAAATAACGTATCATTCCTTGAGGCTACCCCCTTGACGTAAACACGGGACCTAGGATCACGAGTGACCCCATGATAACCCCGAGCTCTCATATCATAGCATATTAGGATAAACTGAAATAAGAAATACTGTGCGGAAGCTTAAACATGAGATAAACTAAAAGATGTGGAATACCTAATCTAAGTCTGAATATATATAAATACTTAGAAAAGTTTAAGATTCTGACCTAAAACTCAAATACTAAAGCTGAATTTGTCTATGTCTGAAATAAACCTCTAACTGACTAGAGATGCTGTGACATGCCCCCAGCTAACTCTAGCAAATATCGAAAACTAAAATGGAAAGACTAAATATAGAAACATGTCTATTGTCCTTGAAATATGAGGACTCACCACTGAAGCTACTGAAATGGAGATCGGGATCTGATCTATGTGTGATCTGGATGCTGAGGACCTGAACCTACATCCCGAGAAGATGTAGCGCAAAGTATGCGTTTGTACTTAAAAAGTATTTAGCATGCATGATAGGATAAAGATGAACAACATAACATAACTGAAATTGAGCATACTAATCAATGATATAAGATGAATGTGAAGAATATACTAAACATGTTGAATATGAACTAAACTGAATGCAAAGACCAAGTTCGTAACATACTAAAACTGAATATTGGGCTATAACTAATAACCTGGTCAGTACACTAGAATCTGACTATGGGAAATACTAATAACCGACATAAAACCACATGAGCTAAATGTGGAGTCCGATGTATACACCTCATCGAGAGGACCCAATATACCTTGCCAAGGGTATAGAGGCAGGACTGGCATGATCACTAAGTATAATGCCCACAAAGGAGACTTACCTACGGGGGCACATAGTTCTGGGACTATGAGGGTGACTAACCCTAGTCCAACTCGGTATTAGGCCTACTCCTAATTGATTATGTAAGTAACACATTATAACTGAACTCTGTAATACTGAATAGCTCAAAAATACTGACATGCTAACTAAAAATGCAATATTAATATACTGATAAGCAATCATTCTTAACTGGGGCATGTATAACTGAATAAACTGACCTAGCAAGTGTAATTCATGAACTAAAAGAATCTACACAACTAGGGTTCTAAGTTTTATGCAAGAAGTTAAGCAACAATTTCTCAAAAACATGATAATCCGATTTGGATTCTTTTAACAGCTGAATCACAACAATAATATGAAATTCTAGAAACCCTAGGTCTAAACATGGTATAGAGAATAAAGAAGATGGCTGAATTCTAGGGACCTAAGGGTGAAAGGAACCCACTAGTGAAATCCCACATACCTGGTGATGAAATTCATGTAGAAATATTATGATTTCGGGGCTGGAACTGACAAGAACTTGTTGCGTTCTTGGAGGGGTTTGGGTCGCCTCTTTCCTCCTCTTTTGCTCTAAGATCGATGAATTTAGGTGAATGATCGATTAGGGTAGGTTCTAATTAATTTACTAGTCTTAAGTTGACCAAAACTACATAGTTTAGGTGTCCAACGCATAGGAGAAAAGACCAAATGATCCCTGACTTACGCAATCGACCACGGTCCCTCTGACGGACCGTCAAGCTGATCATGGTCCTTGGTCCAATGGTTACTAGTTCTGAGGTTGAACTTTCACGAGCACCACCATGGTTCGTCGTTAGGACCATGGCCCATGAAGGGTCCCGTGGTCTGACGTCTGGGCCTGGTGAACTCTGTCTAGCTCCCACGAGCACCAGTATGGCTCATGAGGTGGTACACGTCCCATAAAGGGCTCCCTGGTCCACCTCTGCAGCACAGGTGAGCGAACCACGGGCAGGTCAATGGATCGTGGTCCCTTTCACGGTCCGTGAATCTTGTCGTGGTTCACTAGTTCAAGTGATTTTCTGTTGCATTGCTAAGTCTGGTTTTTTTGAGGTGTTACATAACGCCCCAGGGATCTAGTCTGAAGAGGTATAAGAGCTTTTAATATTACAGGGTATAAAATAAAGTAACTAATGACACATATCTCACCACAGGGAAGAAAGAGTAGAAGCTGTTGGAGATGGTCTTCGTCTTCACCTATGAAACATCATTGACCCTGTAACCAGACTATGCCAAATGGAATAACAAGAGTAGTACCAGTACAAACAACACGTACTGATAGGAATCATCGGTCAACTGGATGCCCACCACATAATATGAAGAAATCAACCAGCAGGAAATATGCAATAAGAAAGTATACCCCTCAACCTTTATCCTCATGCCTTTACCATTCCCGTATACCTTAAACGTACTAGTACACTTGAATATAACCCCCCACGCTATCATCCTGCTTAGTCTGTTCTTGATCATAACTTAAACCTTCTATCTCATAGAGGGGTTCTTGAGTACAACCACTACCAACCTAGCCAACCACTCACCACATTCCCTTACTTCTTCTGCATCACAATTCAGCCCTTGACCACATAGTATACTCTATCAAGAATTGCTAACCGTTCCAAATACGAATCCCCTTCCCAAGGTAGGACCTAACTAGTTTTTGCTCCATGAACACTACCCCACTTCTCATTATTTAAGAACAAAGACATCTTTTCTAAAAATAGTCGATAATAACACCTAGACCCTCGATCTCTATTTACCAGACAACATATAGATTGGTCACGATCATTCACAGTTAATTCTAGTAAACGAGACATAAGCAAGTAACCATAACACAGTAAACACTAATATACCGAGATGCAAAATCATTCATCATTTTAGGAGCAATATACAGTTTCCCAATATCAATGACAGGTAGATATGAATGTAGTAGTAACAAATGGTCCTCTCATGGAACCCATACCCAAACTATTAGTGTGTCGGAAGGTGACACCCAATCTAATATATATGTGTCGAAACGTGACATCTGGTCCAATATATGTGTCGGATCGTGACACCTGGTCAAGTCAGCATAACCACAGTCACAATCACACCCATAATAAATAGTTCACATAGTCACACAGTCAAGTAACAGGTTCATGGCATGTAATTGTTGATACTTAGTCATTTCATTAGGTTCGATTCATGTTTGTCTATTCACATACATGCATGCATATAATGGAGCAATTAATAAGCATATATAACACAAACGGGAAGTCAAACCGTTACCTACTCCTAGTTCATAAGTCGAGGCTTCCCTCCCTCCATGGCACACATCATATTTAACAACTAGGAGTAGATGTACAACTATCCCTTTTTCCATGCCCAAAAGCCTAAACATGAATTATACTGTCAATTAGCAATATATTCGTAGTGAGCACAAATTTACGACTACTCAAGTAAGTAAACCTAGCCTACCAGGGTGCCAAGAAGTTGCAGAGGGAATGTAGCTCCAATCCTGGCTTCCGAACAACGAGACAGTGGATCTTCATCGGGAATCAGCGAGTTGTCGTCAACTTTGTGCTAGAAATCTATTTATACTTCCTTACCAAGCCTAGAGTAGCCTTTTGAGGGTTTCTAGGGTGACCTTCGCGTCTTTTTGGCACTTATGGAAAAAGGGGAAATAAGACTTTGTGTCATTAAGCTCTGCCCTCCGACAATCCTGCTCTGGTGCTCCTATCCCGCTGGAGTGCCGCCATCGTAGCGACATCATCCCGCTCTAGCGGGATAGTGCGGTCTAGTTACTCATGATGTTTTACCCTTCATAAGTAATAACGGTTCGGGTCATTACAATAGATATCAATTTACCCCTCGTTCGTCCCTAAACGACAAGCGGAGGAGTAAGCATGAGCCAATTTGGAGTACTTCCAAACTAACAGATAGACCCGTCATGGAACAACAAAATATAACGGTTTGCAAGGTTTAAGCACGAAAGGATCTTACCCAGAGAACCGACTAGGGAAATGAGGCAATACACGGAGGAAGAGAGACGCACCAATTATCCTAGACTGACCCCACCTGAGCGATAGGGTTCCTGCTATGGCGGGGCTGCTGTGGTGGGACCCTCCTGCTATGGGAAAGGTTTGGACCAGTTTAGAGAGGGAAAGGGGAATGGTTTCCCATTTCCTCCTATACCCACCCCAAAACTCCAAAAACTCTATGGATTCCTTTGCTTCGAACGTCAATCTTAAGGTAATGCTCTTGCTCCCTACTCTAATTACTTCAATACTTGGTTAACAACGAGTGCATGAAAAGAATTGGTTAAGTAGAACGGACTGGGGGTAGTTTTCAAAAATTGTAGGGTTGCTTGATTTGATAAGAATAAAGTAGCATGGACACTTCCTTTACGTTCAAAATGTCTCCACAACGCTCTGAGCATAAGGATTTTGAGATAATATCTTAGAAATAGTTCCAAAATAGGTGGGGGAAGTTAAATAGTGTTCTTGGTGGAAAACTTGAAATTGGGCACCATTTAGGAGCTATGGAATAGTGTCCGCTTTCCATTTCAAAGAGAAATTTTTCCTTTCCTTAGCCAGGGATTGACTAATTCCACATAGTTCTAACATGAACATTTTTTGAATTTTTTTTTGCAGGCTTGTTTACCCATGGCTGGAATCAATGAAGGAAACTTACCTTTGTCCGGTTCCTTGATGGTGCAAGTTGGGAGAGGCACCATGATTACTGGAACACCAAATTTTTGTACGAAAGGGGTTTCCACCTGGTGGGCTTAGCAGAGAAACAACTCGCCTTCCATGCCTTACTGATGGAGTTTAGTTGGGGTCCATTGACAGAGACTACCTCTACTGCGCGCTCAGGCTGGGTGAGGGAGTTTCATGCCCTACTAACTATTGTCCGCTGGAATGATCCTCACCCTACATCTACATCCGAGGAGTTGACATCCTATTAAGCACTCAGTTTATCAATGCGGTGCTCGAGGTACCGGAGGTCTCCAATTCAGAGTACGAGACCAGACTGAGAGAGATAAATTTGGGTTGGTTACAGGACACACTAGTCGAGGTTGTGTGCTGGTAACGGGTTCACTAGGCTACAACATAGGGAATCACCAGTACTCACTGGTTATCGGATACAGATAGATAGCTGCACCTGGTATCTAAGAGGATCCACCCATCAGGCAAACCGTAGAGACGTGACCTTTCCTCAGGCTCTAGTAGTGGCTTGCGTTATGCAGGGTATTAGGATGAATATGGAGGTACAGATCGTGTTCGAGTGGAAGATGTTCGACAGAAGAAACGAGAAGGCATTCTTCCTACCTGGACTAGTGATAGTGATGTGCAGGCGAGCGGGGGTGCCATTCTTGGACACTGATGAGGTACTTCCTACGATTCCCCCTTTTTATCCTCTTTTGATCAGGCAACCCTCCACCCCGGGAAGAAAGAAAAGATAGGCGGACAGAGCCAGTAATAGTAGATTAGCGGTTGAGGTGGGCAATGAGAGAGAGGATGATGATGAGCCCAATGAGGCCCCTCCCACCCAGTCTCAGCTCCTAGTCTCAGCCCCCACTATCAGGCGCTCATGTAGAAGAGGACCTGGCGGCCGTTAGAAGGAGACTGGGAGGCTCTTATGCTAGAACCTCGACTCCAGTTCCACCCTCCATTGCCCTCGAGGTTGAGATGATCTGCCACCAGCTGCGATGGGAGAAGAAAAAGAATCTAGAGAGGGACCGTTTGATAGGCCGGATGTGGAAGGCCATTAGGATCATTTATTATTGCGTTGCCCCCCAATGGGAGCTTTCCAGGCTCGAACCAAAGGACTTTTAGGAGTTCTCCTGGTTGAGTGAGGCATGGACTGGTGTGGTAGCCCCGGAGGACCTAGATTCAGATGATAACACTCCCCCTTCCCATGGACCTTGATTTGGGTTTGCCCTACTTGGGCATGTAACAAGCCATATTTCTATTTTCTTTTTCGCTTTTACTTAAGTTTTTGTAAGCACATGGATGCTCGTTTTGCTATTTTCATAGACATAATCAAATGCTTGCTGATTATAACTCATTGTTCTATTGATGAGTAGTGATTAGATTGTGGAAATTAGCCCATGCACGATTTGGAGTCCATAGGCGAAACAAGGGAAAACAGGGCTGAGATTCTATCTCGCCCTGTCTCGCTCTGGTGGGAGACTTTCTTCTTTGGCGGTCCCACCCTGGGCAATAGCGCGCCTGATGGGGTCAGTCTCCAAGACCACTTCTTGGGGGTTCTCCCTGTTTATAGAGTTTTTCATTGACTCCTAGGGCAATAATTAAGCATTTAGGATAACCCTCTTAGCTAAGATATGCTTTGTACACCCCGAGGTCAACCCAACGATATACACACCAGAACCTTTTCCCTTTAATTTAACACAACAAGCATGCACATACTAAGAATATGCCTATTAATCACACGGTTTATAATAGGTTTCAAAAAACGTCAAGGGAACCTTTCATAACAACAAATTCCACTATTATGCAATAATAACCCTTTTTCCTTACATGGTTCCTGACCAATCCTGACTGTCCTGAAACCAGAGTTTCCCTACAATCACAAGTCATTCATTTCCCTTACCCTCTTTATCAATGGTAAGTCCATGCACAACTAAAAGTTGCATTCCCTCTCATAAGTATATCATGTCACACGTCAAGAATTTGTTTATGAATCACATCGTAGTTTTATCTCTAGACCTTTGCACATAATCAATCGATGACTCTCTCTCTGATAACAAGTTCACTAAAACCCAAGCAATCATAACTCACATAATTTCAAACATTTAGGCAGGTACACTTCACACATCGAAATCTAGACATGAAACACTGTGCACATAATCATGTCATAGCATTCAAGCAAGTACACTCATACAACAACAGTAATTTAGACAACACTATGCACATAATCACATCATAGAATTCAAGCAAGTACACTTCACACACCAACAGTTATTCAAACAACACAATGCACATAATCACAATTTCAAGCTACATCACAATGGCAAGTAAAAATTATTAACTTAATTCGCTTCATGGATAACCATTAGTTTATCATCCATGAATTTATACAGCCGCTAAGACCAGATACCAATTGGAACCTTTTTTGGTTCCAATTTACCTTGGTTGTGTCCCTTCAACTGCGACTATGGAATCCAGTTCGCTTTGTTGAGATACCAATAGGAATATGAAGATACCAATTCCACTCAACCCATACCACCAGCGACAACCTGTACAGAAGGAGAGAAGAAATGGAACGACTTCTTAGAATGCTTCATAGCTTCCTACTGGGAGACCGACAACTTGGGCTCTAATACCAATTTGTCACGATCCAACCCACCGGGCTGTGCGGGCACCTACTCTAACACCTAAGTAGGAGGACCCTTGATCCCCAAACGGTCAAAACATATGGAAGATTAAGAAAACATGAGATAAAAGGAAATTCATAAGATTTTTACATAATCAAGAGTTTAAACAATCCAAAGTTAAAGTTTTAAAATAAATAACTCCCCAAGGATCTAGTCTAAACAGGTACAAGAGATTCTATGACTATATGGTATAAAATAAAGTAACTAATGGCACAATTCCCACCACAGGGAAGAAATAGTAGAAGTTGTTGGAGATTGTCTTCATCTTCACCAATGAAACATTATTGACCTTGCAACTAGACTATGCCAAATGGCATATCAAGAGTAGTATTAGTACAATCAACACGTACTGGTAGGCATTAGCAGTCAACTTGATTCCTACCGCATAATATAATGAAATCAACCAGCAACAAACATGCAACAAGAAAGTACACCCTCAACTTTTATCCTCCTGCCTTTACCATTCCTGTATACGTTAAACGTACGAGTACACTTGACTCTAACTCCCTGCTCTATCACCCTGCTTGCTCTGTTATTGATCATAGCTTAATCCTTCTATGTCATAGAGGAGTTCCCGAATACAACCACTCACAACACACCCTCACTTCTTCTACATCATAATTTAGCCCTTGATCACATAATATACTTTATCAAGGCTCGCTAACCGTTTCGAACACGAATCCCCTTTCCAAGGTAGGACCTAACTACTTTTTGCACGATGAACACTACCCCACTTGTCATTATTTAAGAACACAAACAACCTCTCTAAAAATAAACAATAGTAACACCTGCACTCTTGGTCTTCACTTTCGAGATAACAGATAGATTGGGTATGATGATTCACAGTTAATTCTAGTAAACGAGATATAAGCAAGTAACCACAACACAATAAATGCTCATATATCGAGATGCGTAATCAATCATCATTTTAGGAGCATTATACAATTCCCAATATCAATGACAGGTAGATATGAATGTAGTAATAACAAATGGTCCTCTATAGAACCCACACCCAAAATGTTAGTGTATCAGAACGTGACACCCTATCCAATATATGTATCAAAATGGGACACCCAATCCAATATATGTGTCGAAACATGGCACCCGGTCCAATTAATACAACCACAGTCACAATCACACCCATAATGAACAGTTCACATAGTCACGGAGTCAAGTAACAGGTTCATGGCATGTAATTGTCCATACTTAGTCATTTAATTAGGTTGGATTTCTGTTTCTCTAATCACATACATTCATGCATAAAATTGAGAAATTAACAAGCATATATAACACAAATGGGAAGTTGAACCATCACCTACCCTAGTTCACAAGATGAGGCTCCCCCCTTCCCCCCCACGATACACATCATATTTAACAATTAGGATTACATGTACAATTGTCTCTTTTTCCCTGCCCGACGGCCTAAATATGAATTCTACTGTCAACTAGTAATATATTACGCAGTGAGCATGAATTTACTACTACTTAAGTAAGTAAACCTAGCATACCTGGGCGCCAAGAAACTGTAGAGGGATTATAGCTCCAATCCTATCTTCTGAACAGTGAGACAATGGATTTTGGCTGGGAATTAGTGAGATGTCGTCAACCTTGAGCTAGAAATCTATTTCTCCTTCCTTCCCAAGCCTATAGCAGCCTTTTGAGGGTTTCTGGGGTGATCCTCACCTCTTTTTAGCACTTACGGTAAAAAGAGAAAATAAAACTTCACGTCATTAAGTTCTTCCCTTCGACCATCCCACTCTTGCGCTCCCATCCTGCTGGGGCATCGCCACCGTAGTGGCATCATTCCGCTTTGGTGGGACAGTGGGGTCCAATTACTCACGACATTTTACCCTTTATAAGTAACGATGGTTCGGGTCGTTACACAACAACCTTGACCGCTAGCACCTCATTCGATGACTCAACAATACTATTTTAACTTGGAGGTCAATTCACCATCGGCACCAGAATTAGAAAATTTGATTTTACTTTCACCCTCAAAACATAATTGTGGTTGAATCATACACTTCCACTGCCTCCACCACGATATCAAACACACCTAGGAAAACACCAATTATTTTCCACGAATCCCTTATTTTTGCGCAGTATCTCCCCTAACGCCTCTTTCAAAACTCATTGATAATTCCCTTCTTTTCCAAAACCTCCATTCACTTTAAGTGTGATTTTCGATGTTTTTACTGCCATACATTTTTATTTTGGGGTCATTTATTGTTTCTACATATAAAAATATAATACAAATATATTTGAACAAGTTATTTAGTTGAGAGAAAATGTAGGGGAAGAGCTGCTTTTATAGCAAAGAGTTACGTGAAGCAAATGCAACACCTTAGATTTGGAAAAGAAAGAAAGAATTATTTTTGACTGTAAACTGGTTCTACATGTCCCATCTTCGAACTGTAGAAAATCATAAAGGCCGTAGATGACATTCTTAGAAAGGAAGAAAATAAATTTCTAAAATCAAGTCCAGTACTTCTTTTATGGGTCACCAGTAAGGTCCTTCAACTTATCTTCAAGTCAATGATAGGTCTTGTGGGTAGTTCCCACACAGTGAAATTTTAAGGCCAAAGGTTGGTTTTTATGGTTGGTCTATATGGTCCGTAGATAGACCTTTGAGCCCAAGACTGTGTCTGTTAAAATATGGTAAAAATTTAGGGTCTCTTATCATTTCTACAATTGACCAGGAAAATTAGTTAGATACCTACATACTATAGGTCCTTTCTGTAGAAGGGCTTTGGAAGTTATAATTTAAGGGCTTTTGGAACTTTTCCGAACAATTTTAAGCCTTAACTAAGTCGTTTTTGTCCTAATATGAAGCCTTTTAAATACCGCTTCAATCCTAAAACAACCCCTTTACAATAATTCAACTAAATCCCTAATTTCCCTCAAAGTTCACCCCTTTTAAATTCCCTCAAACTCAAGGAAGAACAATCTACGGTTTGAAGCACCAAGATCTCAATATCACCATTACAATTGGGATTTTAACTCCAAGGTAGGTTAGTATTCACCTATGAAGTCCGTTCCATGATGTTCCTAAAATCTCTAATTTTGTAAAGATAGATTCTCAATTCAAGTTAGGGTTTTATGCAATCTTCATGGGTTTTTTTAAATTATGATCCAGTTGATTGTTTTTTTTTTTTTAAATCTATTTATGAATGAATTTAAGTAATTATATGATTTTGACTTGAATACGTAAGAACCCATGCATGATCCATAAATTTTACACTGTGAACACATGATTAAGCTTATGAACTACGAAAGATAAATCTATGAAGACATGTATGTTCTTATATGGAATTGATGTAAATGATTTGAGGATTAGTTGAGGGCAAAGTATCAGTATGTTATTGATTATGAAAGATTTTGTCACACAAGGATGTATAAGGTTGAAAGGTATCTCACCTAAATTGAATCAAGATTAAGGACTTAATATTCTAATTCTAGCTTGGATTGGTTTCTTAATTGTACTTTTCCATGGATAATTATAAGATGGATATGAGTAATGAAAATTCTGTGGGATTTATATATAGTACTGAGAGGATGTTGAGATGGAACCTATGCCATTAATAGAGGTCAGGTTTATACTAACAATCTCCTTATCCCATAACTATGTGCCACCATAGGATTGCGTTAGATAGAGATTCACTAGTGGATTCACTTTTGCTAAAATGTATGGTTCTTACCTTGGCAAGTAAGTATATCTCATTTCGGTGTAGGTTATACACTGGAATACATTTTATAGCTTATATAGTCTATGTCGGTAATATGGTACACTTCCCATAATAATGAACTGATTAATATAGTTTCAAAGACACTTCATCCAATTCTAAGCGTCAATGGTCCTTAATCAGTACAAAACCCAACTAAATGAGTTGGCGTCGAATCCAACAGGGAGCGGTACGTGTTTCAGATTCAATTGAGCAGTATGAACATGGTCAAATCAGTCATAGGAATAAAATTTATCAAATAAAGACATCATTCAAATAAGGGGGTGACATGAATGTCAAATGAGGGGTTTTGGTTTGAAATTATCAACTACAAACAGTGGTAAACAATACAAAATAATAATAATGAGATGGGTTCTTAGGATGTGATTCGATTATAGGATAATATAGACAAATGGGTAATTGCAACTATTAGAAATAGCTAGATATTAGTGACTAAGCTACGCTACACAGGAGATAAACTTTCTCTCAAATAATTTACCCCGAATCAAGTTGATTTCTCTCGAACATCAACAAGCATGCAAAATAAGAACAACCCACACCTTAGCCCATTCACTCTCTGAAGCTGAAAGTGTGGTATTGGGTTTAGGATTCACTTTCTCGAGTTGAACCTAGGTCAACCCAATACCCACAGACCATCAATCAATAAGTTTAGTTTTAAAACCTCTCTCGAGTAAGCCAAAAACACAATGGTAGAATTGCATTTGCAACTACAATTCTCAAATTAAACCCCAATTAATGATTGAACTCATTTCTAAATAGCATTTAAACTAACAATTAGCAATACCCATAAGTTAAATCAGCCCATAATCACATAATCACACCCCAAGAATTTGGGATTTAGCTAGACTAAAAAGGTAAAAATAGTTACCAAATTGATTATCCATCAACTGGGTAAGTGTAGATTCGTCCTTACAATGCTCCAATTTGAAGAATCTCAAAGACCCACTTCTAATTTCTGAAAAGTGAAAAACTTCAATCCTTCAAAGCTTAGGAAAAACTAGAGAAAACTGTCTCCAAAGCTACAAACTTAGACTAAAAATATATTAGCTAAGATACTAAAATAAATGTTCAAAAATGTATTTATATTCGCCACAAATATGCAGTGAAGAGTCACTCGGTAAAGTAAGTCGGGCGCGCCGAACCACTCGGCGAGTTGCCCTTTGGTCACTTCCATCGCCCTTCTGCCTTGGCATTCTGTATCCTCAAGGTCTGTAACTTTGGGCGATATAACACTGCATCTCGAAACCACTCAGCAATCCTCCAACTGCTCCTTTCTCTCGCCAACTTGGTTCTTTCCTTCAGGGCTTGGCACACTGGAACTTTAGGATGTCAAGTAGCCATTCGGCGACTCGTCAAGTGGACTTGGCGATCACCAGGCTTTCCTTTCTTCATTCTTTCACCTCGCTTTGTTCCTTTTGGCAAATTAGTGTCCTTGCTTTGTTCTTCAATCCATATATCTGGAAATCAAGGGTTTTACATCAGTTATTAGCACAAAATAAGCATTTGAGGACACTAAATCTATATAAATAAATCCCTAAATGAGTCCAAATGTCGGACTCATCAACACCTCAAACTTAAACTTTTGCTTGTCCTCAAGTAAAACTCAAGTTTAGCAGTTCTCATGGAATACCGGACACCGCATTTCTTTTGCTCTTTCACCATTTTATTTCACAACTTTTTCATTCTTTTTTTTTTTGTTTTTTTTTTTTTGTATGGAAGGGTTCCATCTTTTTCAAAACCATGGATAAAGGGGGACTTCTTCACACTTCTTGACTTTCCTCCTCTTTTCACCACACCCCCAACTTAGGCTTTTGGCCTAAGTTTGCTATTCAAACAAACCACACTTCATGAGGATTATGGGTGAATGGATAAAGAGGGGTTACAATTACATCAAGTTTCTTCCAAGAAAAGGGTAAGGCTTAAAAGGGGCTCAAGCAAGGTTCACACACTCACAAGGTTGGCCACAAAAGAGGTATATTGTCAAATTCTTTCACTCTTCCAAATTGTTGCCTAAGATTATTTAAAGAGCTTGCATCACTTAGTAAACCGAACCAACAAGGCAAATTCTAGGTGTCATCACACAAGGTTCACAATAAGCTCATCATACAAGGAATTGACACCAATATCAAACAAGACTCCACACTTTCGCTAGTGTACAATGTTCATCACAAGAGATCATTCGATAATCGGCTAGTCAAAACGAGATGCAAAAAGTCAACATATTGTCTATGCAACTTCAATTGACCTCATCGTAGCCATACATTATTTTATGTTCGAGTAAGAGCACTATTCAAGTCATCAATATTGATCATAGTCGATACTCAAATTTGCACAAGAACATCCACAATGACACACAAGAGGTGGCAAAAGTTTTTCAGAAGGGTCAAAAACCATTTGCAAATATAATGAGGATCCACAAGCTCAAACATCCGCAAAACAATATCAAAACACAAAAACCGAATAATATATATAAAAGATGTAGTCACAAGAGGTAGGTATGGAAATACCTCACCCCACCACAAAAAAAAAAAATGTAGTTGTCATCAAATGCCAAAAAATAATAAAAAGTCAATAAAAATGATAGAAAGGGAGGTAAGGAAAGGTCCTGTCTACATAGTCGCTCTATCTGTCGGGGCATCAGTGCCCAGTGCAACACTCTAATCTTGGGCATCAGTGCATGGTGTAACATTAGCAGTCGCTCCACTAGATTCAACCATAGGTATATCTGTCAATGAAATATCCACGGCTGAATCCACCATAGCCTCCTCAACCCCTATAAGGCCCTCATAAGTAGCGTCCTCATTGACACCAAGCTGCTCCTCATCCGTTTCAAGCTCGGACGCCGCATCAACCACCTCATCAACTCGAACCTCATCTTTAGTAGTAGCGGAGGCTCATCCATATATTCTGTCATGTTGGGGATCTCCACAGTCCCAAAAATCATGGACATATCTGTGGACTTCAGCTGGTCCACATCCTTTCTCAGCTCAGCAATTGCGGCCTTTAAAGTCGTCACCTCATTAGTGACCCTCTAGCTAAACTCACACACCTTTATCTGTGCCGCAAGGGCATCAATAGATGCACTAAGGGGAGTCACAACAGTAGTAAGGGCCCTTTCAATCATTCCAGGAACTGTGGCCTTAAGCCTTGAGGCACGCCTATCAGCAGAATGGGCTAGATGCCCCATCCGTAGTAACATAACCTGGGTAAGTAGAATTCGGGAAGCAGCAACAAACCTAGGAGGCAGGGGAGCTGTAGAGGAAATGAGAGTAAAAAAAAGAACAACACTAGATATACTTGAAGGCCCAGGGGCCAAAGTAGGCAATACTGCCTCTGAAGGTACTGTATCAGTATCAACAACCAAGGAGGTATCCACTAGGGCTGCCTTCTTCTTCTTAGCCTCATTTTTCAGGTACTCAGCCTCAATCTGTCGGATGTCGGTACAGGAGGTGGGAGTCACTTTCATATCCTTCTTCGTATCAAAGGGCACTCGGCCTTATATGCACAACTCAGTGATTAGCACCAGAAAAGAAAAGGAAGTCTGACTCTGCTTGTCCCTCATGGCCATTTCTTGGCCAATGATCATACCCAAATATAGCCTTGTCCCATCAATGATGCAACCAAGAGATGATGCTTTTGCGTGGTGGAGAATGGACTCATTCTGTGATGGCATGATAGAACTGCTGATGAAGCCAAACTAGTACCTCACTGCTACATTGAGGTCTTTCTTTTCTATGGGTGCTCTAGCCTCAATCCACTTGGGAGTACAATCAGATAACAGAAGGGCCAACCATTTTTTCATACTCTACAATTATTTTCTCCTGATCATGTATTGACAGTCATTCTCAATATCTTTTGTACACTCCAAACTGCATTGATAACATCACTATCACACTTTCGTTTCTTGCCCCTGACAACCATATAATCTACCGGCTTGAATTTAGCGATATGCTTCTTCCCTTGTGGCACTAGAGCTCCGTAGGCAGTGTAGAATTCCTAGACCCAATTTGGAATGAAAGGGCCACGGGGTCTAGTGAATATCTAGAACTTGTTCATAAACCGATGAGGAGGACTCTGTGCAGGTGGTGCTGGGACCATAGCCTAGTCTGGAACAGGAGGAAGAGTAGCAGCTTGGGATACCCAGATCCTAGACGGATCATGCATCCTTTTGGAGCACAGTTCAGCACTCCGGGCCATCAGGAGCTCATCATCCTCAGGCTAAAAAATGGTAGCTTGAGGATCCTGGTGCTCACCCTCACTCTCAGAAGTGGTGAGGTGAGTGGCGTGTATTCTGTCACTATCGGAGCTGACCTCCGTTGACACCGGAGCAGGTGCCTTGCATTTCCCTTTGCCCATCCCACCTGTGGTAGGAAGTTTAGATGCCTTTGCCCGGGATGCAGTTGCATCCTTATTTATGGTAATTCCCTTTGCCCTCTTGCGGGGCGGCATGTCTCGACCTTCTACTTTTGGTTTAGCCATATCTGTTAAACACACCAAAAAGAGTTAGAATCAATCCAAGAAAAATGCAGAAATCATGCTGCAAACAGACTCGTTGAACTGATTGGCGAGCCACTGAACTGATCGGCTAGTCGCTGAGTCTCCTAAGCGATCCAAATCAGGCTTGCCGAAAGGACTGGCTAAAAAATTTCCCAAAAAAATGGCATGTTAGCGATGGGAAGGGCCTTTTGATGAATTGCTGACCTCATTCGACGAGCACAAACTAGTCCGCCGAAAGTTACAATGTATTTTAGAGGTTAGAGGCATAGAAAGAGTGATCAAAAGAGACTTTTGGTGAGTCACCAGTGAACTCGGCGAGCTCAGGCTTCTTGCCGAAAGTTATAGAACCCAAAATCAATATTTCCATGAAATTAAAGGCAATCAACGGTGATTTTGGCAAACTGCCAAGTGGTTCAGTGAGCTCGACCCAGCTCGCCAAACTGCCCAACGTGTCTATTTTCAACCCCAACTCCAAAAATCAAACCCGCAGCCCCGTAAAACAAAATCAAACAACACACACTCAATTAGGCTCATAACCATTAGATCCATGCCACCGGGGTACTCAGACTTCCCTCGATTTAGCCAAAATTGGCCATTTGACGACTTTAGCCCTTAAGAATAACGTCAAATGCTCCATCATTGGGCAAATCACGTCATTTAGCACAATTTGGGTTACTCAGACTTCACCCAACTAGACTCAACAATAATGAAGCATAACGCACAAGATTACGATCAATTTTAAAGCACGAAAATTAGGGAATCAACAATTTAGGCACGAAATCGAAACTAAAATAGGAAACTTAACTCAAAAACATGATTTCAGAGAGGCCCAACACACATCAATAAGAATTACACAATTGCAAATGAGTTCAACAACTATTTTAGAGTTTGGGGTTCAGAAAAACCAACCTTTATGCCTAAAGATGAATTTTTAAAGCTAGGCAGAAAAAATCCAACTCTGAACATGAGATTGAGGACCAAAAATATGTAAAAAGAAAAAATATAGCAAATATAGAGTGTGGGTGTCGTTATGAAGTTAAAAAGTGAGAGAATGTGAAAGAGTTTGAAAATTTAAACCTTTGGCCTTTTAAAAACCGTCCGGTTCACACCTTTTCAAAAATGTTATTTTTTCTTGCCGAACCACTCGGTGACACGCCGAGTGGTTGCTTACCTCGCCAAGTTTTACAGGACCTCTAGTTAATATAGGGGTCCAAATGGCGGACAAAGTCGGGCACACTAGCCTGTTCGGCGAGTAGCCGACTTGTCCATGAACCCGCCAAGTTTTACAAGCTCCAACCTGATATTTTTCCTGAGCCCAATGGCGGTCTAATTTGGGCTCGCCGACCTTTTTGGGCAGTCACCTACTGGACATTTTACTCGCCAACCTGTACTTTTCAAACACATTCTTCACTTCAACCTGCACAATGAACACACATTATTCAAAAATTCAAATAAAGGAATAAAAGCTTGGGTTTCCTCCCAAGCAGCGCTTTAGTTAACGTCATGTCACGACGCAAGTCCTTGCTCAAACTTCATTCATGGGGATTGCCATAGTATCACTAGGCAATCCCCCTTATTGTCTGGGGTAGAGATGAGACAACATATGACCCATTTGGGTCTCCAGTAGCTGAATAGATATGGAATGAGAAGCAGTTATCTGATTCAACATTGAGACATTTTCTTTTATCTTTTTCAACACTTTGTCGTGTTCTTCGACTTTATGGAAAATGAGAGAGCGTATCTCTTCTACTTGTCCACCCTTATAATCCTTGGACTTTCTACACTCATGAGGAGGAATGCACCTATCTTTCATTTTGTACAGTACCTCAAATTCCATGATCTTTTTGGCCAAGAGATCCAACTGAGTCAACAGTGTGGCCAAATCTTGGTCCTTCTCTATCTCCTTGTTGGTCTTAGTCATGTGATCTAGAAGTTGGGATACTTTTGCATAGGGTTGTCATATTAGACCACCCGGAGTAAGTTGGTCAGCCACTCCTCTGTTCTCAGGACCAAGACCTCTATTGAAGTAGTCCAGTAGCATCTTATCTGGGATTTTGTGAGTTGGGTACTGCATCAATAGTGCCTTAAATCTCTGCCACAACTCATGTATTGTCTCACCCTCCAATTGCTTGAAATTTAGGATGTTATCTCTACGAATGATATTTGCAAGAGGGTGGTCCACTTGGTTACCGCTGCTACAAAACATGCTCATTTCCTCAGTTCAACAAGTAACACCAAAAACCAAAACTAAAAGTAAATAGAATCAACTACGACTAAAAAGAACAAAATTCAACTTCACCAAAAGAATGTCAAACAATACCACTCCCTAGCAGCGGCGCCATTTTTTATTAATATCGTTTCAAAGACACTTCATACAATTCTAAGTGTCACTGGTCGTTAATCAGTATAAAACCCAACTAAATGAGTTGGGGTTGAATCCCACAAGGAGTTGTATGTGTTTCAGATTCAATTGAGTAGTATGAGAATGGTAAAATAAGTCTTAGGAATAAAAGTTATCGAATAAATATATCATTCAAATCAGGGGGTGACACAAATGTCAAATGGGGAGTTTTGGTTTGAAATTATCAACTACAAACCGTGGCAAACAATACAAAATAATAATAATAAGACGGGTTCTTGGGATTTAATTCGATTATAGGTAATATAGACAAATGGGTAATTGCAACTATTAGAAATAGCTAGATATTAGTGAGTAAGCTAGGCTATAGAGGAGATAAACTTTCTCTCAAACAATTTATCCCGAATCAAGTTGATTTCTATCGAACATCAATAAGCATGGAAAATAAGAACAACCCACACCTTAGTCCATTCACTCTCTCAAGTTGAATGTGTGGGATTGGGTTTAGGATTCATTCTCTCTCGAAAAACCCGGGTCAACCCAATACCCACAGACTATCAATCAATAAGTTTAGTTTTAAAACCTCTCTCTCTCGCAACCCAAAAAAACAAGGGTAGAATTGCATTTGCAACTACAATTCTTAAATTAAACCACAATTAATGATAGAACTCACTTCTAAATAGCATTTTAACTAACAATTAGCAATATCCATAAGCTAAATCAGCCCATAATCACATAATCACACCCCAAGAATTGACGTTTTAGCTAGACATTATAAAAAGGTAAAAATAGTTACCAAATTGATTATCCATCAACTAGGTAAGTGTAGATTTGTCCTTACAATGCTCCAATTTGAAGAATCTCAAAGAACCACTTCCAATTTCTCAAAAGTGAAAAACTTTAATCCTTCAAAGCTTAGGAAAAATTAGAGAAAACTGTCTCCAGAGCTCAAAACTTAATACCAGACTAAAAATATATTAGCTAAGATACTAAACTAAATGTTCAAAAATGTATTTATAGTAGCCAAAAATGTGTTGCGAAGACTCACTCGGTGAACTAAATTGGGCTCGTCGAACCACTCGGCGAGTTGCCCTTTGGTAACTTCCACCGCCCTTCTACCTTGGCATTCAGTATCCTCAAGGTCTGTAACTTTGGGTGATCTGACACTGCTTCTCGGAACCACTCGACGATCCGCCAACTGCTCCTTTCTCTCGCAAACTTGGTTCTTTTCTTCAAGGCATGACACAATGGAACTTTAGGCGGTCAAGTAGTCATTCGGCAACTCGCCAGGTGGACTTGGCGATCACCTAACTTCCCTTTCTTCATTCTTTCAGCTCACTTTGTTCATTTTTGTAAATTAGTGTCCTTGCTTTGCTCTTCAATCCATATACCTGTAAATCAAGGGTTTTACATTAGATATGGAACAAAATAAGCATTTGAGGACACTAGATCTATATAAATAAAGCCCTAAATAAGTCCAAATCTCTGACTCATCATGAACTAGCGTTACTTTTGAAAGTAACTCACAAGCATTTTAAAGATGTTTAACTTGCATTGACCATTATTATGAATTAAGTTTTCTAACCATTTTATCTTATGATTTACCTTGGTTATTGCATATTATGTAAAGTCTTTTCATTTCGTCATACTTAGTACATTCCATGTACTAATGCATAATTTTTCCTACATTGTTTTACTAATATAGGGTCCAACATTTCTACCTCTCACACTCGTGGCTAGTTGAACTTTTAACACTCAAGGATTGGTGAGTTCTCATGTTCTTAGGATTGAGACACCCTTATTGCTTTCATTACATTAGTTTTCAAAATTTGTATGGTATGTACGTCCCGATCACTTTCCTCATGATGTAATAAATGGCTTTTTGAGATTGATGTTAGACTTCACTTTGTCAAAACTCTTTCATGATATTAAACTATTTCTTTTAGAATCCTTTTTTTCTATTATCTTGTATGATGTATGATAAGTGGCTTTCTAGGGCCTCTTGGGGTTCTATACTTCATGCTACACTTAGGGTATACTTTGGGTTGTGACATACTTGGTATTCCTATAAAAAGATTTAGGGAGGTTCTAGGATGTCACATTAGAAAGGTTGAGCAGAGTATTGTTAATAAGTGTGAAGTGCGCCATATTATGAAGAAAAAGCTATAAGATGTTTCGGAAACTCCACTTTTTGATCAATCAAAAGTCATGTAATAGTATGTATCTCTCTTAATCCTTATTCGATCCTTTTCAGGATATGGCCCTTCGAAGAGCATACGTTAGAAAGAATGCTGGTGAGAATATACATCGATAAGCTCCTCCAGTACATGCCAACTCTTTGGCTGAACAGGTGACTAATGGAGGGGTTTAGGCTGCTTTCAAGTGTTGGCTCAATCCATGATGGCCCAAGCCAATATGGAGGTTGTCCTCCCCGTGAACCCAATTATGGATACGACAATAACTAGAGTGAGGGACTTCACTAGAATGAATCCCCTGAAGTTTCATGGTTCCAAAATAGAGGAAGATCCTCAAGAGTTCATTGATGAGGTATATAAGGTTTTGATGTTCATGGGAGTGACACCGATGGAATAGGCAGAATTGACCGCTTAACAACTTAAAGGTGTTGCTCAATTTTTGTTCACCAATGAAAGGAAATGAGGGTGGTGGATGTCGGTCCTATCGATTGGGAGAAGTTTAAGGTTGCTTTCCTTGATAGGTTATTTCCCCTTGAGATGAGGTAGGAAAAGTTACTTGAATTTATTAACCTTTGACAAGGAAATATTAGTGTGAAGGAGTATGCCTTAAAGTTCACACAATTGCCTTGAAGTTCACACAATTGGATAGATATGCTCCTACTATTGTTGGTGATTCTAGGGCAAATATGAGAAAGTTTGTTTCGGTAGTATCTGAAATGGTAGTTATAGAATGCCATACTGCCATGCTCATCGAGGAAATAGACATTTCTCATCTAATGATTCATGCTCAACAAATTTAATATGAGAAGCTTAAGGTAAGGTAAAGGAACGCAATGAGAGCAAAGAGCGGTGATAATGTCTTTTCACATTTACGGCTTAATGGACATTGTTGTTCTAGGTTTTGACGAAGGTTTTCTGGTCAAAGTTCCTCCAATGTTCTGGCTCGTAAGTTCAAAAAATATAGGATGCCTAACCCTAAGCCTTAAGGAGAAATTTAGGGTGGATCTTCGTTGTCTAGTTGTGTTAGGTATGGAAGGAAGCATGAGGGCAAATGGTTAGCCGGTACGAATAATTCCTTTGGTTGTGGTATGCATGTTCATAAGATAAGGGATTATTTATTACTTACAACAAAGGGATGAAAAGGTAGTCATACTCAACCTAGTGGTTTGGGTTCAAAAGCACCAAAGAAAAAATAATTTTATGTACCTCAAACTCATCATGGCAAGAGGGTTCTTCCAATGTTGTTATTGGTATGTTGAATGACTTCATCATAATTTCTATGCTTTGGTTGATCTCGGTTCTACCTTGTCTTTTGTGACGCTATATGTTTTTATGAGACTTGATTTCTCTCTGAATGTGTTGTTAGATCTTTTTTCTGTCTCTAATCCTATTGGTGAATCTATTGTTGCTAACAGAATCAATAGAAATTGTCCCGTCTCCTTATCTCATTGAGTGACTCATGTTGACCTAGTAGAGCTTGATATGCTAGATTTAGATGTCATTATTGGTATGAGTAGGCTCTAATTTTTTTAAGCTTCTGTTGATTGTATAACTCGAATGGTGAAGTTTCAATTTCTAAATGAGCCCATCCTAGAGTTAAAAAGGGGAAAGTTTATGCCTAAGGGTCAGCTTATTTCTTGTCTTAAATCTACAAAAATGATTTCTAATGGTTGCATATATCAACTTGTTTGGGTTAGAGATAAAGATTCTTAAACCCCGATGATTTACCTGGTATTCCTCTCGAAAGGGATATAAAATTCGATATCGACCTTCTCCCTAATATGGAAACTATATCTATTCCTACTTACCATATGGCTCTGCCAGAACGTAAGGATTTGAAAAAGCAATTGAAATATTTTTTGGATACGAGTTTCATATCTCTCCATGGGGTGCTCCAGCTTTGTTTGTTCGTAAGAAAGATGGTTCACTTCGCATGTGTATTGGCTACATAAAATTGAACAAGGTAACCATTAAGAATAAGTTTTCGCTTCCAAAAGTAGATGTTTTGATTGATCAATACCAAGGAGCGAGTTACTTCTATAAGATCAACATTCGGTCGGGTTATCACAATTGAGGGTGAAGGAAGATGACATTCTGAAGACACCTTTTCCAACTCCGTATAATCATTATGAAATTTTGGTAATGTCATTTTGTTTGATGAATTATCTAGTTGAATTTATGGATTTGATGAATAAAGTGTTTTGGAAATACCTTGATATATTTGTGATTGTGTTCATTGATGACATTTTGATTTACTCATGTAGTGAGGAAAAGCATACCGGTCTTTTGAGGATTGTGTTGCAAGTCCTCAGGGAGCAACAACTATTTGCAAAGTTTAGTAAATGTGCGTTTGGTTAAGGTCCATGGATTTTCTGGTTTACATTGTTTCTGGTAAAGGTATTCACGTAGCTCCTAAGAAGAAAATATTGGTTAATAGTTGAATTAGACCTCTATTGTGTTTTGATATGTGAAGTTTCTTGGGTTTTGCTAGTTCTTATAGAAGGTTTGTGGAGGGGCTTTCTACGATTGTCTCATCAATAACGATATTGACCCATGATACGCTCAAATTACACCTCCCTAAAAAAGCATAAGCGATCTTTATCAAGTAAAGAACCCCACTTGTAGGTTGGGGTCGATCCCACGAGGAAAATGGTTTAGACTTCACTTTAACCAACAATTATGTTCGTTTAGTCAAATTACTTCCAGAAACAAGTAATTAAAAAGTGTGGGGTGGGGTGGGGTGGGGGATTTGTGAAACAAATTGTAAGATGTTAGTAAGTAATCAGTAAACAAAAGTCAATTTTGGTTGTTATCAAGATGTGAGAATTAACTAGGGTATACGTGTTCCCCACAAGCTCATAATCCAGTAATCCTAGTAATAGCAATCCTTTCCTAGTGTACTACATGCAAAGTGATAAGTTAGGTATCTCTAAATCCTTGGTCCGGCATCTAGAGAATTTCACCCCGCACCTTGGTCCGGCTACGTGTGTATAACTTACTAACCCTTACCTTTACATCATATTAGACATCACATCGATGTTCGACTTAGTTATTACTTCGGACCAATCGACACAAGCCTATTAAATAGTATCACACTAAATCTATGGTGATAATTATTTTCTTGTTGATTACCTCCTTGGTTCAGTAAGTAGCAACAAGGCGAGTTCTAACACGTACACTCGTTAAAAAGACTTTTAAACAAGCGAATTATCAATGCTTGCAACAACACTATTCAAGAGTTTCTTAGTTACTATTCATACTTTGTTAATCGCTCATGGTTCCCACAACCCTAGTTGTGGAGTTTAGTTACCCATAATCATATGAACACAATTCATTGTTTTAGATGAAAGAAGTATGAACTTACGTAAGAAGAATAATAAACCCAGAAATTCAACTTGAATTGCAACACCAAAATCTTCAAAATGAACTTAAGAAATCAATAATTGCTAGGTTTGCAAGAATAATCTCCCAAGTCACAAAATAGAACTAAAGTAATAATGTCTCACCCCCAAAAATGAGGTTTACATGCCTTATTTATAGAAAACAAGTCCTAAATTAAAAGGGAAACAAAATTAGAAAAGTTTGTTCAGGCACACGTCTTCATTCCACGAGACTGACTCACGGACCGTCAATGGATCTACGATCTGTGAGTCACTTCCGTTAGCCAGAACTTGGAAAATTTTCTAGCTTCCAAAAATCAGATTCTCTGAAGGAAACGACGGATCTGCAGGACAGACTATAGATCGATCTACGGTCCATCAATCCCTCTCCATAGCTCCATACTTAGAATCTTCAAACATCAGGTACTGGAACCCTTGTAGTATCATTCTACGGATCATTAGTACGATCTGTAGATCAATCTATGGATCGTCAATGGCCATCGTGGTTCCACACTTGGTTTGATTCCCTTGATTTGCCTTTCATGCCTTGCCTTCTGATCTACGGTCACTATCTACGGAGCGTCAATGGACCTACGGTCCGTAGACCACCTCCGTAGATGCCTTATTCTGCATTTCTCTCAGCTGTGTCTTTACGTACGCGCCTAAATATCTTTCCTGCAAAACATGATAAAAACACATAAAAACCAATACAAAAAGGCCCTAGACACACACAACTCTTAAGTGAAATATATTAAAAATACCATAAACTCACGGTATATCAACACCCTTAACTTAAATTCATTCCTTAAGCAACGCACTAAGACTCTAAATGACACTTTATAGACGCAAGCAATTTAAGCACAAGCAATCCTATGGATCTCTATCTCAACTCTCTTTTCTGGTGCAAAAGCTGTTCTTTTAGACTCGGCAAGATAATTCATGCGGATCAAGTATGACAACGATCGACCAACCAACACACAACATACACTGTTTTACTACCACCAAGGTACCAACTTTCCGACAATGTAACGAGTGCCCTTACTTCCAACGAAATCCCTTTTTCACACAATGAATATGAATTTGAGTACAGGGATTCTTTCAACACTCACAAAAGTAACTTCAAGTACAATTAGTGCTCAATACCATAGGCTTGCCCTTATTTTCACTGCTTAGACTTTCCAAATTAGATTCTAGGATCACTATAAGACTTTCTTGGCTTGTAACGTAGGCTCAGGGTTAGGTGTGGTACATTTGGGTACTTCTTAGTGACTTTCTGCTCTCCTTGACATTACACTAGGCTTTCAACCTCTTTTTGCCCTATTTTTGACATCCTATCGTTTTACCTTCTTTCCCTTGATTTTCTTCAACCATGGGTGTGACTTTACACTTTGTAGCTCTTTATTTTTTTAATTATTTTTAATTCTTTTGTTTTCAACGAGCCACATCCTTTCCACTCTTTTTCTTTTTCTCTTTTTCAACATCAAACTCTTTTTCATACCCATTTTTCTTTAGGTTTCTCTCTTTCACAGCCACCCTCAACTTATGGGTTTTCCATTAGTTGAGGTGCACAATACTCGATGTCAGATCAGGGCCAAGATTGAAGTTGCCTTTTACATTAGCAACCCTTAAATTAGGCTTTTGGCCTAAGTCGAGGTGCACATGTCCAAGGAGGGACCAGGGCCAACATAGTAGATTATGGGAAGATGAGTTAGAGGTTTAAAAAGAAATGGTCTAATTTATGCTAAAAGCATTTGGATCAAAGGAAACATATAGTTCATTTGGTTGGATTCTCTTTTAGGCAATTTGTGGACTTATCAGAACAAGGGCCTATGATCACTTCCTAGCCTCTAGAGTAGATTGTCTTAGCATGACTAACCAGAAAATTCTAGATTGGCACAAAACTGTTTGAACAATTAACTATTCTCACACACTCTTGGCACATAGTTTCATTATCAGATTATTAGATTACCCAGTTCAAGTTTTAGCTTAAGTCATGCCATCAAGTTGATTCATTATCGTGTCATACTCATAGCCAACACATTCAACTTATCTTAGCCAACAGATTCTAGCATACATCACAAAATTTGGACGGGTATCATTTTTCATAAGCCATCATGCTTCATTCTTTTTCATACTTCTACACATACGATCCTAACACATACTGATTCAACAGAAATTAAACAGTCTCTTGGGAAAAAAGAACACATTCAAGAAAACCCCAAGAGAGGATTATGAGTTGGGTTACTCAGATTTCACTCTAGCACTCACAATCCATTTACCCCACCCCCAACAAAGAACGGTGCAATTGTCCCTAATGCACATAAAAATAGTAAAAAGTAATGGATTTGGGTGAAGCAAACCTGAGGCACATAACGCCGATGAACCATCGACAAGAAGGTGGGTTCGATTTCCCAAAGCCCGCTAACTCAACACTCGGGTCACTCTCAGTAGTGCCCGCATCAACAAGGACAACACCATCAGTAGTGCTATCTGCGACTCTAACTGCACCATCAGTGGTGCTCACATCAATCGCCATAGTAGGCAAAACCTCAGACATGGGTATAGAACTCGATGCCCCAATAACTATCTCACGGGCCCTCTACTGCCTCAGTTGCTCATTAATTATGGTGGCTTTCCGTGCCTTCTTCTCCTGCTTGCGCTGCCTTTTGCTAGCCTTTTCCTCCTCCGTGAGCTCAGTTTTGTGACTAGAACGGTGCCTCTTACTGCAGACACATGCATGCTCGGGCTGCGCATCCGCATCATGTCCACTGAATAGTGCACCCAAGACTGTATCGTAGCCTAATGTAGAGGGTAAAACCTGTGGCTCAACAACTGCTGTGGCCAGGATGGCGTCAACATCGGCCTAGAGACTAGTTAGCTCGGTCTGGAAAGAGGACATATCAGTAGTAGGAGCTGGCCTCTCTAGAACTCTCAACTCAAAGGCATCGATCCACTTATGAATTGCTTGGACCTTCTTGTCCATTTTTGTCTCCATTCGTGTTTCTACTCTCTCTACAGACTCATCAATCAACTTTTGCATCCAGGGCTTAATGTGGTGCAGCAAGGTGGCCATTTGGGCCTCTCATTTCAGCACTCGGGCTAGTGGTACAACATTGGCTCCCAACGGCGGGGTGGCTCTAGATGAGTTGGGGGCCTGACTAGCAGCCGTAGAAGAGAAGGCGGGGGCATCATCAGTGTGGGCTGGAGGGATAGGCTCGTCACCATGCTTCTGCTCCACCGCATCTACTAAATCAGTTCCCAATGGCACATTGATTTGTGGCCCTCTGCAAGGAGCAGCCGCATTTGCCTCGTCCTAGATCAGGCCAATAGCTAAGGTCCCCGTAGGGTGGATCAACCTATCACAATGCCAGAGCGGCACTCCAGAGTCCCTGCACAATTGGAAAATCAAACATGGAAAGGGGTAAGTAGTGGAGGTCTTGAACTCCCTCTCGTGAATTTTTGCAAGCAGCATGCGGGTAAAGTCAATCTCCAATCCTGCTACTAATGCTGCAACCATGACGGCTCTGTCCCATGTGAGTTGGTTGTCAGCTTTTGTAGGCGACACCCTGTTTTGCACCAATAACTAAAATAACTTCGCCACCAAAGTCAAGGTGGCCTTCCGAATACCCAAATGCAGTGAACTAACCCACTATACATGCTCTCCATCTACAGCTATGTGCCTTGCCAACCACAGTTAGGCATTACGTGTGAAGGCTCCACTTCTCACAACATCCTATCTATAATAAAATTCGACTGTGTTGAGGGCCCAAGTGTGATCAAGACCAGGGCCATGAAGGAATCGGCTGATGGTGGTATGTGAGATGGCTACTGGAAAACCTCGGACCATAGTAGAAGTGATAGGGTCCTGGGCTGTGGGCTTGGACCTCTTGTCAATCGAACCTCAAAGATTGGCAACATATGAGGCATAGAACTCCCGCACAATCACCTTGCTACAAATCCCAAGGTCTCAAGCCATCCAATCAAACTTGTGAAGTTTAAAAAGACAGTGGATGTCGGGGACAGTGTGCAAGCTCCCTGTGAGGACTCTACACTCCTCTATAATAAGTTGGGCCATCTTCTCTTTGTCATTCTTCATCTTGGCATCCCGATAAATTTGCCATTGACCCTCAACACACCATCTATTTGGCTCGCCGACCACTAGAGTAGGGTTATAATTCCATGGTAATGGTACTAATTCTGAGCTAGTGGCCTCATCAGACGAGGCTGCTTGTTCATTATCACCGAAACCTGTGGCTGATTTAGCAATTGTCCCTGAAGCCCGGGCAGACTCGGACCTAGAGGCATGGGCAGACTCGAACCCTGAAGAATGGCTAGACTTAGAGCTGGACGTAAACACATTCTCTGAATTGGAAGCAACCCAGTTGGTGACCCAATCAGTATGTGTTCCTCATTAGACTGAGAGACAGTGACTACGTCGGGAATCAGCTTTCGAGGGTTGCCTGTAGTGAGTCGGGGTCTAGTGGGCGAGGTCCTTGTATTGGGAGAAATATATGTCGAATCCGTCTCCACATCAGTATTTTCAACAATTAGCCTGAAGCTAGGAGCAATAGATTTTGACTTGCCCAATTTTGTGTAGGTGACTAGCTACTTTGGTGCCATCGAACCTGTGGAAGAGTTATTAGTACCAAGACTAACTAACAACACACTCGAAATTATTTTCGAACTAAAAACGAACACCAATAAAGACTAATTAATTTTTCAGACAGTGGCTACAGTGGTCATCTACGGTTGAGATCTACGATCCGTAGACTGATCTACAGTCTGTAGATCAGAGGACCAACAATATTGGTCGTAGAGGGAAACCATGGCTATACAGAATGGTCCGTAGATTGATCTACGGACCGTAGTCCACATCCGTGGTTTGACACTTGGTGAACTTCTTCAAGTGCTTCCATCCACGAACCTTATCTACAGTCCGTGGATGGGGAATCGTGGATGGGATTTGTGCCAGGTTTTAGACATACTGTACTTTCAATCTCACATGTTTGACCATTTTCAACAGGGTCCTAGTCTAATCATGCATTTCAACACTTAATCATGCTAGTTTGTCATTCTCATGATTCCGTTTAATCACTTTAACAAGTATTTAAGACAAACTTTAGAACCCTAAGTTGAAACTTACATTTAGACTTATAATCTCATACAACAAGGCAACAAAATCACTATTTATCATTCCAAGGGTATTGTAATTTCCAATTTTAACATGCAATTTCATCTAACAATTCCCCAAGGTCAAGACCCAATCCCTGACTTTCTATAATCTATTAATGAATCAAAATTTAAAGTGAGGAGAAAGTCTATTACCTTACAGCAACGAGAATGGGGTTATTGTGTGATGACAAATGCTTTCAAGACCAAAAACCGCCTCTTCGTTACTAATCCAAACACCGAACCCTTTTGTGGAAGATAGAATGAGTAGTATTCGGAATGGAAAGAAATCGTGGGAATTATGGGGGAATGGAAGGGATGATTTTATGGGGGAGTTATGGAGTGATTTAGGGGATTTGAAGTGTTTGAAACAGTTGAGAGTAAGTGGAGGGAAGTGGAAATGATTTTAAATTAGGGAAGTTTAAATATGGGGGTCGGGGTCGGGTTAGACAGAGTTAGGGTTTGGATCCACGAGACCCCGTCTACGATCCGTGGATAAATCTACGGTCCTTAGATTGGGACCGTAAATGACATTCAAACTTGGAAAATATCAGAACTTACCTGGGATCTACGGACACTATTGATGATCCGTGGATTGAACCACGAATCGTTAATGGGGCCCGTAGACCTCTGCACTAGACCTTTTTCCTGTAGATTCTGCTTTTCGCCCCTGCACATGTGGCAACCATTAGCACATTCTTTTTACATTTTATGGACAATTTTTAGACATGGACCCTACGCTATGTCTAGCCAACATTAAAACAAAAGTAAAACAACTATCTAAATGAGTACAGAGAAGCAACTAAACAAAGAAATATACTAAACGGAAAACAAAAACCTATTGTTGACTAGATTTTACATCTTGGGTTGCCTCTCAAGCAACTCTTGATTTAACGTCGTTGCACGACGCAGGCCTCTTGATTACTCAGACTTCATCAAGATGATAGGCTTTAACAACTTCTTGCACACTTTTTGTGTTTCCCAGATAGATCTTGATCCTTTGCCCGTTAACCATGAACCTTGTTCCTTCACTGCTCTCAAGCTCAATCGCTCCATGGGGAAGCACTTTTGTGAGCAAAAATGGCCCGGTCCATTTGTATTTGAGTTTCTCCAGAAATAAGTGCAACCTAGAGTTGAATAGAAACACAAGATCACCCACGACAAATTCTTGCTTTTCAATTCTTTGATCATGATACCTCTTCATGTTCTCCTTGTACAAGGTTGAAATTTCATAAGCTTTTAGGCAAAACTCATCAAGCATATTCAAGTCACTCATTCTTTGATTAGATGCAGCGCCCCAATCCAAATTCAGCTTCTTCATCGCCTACAAAGCCTTATGCTCTAGCTCTACCGGTAAATGGCAAGACTTTCCATATACAAGTTGGCAATGAGATATACCTATGAGGGTCTTGTATGCAGTGCGATAGGCCTATAGAGCATTATCAAGCTTCCTTGACCAATCTGTTCTATTAGCATTCACAGTATTCGCCAAAATCTATTTGATCTCTCTATTGGACACTTCAACTTGCCTACTAGTCTGTGGATGGTAAGGAGTGGCTACACTGTGGTGGACACCATACTTCTGAAGTAGTGCCTTGAACAACTTATTACAAAAGTGGGAGCCTCCATTACTAATAATCGCCCTCGGTGTACCAAATTTGGAGAATATATTCTTTTTCAAGAATGCGGTGAAACTTTTACCTTCATTGTTGGGGAGCGCAACTGCTTCCACCCACTTCGATACATAATCAACCGCAACAAGAATATACTTTATCCCATGTGGACTCACAAATGGTCCCATAAAATCAATGCCCCATACATAAAACAACTCTATCACCAATATAGGATTCATAGGAAGCTCTTGCCTCTTTGAAATCCCTCCTTCTCTTTGGCAAGGATCACAAGACTTGGCGAAATCATGAGCATCTTGGTGGATGGTAGGCCAGTAGTATCCACACTACAAAATCTTATGCGCAGTCCGAATACCACTACGATGCCCACCAACAGGCGATGAATGGCATGCTTCAAGTACACTCAACATCTCAACCTCGAGCACACAACGACGAATAATCCCATCGGCATAACTACGATACAAGTAAGGCTCATCCCAAAAGAATTTCTTCACATCATGCATAAACTTTTTCCTTTGGTGAAAAGACAAGTCCGGGGGAACCAAATAGCTTGCCAAATAATTAGCAAAATCTGCAAACCAAGGAATCAGATCATGAGAAGCAGCCAATACCTGTTAATCTGGAAAAGTATCATTAATTTCAGCCTTATCACCAAGCTTAAGCATAGCCTCTTCCTTTAATCTGGACATGTGATCGGCAACTTGATTTTCGGTCCCCTTTCTACCTTGTACCACAAAATCAAACTCTTGCAACAACAATACCTCAATGCAGAATGGTCAATATGCACAATGACCTTAGTACCAAGCAGGTAGGATCGAAATTTTTTGAATGCGAAAACCATCTCAAAAATCACTTGTTCAGTCACAGTATAGTTCTTCTGGGCCACATTTAGAGCTTTGTTAGCATAGTAAATATGATGGAGAATTTTCTCTCACCTCTGCCCCAATACTACACCAAGCGCCACTCCACTGGTATCGCACATTACCTCAAACGGTTGTCCCCAATCCGGTGAAATAATGATAGGTGCAGTAACCAACTTTCCTTTAGCTCTCCAAATTCTCTCAGACAAGCATCATCAAAACCAAACTTATACTCCTTTCCGAGCAGTTTGCACAATGGGTGTGCAATTTAGAGAAATCTTTGATGAACCTCCTATAGAAACCTGCTTGCCCAAAAAAACATCGAACATCGTTTATAGAGATAGGTGGTGGAAGCTTTTCAATTACCTCTACCTTTTCTCTATCAACCTCAATGCTCTTCTCAGAAATCCGATGACCCACAGCTATCCCTTCTTTTACCATAAAGTGGCACTTCTCCCAATTTAGTATTGGATTGCAGTCTTCACACCTTTTGACCACCTCAACCAGATGATCCAGACATCGGTCAAAGGAGTCACCTACCACAGATAAATCATCCATGAACACTTCAATAGTGTCCTCCACCATATCAGAAAATATTGACATCATACAACGCTGGAAGGTTGCTAGAGCATTGTACAACCCAAAGGGCATCCATTTGAAGGAGAAAATCCCATAAGGGCAAGTGAAGGTGGTCTTCTCTTGGTCCTCCAGAGCTATAGAAATCTAATTGTAGCTCAAATAACCATCAAGAAAACACTACCAACCCTTACCAGCAAGTGTATCCAACATTCGATCCATGAATGACATAGGGAAATGGTCCTTTTATGTCCAAGCATTTAGCTTATGATAGTCCATGCAAACTCTCCATCCAGTCATGAGCTGCATTGAAACAAGCTCATTTCTCTCATTAGGAACCACAGTAATCCCACCTTTCTTGGGCACACATTGAATAGGATATACCCAACTTCTATCTGCAATGGGATAGATAACTCTAGCATCCAACCACTTGATGATCTCCTTTTTAACTATCTTTTGCATAGGCAGATTTAATCTTCTTTGGTGCTCAATACTAGGCTTGTAATATGGCATTAGTTGGATTTTGTGGGAACAAATCTCGGGGGGAATCCCAATTATATCCGCAATAGTCCACCTAATAGCTCACTTGAACCTCTTTTTGACACAGTCACCAAGCACTCTACGTCTCTCGCATTTAAATTGCCGCAATGATGACTGGCAAAGTATTATCTCTATCGAAGAATACATACCTTAAATGCGGTGGTAGAGCCTTAAGCTCCAATTTTAGTGCCTCCGCAACAGATGGTCTCGTGGGTGGAGACTCATGATTCTTCATATCTATCTCATACTTCTTTGGTTTTGACTTATATTTGCATCTATCAAGTACAACTACCAACTCATCGTCCTCTTCAATTCCATCAATATCAAAATTCATCATAACTGCTACTAGTACCTCAGCACCGAGTCACTCTTCAATTTGCACTTCTATTCCACTCTCAACTCTGTAAGTTATAGCAGATACCGTTTGGATCTCATTACTCTGCTTCATGGACCTAAATTTATTGAAAGTTGCTTCTTCATTATTCAGTCCGAACTTCATCTGCCCCTTCTCCATATTATCCAATGCACGCCCTGTGGCAAAGAATGGTCTTCCAAGAATGATGAGAACCTCAAAATCAAGCTCACAGTCAAGAATCACAAAATCCACCGAAAGATGAACGACTCCATTTTCACTAGCACATCATGGAGTATACCAATGGGCCTTTTCATGGTTCGATCGGCCATAAGTAACCACATCGTAGTAGGCTTTGGATCCCCTAGACTCAACTTCTTATAAATAGACAATGGAATGAGGTTGATGGTAGCACTAAGATCACACAATGCCTTAGCAAAGTGTAACAACCCTATAGTACATGGGATCGTGAAAGCACCAGGGTCTTCCTTTTTCTGCATAAGAGACCTTGTAGCAATAACGTTATAATGCTGCAATCTATCACCATCTTCAAAACTCACAGACCTTTTCTTTGTCACCATATCTTTCATAAACTTCACATACCCATGCATTTGCTCCAAAGCTTCTATCAAAGGAACGTTTATGGAAAGATGCTTCAACATAGTTATAAAACTGTGATATTTACCATCTTTAGTCTTTTTCACTAACCTCTGTGGAAACGGTGGTGGAGGTCTAGGTATGGGGACCACTTTCCGAGATATGTCTGCTTCTTTCTTTGTCGCATTCTCACACTCTTCTCTAACCCTACCACATCATATTCTTTTCTAATCTCAACATCCACCATAGATGGCATATGTGGATCAATAGTTTGCTTACCCCATCGAGTAGTAACTTCCATACAATGACCATCATTCTTTGGATTTTGGATGGTGTTGCTAGGAAGAGTGCTAGGTTGACGTGGGTTCACTGTAGTAGACAATTAAGTCATTTGCTGCTCTAGATGCTTTATTGACACTGCATGGGCATCAACTTTTGACTAATACCAGACAAGTCATTTCTCATCTCCTTCACATTCTCATCAGTTGTATAAAACCTTCTCATCATCTTTTGCATCATATCTTCAATCCGCTCCATATTGCCTCCAGCTTCCCTAGTACCAAATTCCTGATTTTGAGGGGGGACATAAGGTCTAACCCGATAATTTATGTTGCCATAGTTATTCCGGTTGTAGTTATTATCGTGATTGAAGTTCCGATCCCGGATATATTGACCCTCTCGGTTGTAATTTCCATAGTTCCGACCTTGGTTTCCTTGACCTTGGCGCCAATTATCCATGTTGGATCCTTGGGCATTTGGTTGGAAACCCCCTGCCTGATATTTCACCGTATAAGCATCCTCCTCGTAATAACACTCTTCAACTGGTGGTGGAGTTCTAGTAAAGTAATTTATAACATTTACCTTTTCCTCACTTCTGCTCACATGCTTCAATACCAACCCTACTCGATTCTCATCTGAGCCATCTCCTCACGAATCTCATCTGCAGACTGGTTATTTGTAGTATGAACGGCAAATGTGTTTCTTCCAGTATTCGACCTCCTAGTGTTCCACGCTTTATTATTGCGAGAGATCTTTTCTAGTTTTTCTGCAATCTGAGCGTATGTGCACTAACCATATGATCCTCCAGCTATAGTATCAAGCACTGCTTTATTGTTGTCATGTTGCCCTCGATAGAAGTATTCCTTCAGCGACTCATCATCAATACGGTGATTCGAAACATCTCTTACAAACACAGTGAATCTGTCCCAAGAGCTACTCACAAACTCTCCAGGTAATGACCTTATCTTTGTGATTGAACTTCTTGGACACTGGATAATATCTTGCTAAGACCACATCCTTCAATTAGTCCCATGCATAGATTGAGTTATAAGGGAGTTCAGTGAACCATACAACAACATCGCCTGTCAGTGATAGAGGGAACACTCGTAATCCGATAACATCCATATCCAAGTTTGGTCGACCTACACAGCTTTTGCAAACCACTCTTAGCTTGGCTATGTGAGCATGTGGGTCCTCCGATGGCGATCTCTCACTGTAAGCATCTGCATTAAGCTATTGGTCACTACAAATGTGTGCCTCGGAGGCAAATGAAGTAGGACAAGAGGTCCATCTGAGTCAAAAATGTTTACGTTTCCCCTATAGTTGTCATGCAGTCGTGGGCCTAGTGGGCAATGCACCCTCATTGCATCTCCTAATTGATATTCAGGTAGAACCTAGTTGTCTCCACCAACTACCCTCGGAGGTTGCAACTCAACTTCATCACCTAGGTTGCCTCCGATAGGATTAACTTGAACTCCTTGATTGTTCATTCTTCGCAAAGTTTGGTTCAACTCTTGATCGTATAAGGAGTAAGTGGTTCACCTTGGCTCTGTGTACTTGGCAAACACTGGAGTCAAAACTTGAGAGAGACAAAACCAAAATGAAAACGTAAAATTAGGAAATATTTGACCAAAGTTCAATAATGTAGTTAAAATTAATCTAAAAACCAATTTCCCCGGCAGTGGCACCAAAATTTAATACGTTCAAATTACACCTCCCTAAAGAAGCATAAGCGATCGTTATCAAGTAAAGAACCCAACTTGTACGTTGGGGTCGATCCCACGAGGAAAATGGTTTAGACTTCACTTTAACAAACAATTATGTCCGTTTAGTCAAATTACTTCTAGAAACAAGTAATTAAAAAGGGGGGATTTGTGAAACAACTTGTAAGAAGTCAGTAAGTAATCAATAAACAAAAGTCAATTTCGGTTGTTATCAAGATGTGAGAATTAACTAGGGTATACGTGTTCCCCACAAGCTCATAACACAGTAATCCTAGTAATAGTAATCCTTTCCTAGTGTACTACATGCAAAGTGATAAGTTAGGTATCTCTAACTCCTTGGTCCGGCATCTAGAGAATTTCACCCCGCACCTTGGTCCGACTACGTGTGTATAACTTACTAACCCTTACCTTTACCTCATATTAGACATCACATCGATGTTTGGCTTAGTTATTACTTCGTACCAATCGACACTAGCCAATTAGATAGTATCACACTAAATCTATGTTGATAATTCTTTTCTTGTTGATTACCTCCTTGGTCCGGCAAGTAGCAACTAGGCGAGTTCTAACGCGTGCACTCATTAAAAAGACTTTTAAATGAATGAATTATCAATGCATACAACAACACTATTTAAGAATTTCTTAGTTACTATTCATACTTTGTTAATTGCTCATGGTTCCCACAACCCTAGTTGTGGAGTTTAGTTACCCATAATCATATGAAAACAATTCATTGTTTTAGATGAAAGAATTATGAACTTACGTAGGAAGAATAATAAATCCAGAAATTCAACTTGAATTGCAACACCAAAATCTTCAAAACGAACTAAAGAAATCAATAATTGCTAGGTTTACAAGAATAATATCCCAAGTCACAAAATAGAACTAAAGTAATAATATCTCACCCCCAAAAATGAGGTTTACATGCCCTATTTATAGAAAACAAGTCCTAAATTAAAAGGGAAACAAAATAAGGAAGGTTTGTTCAGGCACACATCTTCATTCCACGAGACTGACTAACAGACCGTCAATGGATCTATTGTCCGTGAGTCACTTCTGTGAGCCAGGACATGGAAATATTTTTAGCTTCCAAAAATTAGCTTCTTTGAAGCAAACGACGGAATTGCAGTATGTATCGTAGATCAATCTACGATCTGTCAATCCCTCTCCATAGTTCCACACTTAGAATCTTCAAACATCAGGTACTAGAACCCTTGCAGTATCATTTTACGGATCATCAGTACGGTCCGTAGATCAATCTAAGGACCGTCAATGGCCACCGTGGTTCCACACTTGGTCAGATTTCCCTGATTTGCCTTCCATGCCTTGCCTACTGATCTATGGTCACTATCTACAGAGCATCTATGGACCTACGATCCATAGACCAGCTCCGTAAATGCCTTATTCTGCATTTCTTTTAGCTGTCTCTTTACGTCCGCTCCTAAACATATTTCCTACAAAACATGATAAAAACACATAAAAACCAATACAAAAAAGCCCTAGAGACACACAACTCTTAAGTGTAATGTATTAAAAATACCGTAAATTCACGGTATATCAACTAAAAATAAAGTTAAGGTCTTATAGTTGGAAGCGTGTGAGAAGATTTTTAAGAATTGAAAGATAGACTTACCTCCGCTCCGGTATTGACTTTTCCAGTAGGATCTAATGGGTTTGTTGTTTATTTTCATGCTTCAAGGATAGGATTAGGGTGTGTTCTTACAAAAAATAGAAAAGTGAATGCATATGCTTCGTGGTAGCTGAATAATCATGAAAAGAAGTATCCTAAAAATGATTAAAACAAGCAGTAGTTGTTTTTCCCTTAAATTTTTTGAGGCATTACTTATATTGTGTCCATGTTTATGCCTTTACCAACCAAAAGAGTTTGCAATATGGGTTCAAGCAAAATGATTTAAATCTTAGCAAAAAGAGGTGACCTGATTTGGTAAAGTATTACGACATGAGTGTTCTCTATCGCCCCAATAAATTAAATGTGGTGGTGGGTAATCTTAGTCAACTATCAATGGGTAGTGTTACTCATGTTGAGGAAGTTAATAATGAGTTGGTTTGTCATGTTCATAAATTGGTCTGATTGGGTATTAGGTTGGTTGATGCTAATGAAGGTGGTGTTATTGTTTAAAATGGTTCAGAATCATCCTTTTTGTTAGATTTGAAAGGAAAGCTAGGTTTTGATCCAATTTTTGTTGAGTTGTGGTACTTAAAAAGTCCGTTGAGTCTTACTACAAATGGGGAGATGGGGTGCTTCAGTATCAAGGCCAGTTGTGTGTTCCCAATATTGATGACTTGAGAGAGAAAATGTTATCAGAAGTTCATTGTTCTCGATATTCCATTCACCCTAGAGCCGCAAAGATATATCATTACTTGCGGGAGGTCTATTGGTAGAATGGAATGAAGAATGATATTGAAGAATTTGTGGCTAACTATCTTAATTGTCAACAAGTGAAAGTTGAGCATCTATATCAGGGAGGTTTGGCCAAGATATTAGTATTCCTACTTAGAAGTGGGAATATTTGAATATGAAGTTTCTAGTTTGTTTACCCTGCACTCGATGGGAACATGACTGGATTTTGTTTATTGGATATTACAAAACAAAGTCGGCTCATTTCATTAAGTTCAATGTTACTTATGCGGTGGAAAAATATGTTAAGTTGTATCTAAGGGAGATGGTTAGGTTGCATGGAGTGCCCCTATCTACTATATTTGATCTTGGTACCCAATATAATTCTCAATTTCAAAAATCCTTCCAAAAAGGGCTTGGTACTCCTTTCAAGCTTAGTACCACCTTTAGTACTCAAATTGTTTGTCACGTGGAGTGTACTATCATAAATATGAAGATATGCTGAGAGATTTTGTGATTCACTTAAAGGTTAATTGGGATGATCATTTGCCTTTGATCTAGTTTGCTTATAATAATAGCTATCATTCAAGAATCAGTTGGTGAGGTTGCCTTGAATGGTCCCGAGTTGGTACATGAAGCAATGTGGAATGTTCAACTTATTAGGGAAAGGCTGAAAATAGCTCAAAGTCGATAAAAGTCCTATGCCGATGTTAGGAGAAGAGATACAGAATTTGATACTGATGATTGGGTTTACTTTAAAATTTCACCTATGAAGGGTGTAATGAGGTTTTGGAATAAAGGGAAGCTTAGTCCCCTTTATGTGGACCCATATTATATCTTGAGGCGTATTGGTAAGTTTTCCTATGAGCTTTATTTGCCTAATGACATAGCGTCGGTACATCTAGTTTTCCATGTCTTCTTGTTGAAGAAGTATGTTGGTGATCCAATGTTTGTTCTACCATTGGAGAGTCTTGGTATAAAGGATAGTCTCATTTTTTCCTGATTTTCTATTTTCCTTCTCCTCTCTTCTTGTCTCTAAAGTGTCACCAACCACTATTATCCCCCCCTCCCCCCCCCCCCCCAAGCTTCCATTGGAGTCCCACCGGCCACCGCCATTGCCACTGCCACCGTTAAAGTTGCAACTTCTGCTGTTGCTTCCCCCACCACCCCTCCACCATAACCAAACCCATAAAATCTAATTAAGGTTAGGGTTCGTGTTTTTTTTTTTTTGAGTTGGAGTAAAATTTAATTTGTTAGATAGTTTGTGAATTTGTGTTTTTGGTTGTTAGTTAGCGAATGAATTGGAATTTTTTTTTATTTGAGGATTTTATTTTTTTTGAATTGAGGATTTATTAATTAGATTATAAATTGTGTATTTTTTTTTGAGTTGATATTGAAGTTTTTTGAAGTGATATTGAAGTTTTTTTAATATAAGATGTTTGAAAAGTTGAACTATTGCATATACTTGAATGTCATGAATATATTGAGTTTTTTTAATTTGATGGTGAATTGTGTATTATTGAGTTGGAATTGATGAAGTGATTTTCTTAGTTTAGATTAATATTTTTTAGTATACTTTAGTTTATTAATTATCTAACACTATTCATTTTTTTCAGAATGTGTGTACTTGGAACTGAGGTACAATATGGTCATTGTGACCACATTTGAGAGGAGAACATCCACGAGACTGACCAACTAGCTAAAGAAAGTCTGCGATAGTGATCATTGTGACCGCATTTAAGATCAGGGCATCCATGAGATGGTGTGTACTTGGGAACCGAGGTACAATATGGTCATGGTTTGGTTGGACTTCTCAAATCATTGAATAATTTGACCATGAAGGCTTAAAAAATGACAAAAAACAATCTTTTGCTATAGTAAACTTTTTTTTATTTTCTGAATTTATTTACTGTTTCATTTGTATTAGTAGCATCTATAAATCTTTTGTTATAGTAAACTTTTATTGATATTTTGAATTTGTTTATTGTTTTATTTGTAGTAGTATGTAAAAATATTGAAATCATATCTTCTGAATAAAATATTTAAAAAAAATTGGGATCTTGTGCATTTCAAAGACAAAGACCCAAATATACAGTAATATTATTATAACACCCCGAAAATTTCAAAGTTAAGGTTCGAATCATTGTTAATTTGCATAAAAGATCATTTCGAGCTATTCTTTAATTGTTTTTAGGATTTAAGGTCAATTATTTAGTGTGGGAAAGGGACTTTGATACGAATTAAAGTCAAAAGAATCTCCTAGAACAATATTGAGTTAAAAGCTTCCTTACTAATTAAGTTTTGACATAAGTTTCTACTTGGGTTAATTTCAAAAGGTCATATCTATCATCACATAATGAATTAGGTGGCCCATGACCTATCAAATTGAAGTTATATGAGTTCTCTTTCTAAGGCCACCAAGTTCGCTTCATTTTGAGTTTGGAGTAAAATGTTATGACAATTTTACCAGCGTTGCCATATCGGTGTTTCCTAAGTCAATTCCTACAAATTTCTTGTACGTGCCATAGAATTCTTTTATGACCCATTCTATCAACTCGTAGAAAGCTTGAGAGAAGTCAAATTTTGGGGTCTCATTCCTATAGATCCATCTACAGGTCGTAGAAAATTCTATTTGTCGTAGTTTTGACCCATAGAATGAACTTTTGAGCCTTAAAATTCAATATGAATTCTATGGATTGGGTATACGGTTAGTAGAAACTTCTAGGGGACGTAGTTTGGATCCACATAATGAATTTTCAAGCCTTAAAATTTAGTATGAATTCCACAGATGAGATTTGCGATCCGTCGAACAAACCACGAACTGTAGATGGCCCGATGGAAGGTTTTCGTCAGCTTTTTAAGAAGGGTATTTCAGACTTTTTCCCACTCATTCTAAGCCTAAAACATAAATCATTCAAACTTTATGAACGAATTCAACTATGTAAATCATGATTGGGGTCTGGGTGAACGAACCCAACAATATGGAAACTTACATACCTCTTAGGGATCAAACCCTTGGCAAAAATCCGCAACGAAACTCAAGAATCTCAATGAATGCTTTGATCCTTTCCTCTTTTCTCCTTTTTTTTCTATCCTTTTCTCTTCTTGAGCTCTCAACTAAAACCCTAAGTGTAGATTAGGATTATAAAATTGAACCAAATCATTTTAGACCCTTAAAACCTTACTAAAAACGAACTAAGCTTATTGGATAAGGAAAAGACCAAAATACCCCTCATATTTTTAGGTAAGTTTCCTTAACTGGACAGCTTGACTTCACAAGGGGATATCTCACTCATCCAAACTCGAAAATTAGCAAACTTGGTAGCGTTGGAAAGAGGATTTGAAGACCTTTCATTTGATATCTTATCGCCCACATAAATCATCTTGTACTAAAAGTTATAGTTGTTTAAAAATGACTTAAAACTTAGAAGAACTTAGGAACAACTTGATTAAATTATCTTTAGTTCTTTTTGGAACTCAATGTGCCACATCTAGTGACCTTAACGCTCAAGAAATTTTAAATTCCTTGGTAAACTCCTACTCACAACAAAGGATGGTTTAAGTCTTAGTTCAATTTAATTTTTTGGAATGTTACAATATCTGCACTTTCGGATCATTCGTCCTCGAAGGACGGCTGGATTGGGTATGGAACGGGGTTAATTACTCTCATCATCTCTACCAGACTAAAATTTCCCGCATCACTACTCAGAACCACCTAAGGGCTCTCATTTAACTATTTCTCATAGTAAAACCTCATCCTCCTCTTCCTCCTCATTTATAACCTTAGATAGAATTATCACACCATCACTATCATGATAAGAACATCAACTTCCTTTTTCTAACATCACTCCATTATTAAAAGGACCTCCGAAAAGATATCTCCCATACTCTTTTGAACTCATTACTATCTTACTCTCAAACACTTGACTTGATTTCTCATCTTATCATCTACCCCTTAGGTCTATAGCTGACACTTGAAAGCTATGGACCTATTCCATCATCTCTATACTGGTCTACATCCTCTTTTACTCTAATACTCAGGAGAAGTTTATCTCAGGACTACCAAACTCCCCATAAGCAGGTACCAAGCCTTCTTTCTAAGGTGTTTCTCTTAACCTCTTCTGATTACATACCCTCTCGGCACACCTCTTAATGGTCTTGTTACTGTTGTGACTTAGCCACACTTCACTACCTTTATCTAAAGGTTAGGATCTCTCACTTATACCACCCATATTTATTGCAGCTAACATCTCAATTCCTCATCTACTCTATATCAAGTCTACCAGATCAAATATCAAGACTAACATCATCACCCTCATGTTGCCATTCTCTGGATCATGACACTCATCTCAAATTCAAGCTTAATGTTCATTACTAAACCCGAATATCAATATGATTGCTCGCATACTATACTATACCTCATTACTTGACTAGTTCTATAACCTTTTGAACATCATGACCCTCTCAAACAAATCATAAGCCTAGCTTAGATCTATCACATTATGAATACTCTGTGCTTCTATTAAACGCATATATTCAGCCTCCTTTAACATGATGGCACATCGGCAACAACTCTATTATGGTTAAAAAGATATACTCTATCTCATCTTGTCTAGCAACTCTTACTTTACCTCCTATCATGAGATCTTCACAACTTATTACTTCTTAGTCTACACATAAGGGAAAAATCCTTATCAATAACTTACTGGGTGCATAACTATAATAAAATAGCTTGCCTCACTGCTATCTCGCTTTCTTGGATTAGTAAACCTTCACATACTTTCCTCTAACTCAGGGCTTTTTCACTACTACTGCTCGTGATCTCGTAATGCCTGTTACCTTTTAGGGTGAAAATATTACCCAAGCTCTACACATACTTCCTCATAAGGATCTCATATGAATAAGGTTTAGAGAAGAGTGTACAACTCACTTTTAGCTCAAACACACGATTCATATGATCATGAGTGCATTCCTCTAAAACTCAACACTTAACTCACTCATGGGCTTCTCTCAAGCCCCTCTGGAGTTACATGACTTCCTAATGATTTTTGCTAAGAACAACTCATCGATGAAGGATTGACTTTTCTGTTCAACCACCTCTAGAATGAGGGGTAGTAGAATGAATCTAAGAGACGCATGAGTATAAATAAATCTCTATGACTTAGCTCTATTACACGATTAAGAGTATGAAAGAAGGAAAACTTTTCTTAAATGTTTGTAGTCCGTCATTTATAGAAGTGGCACCCTCACAATCATAAATAATATCCTACTTGACATCGCTTCATAGACACCCTAGGAAGCTTAAATGTTGTACTCTTATATCAAGTTTGTCACGACCCGAGCCTATACCCTGGATGTGGCCAGCACTCAAGAACCACTGCTGGACCCCAAGCGAACTCTCATCCTGGATGACTACAAGTGGAAAACTAACTCAAGCATACAAAGCTTAAAACTGAATAAAATTCATTAAACTCAATTACAAATCTTTAACTCAAATGAATAACTCTGAATAAAAAATAGAATGGTCAACTAGCCAAAATAGGCAACTCAAATCTTGGAAACATTTAACAAAATAAATGAAATAGACTTCTCAAACTCTATTGTTTATCTATGAAGTCTCTAAATGACAAAGATGGAAATCGGGACAAGGTCCACGACATCCTCACAAAATTGAAAAGTAATAAAAGCCTCCCAAAGCAAGGAGGCTCACCGTACCTAACTCGAACTGCAAGTGGTATCAACGAAGCTCCTATTGATGACCCTACCTACCTATATTTGCATCATGAGATGATGTAGGCCAAATGGCGTCAGTACATGTAGTGTACAAGCATGTAAGAGAATTCTAAAGCATAAACATAAGCTTGAGCTGATGGAAAAGAAACATACTTACCTCTTCTCAACTCAACTCAACTCAAGGAAACATACTTCAACTCAAGTCACAGAAAATATGGCTTAACTCAATAATAAGATACTCAAATCAGTGAGGCATATTTAAACTCAAATTAGAAAAATAGAGCTCAACTCAACAGTAAGATACTCAACTCTGGATATAGTTACGCCTCAGAAAAACTAGTAGGTGAAACTAGAACCTTACGTTTGAGTTGTTGAGTTTGATGTGGGGTTTGATGTTGTAAAATGGTTTCCCAAGCTTAGGTTGAGGGGTTTATGGGTTAAACGTCAAGTTACGACCTCCCAAGGACCAACCATGGGTCCTTGAGGGGGACCCTAAAGCCTAACCACAAAGACCCCCCAAATCTGCCCAAGTTGCCAAAATAGTGCCACCTACGAATGGGACCTACGATCAGTAGGTGGACCTATGCCCCGTAGGTGGGGCTCGTGGGTCAGGACGTCGAAAAGGAGTTTCATACCACCCACCCACAGACCTATAATATGGGGTGTGAGTGGACCCATGGTCCGTGGGTCAAGGGGCATGGGTCATGACTGAGTTGCTGTCTAATTTGGCCAAGGCTAGGGTAGTTTGGTAAATTCCTAGGGTGGTTAGTTAAGTTAGGGATCATTTTATATTGATTATTTTGACTTATTTAAGACATTTTAAACTAATAACTACCCCTTTACAATTCATAATTCCCAAACTCAAAATCATAACCATCTCCTCTCCAAAAAATTCTCTATCTAAAACCACCATTGAAGAAAAAGAAGAGGTCAAGATATAGGGCTCAACAACTCAACTTTTTCACTCAATTTCGTGAGGAATCAATTAAGGTATGGTAGTTTTGATTCATGGTTAACTTTCCATCCATGAAGTCCTCAAACATATAATTTCAAAGTTAGAAATTCTCCAAAACTAAGGGTTTTCATTCTATGCCATGGATTCTTTCTCAAAACATTTTCAATGGTTTATTTATCATATATTAAGATTTAATTGCAGTTTTATGATGGTTTTAAGATAAACCCCCCATGAATCCATGATTTCAACATAACCCTAATTTAAGACTATGTGATGTGGGCGAATTGTAGTAAGATGAATGTTATGCAATTGTTCTTGTAATGGTTTAGATATTTGAATTATGTCCTTATTCATTCCTAAATTTTAGAAATTCTAGGTGTGTTGGTGAATTGTGATTTATGGCCTTGGAGGGCAATTTATGAAGGTTGATGTATAATCATGATGCTTATGTATATGCTTTGTGATTCCCATGAAAGTAATGTGATCATGACTATAATATAATGGTGTGGTTTTTGAAAGGCTATTATCACATACACACACTCATGAATGAAGAATGAATGAGGATTCTAAGATTATGTTAAAGATGATGTGTTAATTGAAAGGCTATTCTCAATTGTACACTAATGAATGATAATGACATGTTGTGAAAGGAATTTTTCACAATATGGGGATTCTTAGTTGAACGGTTATTCTCATATTTGAATCTATGAGCTATCTAATGAACGCATATTAGGTCTGAGATTGATGCTCATACATGAGTTGAAGCGTGGTATCTAGTAACAATCTCTTATCCCATAATAATGAACTTACACAATGAATGTTAAGTAATCTGTGGGAAATAATGCTAAGCACCGAGTGGATATGTATTGATATGGATCCTTAGCCATGACTTAAGGTAGGGCATCTAGTAGCAATCTCTTGAGATGGATGCTCATCCATGAGTTAACGCAGGGTATCTAGTAGCAATCTCCCTATCCCATCACTATGTGCCAACATAGGTTATTAGCTAGTAGATCCACCTAAGGTAAATGTTAACGGTCCTACCTTAGGCAAGTAGGAATCCCTTATTCGGTGTGGGTAACATCTGGATTCCATGATTTGCTCATATGGTCTATGTCGGTTAAGGCGTTACCCCACAATGAATGATAATGAACTATGGCTTCTCAAGAATGCGCTACTTAGCGTGGGTGGTGGTATGTGACTTCATCCATGCATTGCACAAGTAGGCTTTAAGAGTAGTCATGGTGTGTTCCTTATATGACTTATTAAATGTGAATGTTCCTTATCTATGAGTATTGACTAAAGATGACAATGAAGAATGGTAAGTATGTTTATGGTGGCCCCAAAGTGGTACTTAGTATGAATGGTATTATGGGATGCCATTCATACATTGCACAAGTATAACTTAGGGTTGTCTAAGATGATGGTTCTATTTGATATGAGGATGTAAGTATTAACTATGATTGTATGAACTATGACCTATGACTACTCAAGGAGTTTTACTTAGTATAGATGGGGGTATGGGACTTCATCTATGCATTTCACAAGTAGACTTTGAGGGTGCTTATGGTATGTTTTATTATGCTATGATGATCTGTATGTGGAATATGCTTATATCTTGTGACATTACACTAATGTTCAAGATGATTCTCAAACTCGGCATATAGCATGGTTTTCAACAAAAATGTCTATTATAGCATGATTTTTGCATGGCTATCATACTTAGTACATTTTTGTGCTAACCCATATTTCTTTTACATTTTTCACAAAGTGTAAGGTTTGGACATTTGAGTTTTATTCTTGGAAGATAGGTTTCTAAGGAGCAAGAAGTTTAAGATTTGGTGAGTCCTCATAGCTTCGAGGACAAACTCACTTATTCCTTTATGTATTTTATTTTATGTTTAGAGCTTTTGTTTGGGCTGCATCCCAAAGCTTTAGTCTTATGGTTCTAGATGGTTTGAGGCAAAGTATAGACTTCCGCTCATGTTTTTGAATGACTTCGATCGTAAAAGAAAAAGTTTTAAATTTTTGCACCATATTCTATTGTTTTATGTTATGAATGCTATGAGGCTTGTATGAGGCTCTTCGGGGTCTTGTACGTCGTGTTATGTCTGGGGTGTAGGCTCGGGTCTTGACAAACATGGTATCAGAGCACAATATTTTGGGTTGGTTCTAGGTTGTCTCAAACGACATCTAATAAAATCTTGTTCATAGTGTGAAGCACGCCACATTTATGAATAGGAGGCTATTGGATGATAGGAAAACTTCATGTCTACATTCTCCAAGTCGTGCCATAGAGTTTAACTCCATAAGGTCTCTCTCCTATTCCTTATCCGATGGTCTTTAGGATATGACCACTTGAAGGGCTCATGCTACAAGGATCGAGGGATAAAAGGTTAGTAGTGATGCCAATTATGGCTATATGACTACATGAGACTTGATATGATAGGTTTAGATGAAATCCTTTGGTATGAATAGGTTGCATTATGGCTATGTGTGTTGTTGGTAGAACCCGACCTAGTCATGATAAATGTTAAGGTGTGTTAGAAAGTTGATGATTAGTGGTGTTTAAGTGATGCCTAGATATGTTCAGTAAGTAGACTCCTTTAAAAGGGGGTAGGAGTGTAATTTTCCATGGCTTTGAATCACCTTGTGTGATGGATGTGAAAGTTGAATGATAACATGGGCCAACCTTAGAAGTTGAAATAAATGGTGCTTAGAAAAGTTCGTGCAGGTTTACTCCCAAGGGGGAGATAATGTTCTTAGATAGCAAGGTCGTTGAGTGTTCTTGATGTTAATGATTTGGATTGGCTTGAAATTCTCACCTTAAGAGGTGTAGTAAGTTTTGGGAAGTTTAGTCTCGGTTTTGTAGGCTCATATGAGACCTTGAGTGGTGTTGGTAAGGTTTCTTGTTAGCTAGAGTTTCTTAATGAGGACCTCTCTAATTTAGATGTTTCGGTAAGAGGTCTTAGACCGGGAAGTCCAGAAATAGAAGAATAAGGAAGTGATTTCATGAAAACATTGAGGAGTAGTATTTTAGTAAGGGTTTTAGTTGAGGGTGCTTCTTGGGAGGCTAAGGGCCAATGAGAAATCCCAATATCCTCATTCTCTTCATTCTATTCCTATTCAAGCTTAATCCAAAGAGTTCCTTATGGCTTGTTTTATGTTTTGGATTCATGTGTGATTATGTGTTTCCTTGGTCTCCTTATGATATACATGTTCTTTATGAATTCATGTTTAATGAGAAAATGAGTTTTTATCATTTATGTTCCTCATGTTGATGTGTATTTAGTATGAGTTGCCTATATGCTTCATGAGATGAAATGTTGAACATGCTTAAATGTGCTTATGAGAATAATTGCATAATTTGCTTCATGATTATATGATGAGCATGCTTTGAGTTGGAGAAGGTAATTCCTCCAATGAAATGAGAAATGTTGAAGTTTTCATGCATAATGGGCTTGTAGATGCACTTGCTACTTCCTTGTGTTGCATTGACTATATTGAGATGGAGTTGATGTTTCCTCTTTGTTTTGTGCACTTTTATGATGTTTCATGCATGATGGGCTGCTAGTCTTGAGTCTTTAATTCCAAGGGATGTTTAGAAGTTTCATTTGAGGACGAATGTTTCCAAGGGGGAGATATTGCTATGCCTCGGAAAAACTAGTAGGTGAAACTAGAGCCTTAGGTGTGAGTTGTTGAGTTTGATGTTGTAAAATGGTTTCCCGAGCTTAGGTTGAAGGTTTTAGGGGTTAAAAGTCAAGGTATGACCTCCTAAGGACTAACCAAGGGTCCTTGAGGGGGACCCTAAAGCCTAACCCCCAAGACTCCCCAAATATGCCCAGGCTACCAAAATAGGGCCACCTACGGCCAGTAGGTGGAACCACGCCTCGTAGGTAGGGATCGTGGGTCAGGCCTTCAAAAAAGAGTTGCAGACCACCCACCCACGGACCTGCAGGATGGGGCATGAGTGGACCCACTGTCCGTGGGTCAAGGGGCGTGAGTCATGACTGAGTTGCTGTCCCATTCGGCCAAGGCAAGGGTAGTTTGGTAAATTCCTAGGGTGGTTAGTTAAGTTAGGGGTCATCTTATATTAGTTATTTAGACTTATTTAAGACCTTTTAAACTATTAACTACCCCTTTACAATTCATATTTCCTAAACTCAAAATCATAACCACCTCCACTCCAAAAAGTTTTCTCTCTAAAACCTCCACTGTAGAAGAAGAAGAGGTCAAAGTCTAGGGATCAAGAACTCAAATTTTTCACTCAATTTCATGATGAATCTTCAATTAAGGTATGATAGTTTTGATTCATGGTTAACTTTCCCTCCATGAAGTCCTCAAACCTTCAATTTCAAAGTTGAAAATCCTCCAAAACTAAGGGTTTTCATTCTATGTCATGAATTCTTTCTCAAAAAGTTTTAATTGGTTTAATTACCATATATTAAGATTCAATTGCTGTTTTATGATGGTTTTAAGATAAAATCCCCCATGAATCCATAATTTCCCCATAACCCTAATTTAAGACTGTGATGTGGGTGAATTGTAGTAAGATGAATGTTATGCAATTGTTCTTGTAATGGTTTAGCTATTTGAATTATGCCATTATTCATGCCTAAATTATAGAAATTCTAGGTGTGTTGGTGAATTGTGATTCATGGCCTTGAAGGGCAATTTATTAAGGTTGATGTATAATTATGATGCTTATGTATATGCTTGGTGATTCCAATGAAAGTAATATGATCATGACTATAATGTAATGGTGTGGTTATTGAAAGGATATTCTCACATACACACACACTCATGAGTGAAGAGTGAATGAAGTTTCTATCATTATGTTAAAGATGACGAGTTAATTGAAAGGCTATTACTTAATTGTACACTAATGAATGATAATGACATGTTGTGAAAGGACTTTCTCACAATATGGGGATTGTTAGTTGAAAGGCTATTCTCATTTTTAAATCTATGAGCTATCTAATGAACGAATGTTGGGTTTGAGATGTATGCTTATCCATGAGTTGAGGCGTATCTAGTAACAATATCATATCCCATAATAATAAACTAACTCAATGAATGTTAAGTACTCCATGGGGAATAATGATAAGCATCGAGTGGATATGGATTGAGATGGATGCTCATCCATGAGTTGAGGCGGGGTATCTAGTAGCAATCTCTTGAGATGGATGCTCAGCCCTGAGTTAAGGTGGGGGCATCTAGTAGCAATCTCCCTATCCCATAACTATATGCCCACATAGGTTATTAGCTAGTGGATCCACCTAAACTAAATGTTAACAGTCCTACCTTAAGCAAGTAGGAATCCCTTATTCGTTGTGGGTAACACCATGATTCCATGATTTGCTCACTTGGTTTATGTCGGTTAAGGCTTACCCCCACAATGAATGATAATGAACTATGGCTTCTCAAGAATGCACTACTTAGTGTGGGTGGGGTATGGGACTTCATCCATGCATTGCACAAGTAGGCTTTAAAAGTATTCATGGTGTGTTCCTTAATGTTATAATGACTAATGAAATGAATGTGCTTATAATGATGCTAATGAGAATGTTTATATGAAGGCTAAATGCAATGAAGTATGCTTAATTTGGATTGTTGCTATGAGTTTCTTTCCTTGATGTAACTTAGTAAATGTGAATATTCCTTATCTATGAGTATTTACTAAAGATGAGAATGAAGAATGGTAAGTATGTTTACGGTGGCCCCAAAGTGGTACTTAGTATGATTGGTATTATGGGATACCATTCATACATTGCACAAGTATTGTCACGACCCAAGCCTAGGGCCTAGACGTGACATGACGAATGAGGAACCCGAAGGAACCCCAAACAAGCCTCTCAAACTTGTCATCACACTTCATCGGTCGCGGAAGTACATTCAACATTAAATAACGGGAATTAGGGACTAAGGGCAAACCATTTCAAAATAACATCATAGAATAAGAGTCAAGCTCATTTACAAAATACTTGTCCAACGCACACCTCTACATACATAGATAGGATGGGGGCCATGACACACTACCGGCTCCCCTCATAGTCAAAATACAATTGCAAGCTAAAGTCTCAAAACATAGGAGTAGGAAACATAACATAGCCCTCGAATCATTGAGGACTCACCAACAAACTCGGATAAGCACTGTACTAGCCACGTGGATGGAGAGAAGGATCAAGAGTAGCTCCAGTCCCTACATGGTGACATCATGTAGGCAAAATATGTGTTAGTACTTTGGAGTGTACTAAGTATGCGGGATGCAATACAACAATAGACAAGGACACAATCGAAATGCAAGAAATAATTCCATAGACATAATGAATAACAATATGAGGAGGCATGATCAAAGTGAAGTCAAAACATGTTTAAGTAAATCTATACTAATAGAAGATATCATATATGTGTGCATGATCCAACCAATCTATAACCCCAACTTAGGATGGGGAATGTCGTTCGCACCCGGACACCCTGGTGGCAAGGTATAAACCCCTCACATGGTTGATGTTGGTCACACCCTAAGCATCGTAGGTGGTGAGATATAAACCTCTCACATGGTTGATGTTGGTCACACCCCAAGCATACTAGGTGGTGAGATATAAACCTCTCACATGGTTGATGTTGGTCACACCCCAAGCATCCTAGGTGGTGAGATATAAACCTCTCACATAGTTGATGTTGGTCACACCCCAAGCATCCTAGGTGGTGAGATATAAACCTCTCACATGGTTGATGTTGGTCACACCCCAAGCATCTTAGGTGGTGAGGTATAAACCCCTCACATGGTTATCCGGTTCTTTTCCCCCGGACCGGACATGGTTATGCAACACTTTATATAGGAAATTCACATTAGGCTCTAATGCAATCTCATGTATGGAATGAACATATACACAAGCTTAGTTTGTCATCAACACATCTCTGTAATGCCACACATCTCATAACTCAAGCCCTAAAACATGAATTCATCAATTCTCTATAATTGGACATTTTGTCAAACACCTTGAAGGCATGTAATGGGATCAAAGAGCATGAAAGATAGGGTAGTAATTATGCAGCCAAACCAGTGAACAACCTACAACAACGCCTTTTAACACCCACAAGACCACATGAAAAATCTCCACATCCATTCCAAATTTAGATTCAAGTTCTAGAGTCACAACATGCTCAAAACAATCACTTTTCATGTTTAAAATTCACTTGTGCAGGAAATTTATACAAGGAACAAGACTAATTTATGAATCTCAACTTAAACCATGAATTAGTGAGTAGAATAAAGTCTAGGCACTATGGGTGGAAGGACCCATGAGTTCAACACCACATACCTTGAATTTTTATGAAGGTCTTGAGAGTGTCTTCAATGGAAGCTTGGAACTTGGAGCAAGAGTCTCTTCAATCTTGAGAAAGGTTTTGGATTAGGGTTCTTGAGAGAACTTGAGAGAAAATGTGTCTAAGTATGGGAGAGGTGTTTTGGGAAATGTTTTAGAGATGGGAATTGAATTAATGCTATATAGGAAATAACATATGCCCTTGAAAAAAAAGGGTCCAACACTTAGAAAAAAAAATGAGGCGGGTGAACAGTAAATTCGGTCACTGGAATTTGCATTTCCTGCACGGACAGATTTTATGAAAATGGGCATAACTTCTTCGTCCGAACTCCGAATGAGGTGAAACGAAGTGCGTTGGATAGATAAATCAAAGGGCTTTCCATGGATATATTATGTACCACCCAATTATTTGTGTGTTAGGAGATATGACCCTCCAAAGTAGACCCTCAAAAAAAGCTTCACTTGGAAATTTCGGATTTTTATACGGTTGCTCTAAAATTTGGGTTAGACCCATTTCCCACTCAATTTGACCCCCTAAACAAGAATATGAAGTCGGATTTTCAAAAAATGAAACAGACTTTTAGATAAAACAAGTTTCTGGGAACTTCCGAAGCACATTTTTAGGAACTTTTTGGGTCGTTTCAAGTATAACTTAGGGTTGTCTAAGATGATGGTTCTATTTGATATGAGAATGTAAGTATTCACTATGATTGTATGAACTATGAACTATGACTACTCAAGGAGCTTTACATATTATAGATGGGGTATGGGACTTCATCTATTCATTGCACACAAGTAGGCTTTGATGGTGATTATGGTTTGTTTTATTATGCTATGATGATCTATATGTTGAATATGCTTATGTATTGTTATTTTACACTAATGCTCAAGATTATTCTCAAACTCGGTATACAACATGGTTTTAACAAAAATGTTTGTTTTAGCATGATTTTTGCTTGGCTATCATACATAGTACATTTTTGTGCTAACCCATATTTCTTCTTCATTTTTCACAAAGTGTAGGGTTTGGACATTTGAGTTCTATTCTTGGAAGATCGGTTTCTAAGGAGCAAGAAGTTGAAGATTTGGTGAGTCCTCATAGCTTCGAGGACAAACCCACCTATTCCTTTTTGTCTTTTATTTTATGTTTGGAGTTTTTGTGTGAGGTGCATCCAAAAGTTTTAGTCTGATAATTTTAGATGGTTTGAGACAAAGTATACACTTCCATTAATGTTTATCACAAACTTCGATCGTAGAGGAAAAAGTTTTAAATTTCCGCACCATATTCTATTGTCTTATGTTATGAATGCTTTGAGGCTTGTACGAGGCTCTTGGGATTCTTGTATGCTGTATTACATCCGGGGTGTAGGTTCGGGTCGTGACAGATACTCAACTTAAGATAAAGCAACAATAAAAGATGTAATATATGGAAAGCTGTTAAACCAGTAGATAGCAAATCAATGTACTGAAGAATATAATAATAACTCAGTTTGTATATTAAAATACAATATAACTCTTTCTGTATATAAAAATACAATATAACTCTGTGGGAGATTTTCTAACCTACAACCATTACTATGAGCTATATTGTAACACCCCTAAATACTAACCAAGAGTCGCATGTTGATTTACCGTTGCTTAATTACTAGAATATGTTTTAGTCTCATTTTGGGAACTTGAAGTGTTGTGATAATTGCCAACTTGCTTAGCATAAATTCTTATCGTAATTTAAGGATTTGTGATGGGGTGTTTAGGTAATATCCTAATTAGAATTATGTATAACTTTAAAAGGAAGGTAAGGGATATACATATAGGTATATATGTATGCTTTTTGGGCAGCCAACTTTTTGTTTGGGCCGCCCCTTTTGGTGACATCTGTTCAGGTGATAAGTATCACCTTTGAAATATATATTTTCACACCTCCTATAATTAATTTCATTTTCTTCAAGTCTAAGAACATTAGAACCTTAGCTTAACAAATTGTTCTTCAAAATCACAAGAGAAAACTTGGCCCTTTTGACTAGAATTCAAGAACACACACTTCTTGTTAGGAAGTGTAGAAATCTGTTTCTGAGCTGGGTAGTGTTTGGTATTTTATGTATATCTCTCCCTCTAAAACTTAGTTTACAGTGAATAAATATTATTTGGAAAGATAATTCATATACCTACAACTCTTATATTTATTTCAAACTCTGATTCAGTTGTTATAGACTTGAAATATGGGACGCAACATAGAAAAAGTTCTGTCCAGATTTTGGAATTACAAATTCTGTAAGAACAGCTGTTAGTGTTTTGACTATATCTTGTTGTACAAAATACATTTTGTGGTGATTCTTGTTTTTTTGCAACCCTAAGAGACGTATCTACATATTTCATGAAGGTTATAAAGTCTAGTTTTGCTATTTTCCATTTCAAATCTAAGTTGCGGCATGAGGTACTAGGCTGGCCAAAATCACTGTTTTGGGAGCATTGTTGTGTTTGTGCAGGCAAATTTTACTTGTGATGATGATCCTATTTTACATCAATATTATTGAGCTTCTAGGGATTAAATAAGTTGTTTAATTGTATTTTAAAGGTTGTATATACTCGTGAACAAGTTGAGGACCTTGATACATTGGTTGGACTGTTTCTTTGCTAAAGCACTGAGGTTTGTGTATAAACTTGTACTTGCACTCTTTTAACCTCTAGTATACTTGAAATTGGATCTTGGTACCTTGGTTACCTCTTGTCACTTTGCATTGTTGTGTTGGTATCCTTTGAGACGTTAAAGATGCTTGTGTAACTCGCCCACTTGTATGGATTTGTTTGATCACTTGGCACTCTTGTTAGGACCTTGTCCTTCTTGTGGCTGTGGCTTTGTCTCTATTGGCATGCCTCTTGATTCAGATCATTTGCCATCTTGACTTTGGATTTTTAGTCCGTCTTAAGAATGAAAATTGTCCATTTTTAAGTACGAACTAGAAAGCCATTCTTAATATGGTTCTTAGTTCTCTTGATTATTGGGCTTTGACCCTTCTTGATACTTTCTTGTGCTTGGTGTGAGGACATGATGTACATATTGGGCGAGCCTTGTTATTGAATCTCTTGGAAAATGATGCTATGAACGTTTTTGACATTTGGGTCTTTAAATATTGAACTTGATACTCTTTATATATTGTTTACTTGATTTATTAATTATGTTCAATTATGTTGCCCATGACTTGAGAAAGTTTGTTTTATGAATCGGATGGCCCTAAAACTATAGTTTTGCACCACTAAGCTATATGCTTAGCGATAGTTGTTTCTATCGTAGGGGAATGATCTAGTGGATGCATGAAGCTGGCCATTGGAGATGGAAATTTTGAGAGCCTTAAGGAAGATCACATTTGCATATAGACATCTATATTTTGTATAAACCTTGGGACTTGTACATGATCTATGTGTTGTATATTTACATGAAATTTTGAGGACTAAATTGATCATGTCGCTATGGGTTGTAATATAAGTATAGCTCTATGTTTTGACCTTTTGGGGTGTGTAAGCCCAAGTCTTGTAATATATTAAATTTATCATTAATTTTGTATGATTGTATGAAGCATGAAAGATCTAGTTTGGGTACTTGGAAGTTGGTAGTATTCATTTGCGTCAATTTCGTCTAGTGTGAGGGCAATATATGTATAAAAATCTCGTAAGTTATTGGCTTATATTATTTCGGAAGGGTTGTTACATATGTGATGATACATCGTCTACCCACGCTTCCAGAACTGTCCTGTACTTTGCCAGGATATAAAACCTACTACTAAGTGGATCCACTAGTCTATGCTAAAAAGCATTAAGGAATCATCTAAAAAGTATGAACCTTTCTACCCACGTTGGCTACATGGTTTATGAATACTTTGAGTTATCTGAACTCGTCCTCATATCGGTGTTCAATACTACTCTAGAAATACAACTAGCTCATATGTTTATAAACATAAATCTTTTCGTGGCTTGAGATTATTACTCAAAAATCTTTCTCTTAAATGAGATGGTACTCAAACTTCTCAAAAACTCTTTTGGAAATCAGTGTTTCCTCTCATCTTAAATGTGAAAATATTTCTCTTTGGAATAATTAGTTCCCATATATCACTTGAAAGAAAATGAACTCAACACTACTCTTTCTCTAACTCAAATACTTAAGTCTTAAAACAAGTTTAAAAAATTTGTAAAAGACTTCTCAAAATAGAGTTCATGCCAAATTATGGATGTGAACGACTCTATTCAAGGTTTTCAATTACCATACATAGAATTCAATACTCGAAACTCAACAACTCAGAACTCAAGAACTTCAATGATACTACTAATTTCAAGAATGCTCAACTCAGAGGGTTCGTGCGGAATTATGGGCATGAACAACTAAACTTAAGGACTTCATGATACTACTCATCTCAAGAATGTTCAACTTATAGGGTTCAGGCAGAATTATGGGCATGAACAACTCAACTCAAGGACATCATGGGTAACATGTAATAGTTCCATGATTAGGAATATAATCTAAAAAGGGTTAGGAACTCAATACTCGGGACTTAGAACTTGATGATACTACTCCACTCAAAGATAATTAATTTATGGAGTCCATAAAGATTTTATGGGCATGAACGACTTGACTCACGGGTCTTCATAACAATATGGAACTCGTGCATACGATTCTTCTCATCTTCATACTTACTTCTTCAAAACTTAACTCAAATCGATAGTTGATCTCAAAGGATTCACAATTGAACTCAAAGACTTTCTTGAACTCTACTCTTAACTCTCTCTTGAATAAGAATTATGAATTTAAGAGTTATGATTCATGATATGAAGGATCTCGATGATAGTGTAGACTCATGAATACATTCTCCTCATTCTCATACTCACTTGCTTCAGTTTTGAAACAAGTTATTTGAAATTGTAGAAGACTCCTCAAAAAGACTCAAAGGGACTTTCTCAAAATGTTCGAAAAAACTCTCAAGACTTAACTTTTAACTTTAACTTGAATTTGAATTATAAATTCAAGGTTGTGATTCAAGTTATGAATGGTTTCTATGTGTTTAGAAGTAATTTAGAATAGTTACAATCAAAGGGAGTGAAGATACACTTTAAAGGAACTCAAACGGGACAACCGACGAAAAAGGAGTGGGGGCAGGCGACCCTGGAGCATTCCTGTCACCGGAAGCCAGCCCCTAAACTTCAGAGGCACTATCTTGGCGCACTGCTGGGGTGCGCCGCCCCAACCCCTCCCCAGAACTCTCCAACAAATTTTCTTCTTCGATTTTTGGCCCTAATTCACCTAGAATCGAATGGTTTCTCCCTAACTCACTTAGACTCGAATACCAAACATAAGTACACAATAATCTACTAAAAAACAACCCTCAAATTCAAAAGATTTATCTCAAGAACACATCAAACACATCCTAATTCAAGAACAAAAGCAAAACTTCAAGAACACTTATCAAGAACTTAAATCTTTCAATCTTTATGGACGAATTCGAATATGAAATGAATATTGGCGTGTGGGTGAACGAACCTAACACTATTAAAACTTACATACCTCTTAGGGATCAAACCCTTGGCTAAAATCCACAACGAAACTCAAGAGTTTCGAGGAACGCTTTGATCCTTTCCTCTCTTCTCCTCTTTTCTCTTCTTTCTCTTCTTGAACTCTCAACTAAAACCCTAAGTGTAGATTAGGATTATAAAACTAAAAAAAATCTATTTATACCCCTTAAACCTTACTAAAAACGAACTAATTTTATCAGGTAAGGAAAAGACCAAAATCGCATTTTGAAAATAAGGGCTGAAGCTAAAAATCTGATATTTAAATAGCTGAAATTGGTCGCTCAAAGTCAAATCTGGTTGCTAAAGGCCTAAATTCTAGTTGCTAAAATCCTGCATCAGATATCTGCATTTCAGCTTGTTTGCTGAAACTTTGAGATCTCCGATGGGGTGCCGGGGATTCATTCAGAACCCCGTGCGCACAAACAAAGTATGCTACCCCTTCGAGTTCGGCATTTCGGATGATACAGAAACATTGAAACTTCCATCAGAGGCCCTTTCGACGAATAGTGGATCCCACACCTAAGTTTTATTTTAAGCTAAAATTCACAAAAAGGCTCAAAATGAGATCGAAACCCTCGATAACCACATGAAAGGTCATTCTAGACAAAACTCGAAATCCTGGAGCCAACCGCACTGACAAAATTCTTATTTGAGTAAGTTTACCAAGAATGTTGACCGACAACAAACTTTGATTGAAGCTTCGAAGTTAAAATGCCTAAAGGCACAAACTCACACTGAAAGTGTTGGGGCTCGAACCAACCATGTCCCTAGCATAAAATGGCATTTTTGAAGCTGGTGGACTCATCAGAATTGCATTCTCAAGCAGTCTTCCTGAGCATTTAACGTAGTCAATTGTTCAAATTTTAAAGGCTCCAAAATACGTAAACTTTCACAAAACCCACACGAACAACCCGATGGCCAAACTGTTAGTCCCAACAAGTCATAAATGACCTGGGGTTTCTATAGGAAAGGTCTTAACATTGTAATTATTGATATATAAAGAAAATAACCTGTAGGGTCATTACAATATCTACAACTAATAGGATTGTCATTCGTGAAAATAGAAGCATAGTTACAGCCTAAAGGCATGAAATGATGAGGATACGGGGTTCACCTGATTCACTAGTCCTTCACACACCCTCTCGGATCAAACAACACCAACACAAAACTTAATATAAGAGGAAAATCCTCAAATTCACTTCAAAACTCCAAAAACTCGTCTTATTCCTGTTTGGGCTCCATCTCTCTCTCAACCAATTCAAACTTGCTTTAAAGCACAAAATTCATCTAAGAAAACCAACACCACATTGAAACAACTGAATTGAGAAACACAAGGCAATGGCAGATGCAACCCAACTCATAAAACAACATACTCACCTTATGCTCGACATCTAAAATCTTCTAATCATCAAAAGCATTCTAGTAGCCCTTTGTTATCCTGAACATCTCCAGCACCATCTGAATCCCACCTGCAAGACCCCACAACACAAATCTCGTATGAAGTACATACTCTACTTGAACATCGAGGAATAACAACTTCCAAAACAACGAACTCAACTCACGACAAAGCCAAAAATCCACTCATAACTATCAAAAACCAACTAATCTAGCTGCAACACAACCTTCTAAAGCTAACCACACTAATTTAAAGCATGATAATCCTAATATTGATGCATCTACATTGATCCTAGCTCCAAGGACCTACTTCAAGCAAAGGAACTTCTGAAGACAACTACCATGAGCCCAAAAGCTACTATACCACCACAAATCTGAACCAACCCTCCAAGTCTAAGAGAAACAAAGTCGGGAGGTGGCATTCAACACATTCAACTGACCAGTAGTGTCCCAAGGGTACCCACTCCCATCAACAAACTCTGCAACCCACCGAGTATGAAAAAAGTAAACCACGCATCCTAAACTAGAACCAAGTCATAGATTCCACAAACTACTTTGACATCATCCTAAAGATGAACCTTGTTCAATTTTCCAACAATAGCTAAGGTCTAAAACCTCCGCTGAGCACTGCTACTTTGACTCTAATTTGCATACCAACCTCGAGAGCTATGAACACAGTAGACAGGAAAAAAAACAATAACAATCAAAGCACAATAAGCAAGCACACCTCGAAATTCTGGCAAGCCATAACCAAACTCCAAGACCACAAGAAGAGGACGAATCCAAAAAGACTGAAAGAGAAAAAAAACAATTCCGCAATCGAAAAAAGACAAAGACAAAGACAAAGGAAGAAAACAACTAAAAAGGACAACAACACTAAAGAAGGTCAACTAACCAACTAGGCCCAATAACACATAAATCTCAAATCGAGAAAAACTACCCTAACCACCTATCTAATAAGGATTAACATCACATCGAGAGTGCTTAAAAGGGGGATAAAAGGGAAACCAGTTACCCAAAGGGCACAACCATAACATAATTATCAAGGCACAAGAACAGTGAGTTACTTCCAATAAAAAAGCATTGTCCAATCAATCCACTACTAAAAAAATTAACAACACGAGGAAATATACAAATACAATCCTCTATTAAAGCTGCCAGAATAGGCCAACGATATGTAACAAGCCAAATAAATGGGAATGCGCATGAAAACCCCAAAATACACAAAAATAAGAACAGGGGAGTAAAGCCAAAAAATCATTGATATTGATCACAAAGGTGGGCTATACCAAAATCAGGCACCAGTAATTTTTAGCTAAGTCTCTAAGCTACGTCCAGTACCTCGGGATCGGTTCAAAACCCTATGCTCATGAATGAGATATGTAACATAGTAAAATTAGACATTTCAGACTCAATTAAGAAGTCAAAACTTCTATACGAGGTCATCTTGATAACAAGTAGGTTCCATACCTGACCTCTATTTTGAGTCAAAATCCACAAGGGGCTCAGAATTAACCTAAGAGCCTCGAGATCTGCACGAAGTGTCGTTCTAGACTAAACTTGACATATACAGCTTACCGCACTTACGAAATTGTCTTTTGGGAAATTTTTTCAAGAATATTGACCAAGGTCAAACATAGGCCTTAACTTAAAGTTAAATCGCCAAATTGCATAAGCTTTAACCGAAATCCTTAGGATCCAAGCCGACCATGCTACTAGCCTAAAATGACCCTTTCAGAGCTTATGGGATCATCAAAATTGGACTTTGAGCTCTTCTTCACAAACTTTTGATCGAAAATGAACTTAAGGTTCAAAAGCTCCAGAACGCAGAAATTTGCATAAAAACCAAATGAAAGATGAGGTGACTCAACTATCAGTCCCAATAAGTCATAAATGATTTAGGGTCACTCTAGGAATGCTCTAGCTGATGAACATAAGTCATAAACATATAAATGACTTGGAGGGTCATTACAGTTGATACGTTGCCTGGTCAAGTAAAAGTTGAGCATATCCCACATGCCTTTAAAATTTTAAGTAGAAAAGGAGAATGTCTTTGATGCCATATAAATCTAAAAATAAGTATGTCAAATGTATCCAAGTGGTATGGGTCTCATTAGAACATAACTGATTGAAAACAGTCTTATGCCCTGAATGAGAGTGATACAACCATACATAAATCGAGATCGCACAACAAAACACACAAAAATAAATAACCAATGCAATGTATGCTATCACCAGCATTAAGACAAGACACTCCTAATGATATATACAATAAGAAGACTACCATGCTACCAAGACAAGGAGAACTAACTTGGAATCCAACTAATCCTTGATTACCACTTCAGGCCAAAAAATATAACAATGGCTCAATAAGCATAACAATCCTACCGCTAATCAACGAGTAATGGAAACAAGAAGAGCTTTATAATAAAATAAGAGGAGGTATATACCACAAGGAGCAATGCATTACCCCCAACCATACCACTCCGATCTACAACCAAGCAAAACTAAAGACAACATATGGCTACAATGAGGAACTAATGTCTTAAGCAATAACATAACATAAGCAACCCAAATAATCCGTACAAGGAGAAACTCATAGCTAAAAGGGTGATAAAACATATGTAAGTCATCCAAGGCTCAACCCTAGACTAAGGCCACAAGTGTCAACCCTAATATGGATAAACATGGTAAGACATAATACAAGTTAGGCTACAAGCTTAAACTAAAGATCCTGCCACAAACAATAAGCACAATGCTCCTAGAGGAATCAAGAAAGGATAGACTAACAGAAGGAAGGCTAATACTTGGCAATACATCATAAATCACATGCAATTCATATAAAAACATTATGTTAAAAGCCTAATAAAGAAAGTAGATGGATGCATACCTCAAAGGCGATTACACACACTCTGAATCAACAACACAAGAGGTATTCACTTTTGAAACGCCTTCAAACACCACCCCACTATCAAATAATCAATCAGAATGTCAATACAAACTTTAGACCCCAAATTGACAATAATTAGAGACGGACGCAAAATCAAGTCAAAATGAGAATGTGGGACACACACCAAGAATCCTAAAACCTACTATGCCAAAATGTCAAAAAAAACTTACCGAGTTTGTGTCCCAAAATGGGACACAATGCGATGCCCTAAACATCCCTAAGGATGGCATCCAATTTAAGTCACCATTAATGGGATATGGAAGCACCTTCAGGGAAAGTCTTACCTTAAACTAGTGCTCCCTACACTTCTTGGAACACTTCTAAACACATCCACAGTCAAGACAAACATTTATCACTTGCAATTATCCAATTTGGAGCTCCATAGATCCCACAATCACAAAAACACTAAAGAATGATGGGCTAATATAGTTGTTGGTCTTGATTAAAAGACAAGTCTATAGACCGTCATGAACACAGTGACCAGGTCCATGGATATTGAAGGAAAACATCACACTTCTCCATGAATGCGGGGACCAGATACGTGAACATAGAGGGAAAACTTCCTCCTTCTTCTCGAACGTAGGGACCATGTCTACAAACATGGAGGGAAAACTTCATCCTTCTATGCGAACATGAGGACCAGGTCCGTGAACATAGAGGCCAATCCAAGCTACACCAACTGAACTTTGGAGTTTAAAAATATGTCGATGTGGTGCTTGAGATTTGTTCAGAATCCCGTGCACATGAAAAGATGTTCTACCTCACTATATTCAACATTCCAAACTCAATTGAACCCTCGAAACTTTTCATTGCAATTTTCTGCATGAAAAGTTGGTCGCATACCCAAGCTATATTTTAAGCCAAATTAAAAAGATAGGTTCAAAATGATATTAGAAGCCCTGAGAACCGCATGGAAGGTCATTGTAGTCCAAACTTGATCCTCTAGAGCTAAGTGTAGTTATTGAATTCTCATTCGAGCACATTTATTAAGATTGTTTACGAAAGTCTAACTTTGTCCAAAGCATTAAAGTCAAACTCCTAGTGGCATAAACTCACACTAGAAGTCTTAGTTGGGTATTTTTATTAACGAGGTCTGCTTTCTCTTTTGATTAGTTTTGGAGAACAATTTGAGCGTTATCACATGGCCACATGACATGAATAAGATCTAAATTTGCCATTAATGTTTTTGATTATTTTCCTATATTAGGTCTTGATCAGTATGGTATACAGATATGCCATCAATGAGCATGGATCAAGTTTCTTAAACTAATATCATTAGTAGTATGGTACTTTTAGTATGAAGTTAATAAATATGGATATTATAAAGCTATTATGAAAAGGTCATGAATGGTGAAAGGTTTTCTCACACCTGTTCTAAGGAGCTACTCTATGATGTTTCTATTTTTTATTAGTATCTTGATTGTAATTTTCCATGGATGATAATATGAATATGACTAATGACTATTCCGTGGCATTTTACTTAGCATCGAGTGGGGTTTTGGGATGAAGGTTTTCGTTTAGCATCCGTAGACCTTCTGTAGCAATCCCTAGTCCTAGAACTATGTGCCATCATAGGATGTTGTTTCAAATAGACATTAGCTATTGGATCCACCTTAGCTTAGACTCATTTAATAACTCACATGGTCTATGTCGGTTAATGGTAAACATCTCACAATAATGAACTAAGGTTGCTTTTAAAGTATCTCACAAAGTGTTTCTAATATTTTAAGCTTGCATTGATCATGATTAGGACCTGTGTTTTCTAACATTTTATTTTATAAGATTTAGCTTGGTTACTGCATGTCATGAAAAGTCTTTTTAGCAGGATTTCATATCTTTTATGCATTGCTATCATACTTAGTACATTCCATGTACTAATGTATACTTCTGCCTACATTTTTTCATAACATAGGGTCCGACTCTCCCACCTCCCATACTTATGGCTAGTTGATCTCTCTCAGATTTAAAGATTAGACTATTTCAATGACCAAGTCACTTTTATAGTATTATTTCAGTTTTCATAAAATTTGTATCTGGTGTATGGGTTACATCCCAACCACTTCTTCTTGATGTAATAGATGGTTTGTTGAGACTATGTTAGACTTCCGCTTTTGTCATCCTCTTTTATTACATAATATTACTACTTTTGAAATCTTTATTTCTATTATCTTGTATGATTTATGCTAAGTGGCTTGAGTCCAGCTCCTATGACCTATCTCTACAAAGAAACAGTCAAAACAACCACACCATGTGCCTGCAAACTACTCCAGCAATGTTAATCTGAGTCAACCACCCTAGTTTAGGGGAAACCGAGCCGGTAGGTAGCATATAAATATAGTCAACTGACTAGTAATGGCCCATGGGCACCAACTCCAATCAAAGAACACCACAAGCTACCCAATACGCAAAACACAAAATTCACATCCCACACATTCACCAAATCTTATATTCTATAAATTACTTCTAACCCATCTTATTCATGAACCTTCTAAGAAAATCTCTACCCTCAAATTGAAGCCAGAGTCTAAAGCCTCCAAAGAAAATCACCACTTCGACTCCAACTCACAAACCTCAACCTCGATAGCTATCGATATGAGCACCAAGAAACAACTCCAATAAAAAGGTGCTTGAGGAAGCACAACTCCAAATCATAGCCAACCATAACCTAACACCAATAACACAAGAAAGAGATGAATCCAAAGAGAATGAACGAGCAAAACACAACTCCATAATTGATAATAAGCCTAAGGCAAAGGGATAAAATGACCAACTAGGATTACCATAATGCTGCAAAAGGCTAAACAACCCTTTACACTACATTGGCACCTAACAACCACCCAACTACTACACTAAAAAGACATCACGGAACTAATGCAACCTCCTAAGACGGATAGTCCCAACAAAACACAAATATCAAACCAGACAAAGCTGGTCTAGCCACTTGTCTAATAAGGATCAAAGTCACTACAAAAACACACAACAAAGATGTCAAAACAGGATCCAACAATTGCGACACCAATATTATAACCAAACCACCAAGACAAGGGCATTGGGAGTTACTCAAGCACTACTCCTAATTGAAGTAACATAGCCTAGTCGATCCACTACTAATAGAAATAAACTATGGAAGGCATAACATAAATAAAATTTTCAAACAAAGTCACCATAAAATTAAAGTGATAGATAACGAGTCAAACCGGTATGAATAGAAATTAAAACCCCTCTTAAACACACAAAATAAGAAATAAAGGAATAACGCAATAAAATCACATCTAAATGAGAGATACCTGGAACCTCGGCCTCTTATCAACCTGGATAATTATGGAATAGATTGTGCTTGATCTCAATCTATATGTGTGAAGAAGCACCAACATCACTCAGGGTACCACCTCTGACCAAAGGTGCGGTTAACACATGATACAAATCTAACTGAACAACTTTCACCATGGTCCCAGATAAGAGGCAAGCTTTAGAACGATGGCCAAGATCCCCACAAGTACAACAAAGTCTGACCACCCTAGCCTAGGAGTATCAAATGTCTGTAATGCATGGGAAAATGACCCCCGCTTAGCCACTACCCGGACTATTGGTCCAATCCCACAAAATAAAAGCAACCTTTATAGTCTAAAACCTAGTATGAAGAATGTGGTGAGCTACCATGCCTACCTATGCAAAGCTTTGAACCACCCTTAGCAAACTGCACTAGGGCCTTTTGACACTTTTTGACCTAGAGGCATACCTCACCACACTCATAGCAACCGTCACAAATATCAACTTGATGTGAAGACCCAACAAGAGTAAAATCAGACCCAACAACTAAAGACCCAAAAAGATCATTATGAGAAGTCTGGACCGAGCTCTGCCTACCATAGGCACCAGGACCTACCTCAAAACCCATTGGAACCTAAGATTCTAATGCTATAGGTCTGATAGGTCGAGGCAAAAGATTATCCTCACTGAATTAAAACCTACATTGTAGTAGAATGATATCACTTTCATATTGATAGTGAGGCCTCTTACCACTATCATTGTAAGCCTTAATACATGTGTGTTCCATGACCGTCATATGATTAACAACCTTTAAAAAGGGAGACCCTGATGCTATCAAATGATTTGACGCCTACCAGGGAGTCAAGGCCAAACCTCTAATTCAAATCACGATATGTAGGGAACAATTTGGGACTATGCTCAGCCCATTTTGGAAACCCCAACAAATACGTAGAAATAGATGACGAACCTTTCTAGGACTAGTCAAACTAACTCTGCCCTGAGAAGCACCCACTAGACTAAGAACCACACCAACCTATTGTAATACCTTGGATTTGAGAAAGGCATAGAAAAGGGTAATGAGGAATGCCTCAAAGGCCAACAACTTGACCATGGACCCTCCACAGAGCCCAAACGGGCCGTGAAGGGGACCACGGTCCATGTAATAGACTGTGGTAAGTCGTTCAGACCTGCTCCGCAAGGACCGTCCCTTGAGGGACTTAACAACTTGTGGGGAGGCACAAATGTCGTTATGACTCCCGTGTGGGGGAGGCAGAACCTACCCCAAATTTAGCCTCCTCTCACAAACCTCTAGATGGGTTGTGAAGGGTAAAATGACCTATTAAGGTGGTCATGAAAAGGGCAAGGCAGTAGGGGGCCTCTCCCATGCCACTGGTCAAGGACCACAACTGCCACAATGGCCCATGGAGGTCCTTGACGACATGTGAAGGCCACCATCTGGTGGTTGTGTCAGCTTTATGTCAAGGTCATTTTGGTCTTTTCCTGAATTGTACTAACTCAATAGTATGTTGTTTTAGCCTCTACCCAAAGACAAATATAAGTATTTTTACCCCCAAATTTCCCCAATTGAAATCATTCTCTCAAATTCATAAAAGAAGAACAAGTCTTCCCTTCCAAAATATTTCTCCCTCTAGAAATTGAAGAAGAAAGCTAGGGTTTTCAAGTCAAGTCTCCAATCCTCCATTCAAGTCAAGCTTTTAAAATTAAGGTATGATGGTTTTCATCCATAGAGCCCTTTTCTCCATGGATTTCCAAATTCTTCAATTTATAAAGTTAGAAATCCCCAATTGGGATAGGGTTTTCTTCTATGTCATGGGTTCCATTCAATTTTGATTTATTTAATTGTTTTATGAACTACTATGCATGAATTGATATAATTCCCTGATTTTATGATGAATCTCCATGAATCCATTCTTAACCCATGTTTTCTAGATTATGATGATAGAAAGTGGGTTATGATAGAGGATTTTATGAGTATATGCATGTAATTATGAAATTGATGAAAATGTTGTATCAATATGAATATTGTTGTGTTGTGATATGAGTTCCAATATACACAAGAAAGCATGAATGTGAAAAGGTTTTCTTACATAAAGGATTCTAAGGTTGGAAGGTCTTATCACCTAAAATGAATCAAAGCTAAGGAGCTATTCTAATGAAAAGGCAAGAGGCGATCACCCATGACCTCTAATGCAAAAAAAGAGAGGTGATTAACCATGTCTTCTGAATGTTAAGAAGAGTTAAGAATAATGAATATTTTGTTGGAATTATGCTTAGCACCGAATGGACAAGTGGTGATTACCGATGTCCTAGAAATTATGTGCCAACATAGGATTTGTCTAGATAGACATTAGCTAGTGGATCCACGTAAGCTAGAAGTTCACGGTTCTTACATTGGCAAGTGAGAACACCACTTTTTAGTGTGGGGTAGACGTTGGATTACATGTTGATAGCTCACATGTCTTACATGTCGGTTAAAGGAAATTCTCCCACACTAATGAGTCAAGGTTACTTAAGGAAGTATCTCACAAATGTTTTAATGATGTTGAAATGTATTACCTTGTTTTTACGACTTTTGTATTCTAACTCTTTTATCTCATGTTTTAGTTGGTCTTTGCTTATCATGAAAAGGTCCCTTTTTACTTGACTTTTATATGTTTATGCATGGCTATCATACTTGGTACATATTTGCACTAACATATACTCTTTCCTACATTTCTCCAAATGTAGGGTCCGATGCTCAGGGTTCGCGGCTAGTAACTACACTCAGAGCATTCGAAGACTTGGTGAGTCCTCATGATTGGAGGACAAGTTCATTTCTTTCATGTATTTTTCCTTATCAGAGATTGAACATGATGCTAGAGTTACGTCCCGGTCACTCTAGATGTTATGGTTTCTGTTGATGTTGTATAGGTGAAATATTTGGATGCAAATCATAGAAATAAAGTTTGAAAATAAAGTAAAAGAAGCTATACGTAACGCTACATGGGTTGTGGTCCAATAGACAAGCCATCTTATGGTTAGTGGAAGAGAGGCATTGAACAAAGTAGCTACCTAAGTGAAGCCTTAAGTCCATGGAACACTAGACAAGTTGTGGTGTTTATGACGTGCCGTCTAGTAGCTCGTGAAGACCACAAGTGAAGGGAGACACCACACTGTCTAAGTGTGAGACTATGGAGGGGTTGACGAGTCGTCTGACCATAGACAAGCCATCACTTTGCTCGTGAAGATGTTCGACACCATATGTCCTAGTTCGAGTAGAACTATTTTCAAAGACTATTTTAATTATTTAGGTTATATTTTTGAATTATCATTGATACATTGAGATATTCTAGGCATTGAGAAAAACATTATTTCCTTTTTGACCACATTTCTTGGTCGATTACTTTGGATCAAAACTTCGTGTTCATGATTGAGGGTTGATAATCAAGAAACTTGTCATTTGCTACTATTGTTAGTCTATTATATTGCTTTTGATAATCTCAATTGTTTGTTTAGTTGAAATAATGAACTGCTAAACACCACAACTAAGGTTGTGGGAATAATGACTAAAATATAACTACAGATTCAAATACGAGTAATGTGATTGGTAATTGCATATGTTGTCTCTACTTTTGTAATGAGTGCCTTCTAATGAGTGCACACATTAGAACTTGCTTCAAAGCACTTTATGACCTAGAGAAGAAGAGTGAAACTCATCTAATAGGGTTGAAACACGTTTAGATGTATCTAATGTGCTAGTGACATATAATATTAGAAATTAATAGTTATTCATCACACAATTCTTTCATAAGGAAGGATTCCTTCTTGTTGTAACAAACTTCAAAGTTGAGAGTCTCATTTCATCTTCATTTTCCATTTACCAAGCTTCCATTCCTCCTTTCTTTCCACACAACAAACTTAGGCTTTTGGCCTAAGTTTGATATTCAAACATACCAATGCTTCAAAAACTAATTTTTGGTGAGAAGGTAGGGACAATTCAACTCAAGAGGCTTCAATATGGTTGTAAACAAATGATTTAGGCTAAAATGGTTCCAAAATGGATGCACACCCTCACAAGGTAGTCACAAATGATATTGAAGTTTGGGTTCCCTCTCAGAATTGTTTTCCAAGATTATGCCATAAACTTTCCAAGTCTTAGACAATTTGACTAACAAGGAAAATTATAGGATTCCACACACATGTTTTCTAGTTAAACCTCCAAGCACATAGCACTTCAACCACGCTCATTTAGCAAAGCCCAGAAATATCAAAAGCTTGTGTGCGATGCTCATTGCATGTCTCACATCAAAACACAACTAGTCAACCAAAGATTCAAAGATTTCATTCAAAAGTGCAACGACATCATTTTATTTCTTGCAGCACAAACACTTTACATCATGCTCATAATGTGTACTATTCGAAACATTGATATTGACAGGAACTGAAAAATTATCCTTGAATTACTTTTTCGTTATCCATCAAATCAATCAACCTTTTAATAACTTAATTAAACCAGTTCTTAACCTATATGCAAGCAAAACTAGGTGTATTAAATTAGTGGATGGATAGTCAACTTGGCAACAAGGTCCATAATAGTCAAAAAGATTATTAATTTTTCTTTCCAAGTCAAATGTAAGAGAAAATATGCAATTATTGTATTTATTATTATTAATAACCCACGCAATGTAAGAGAAAATATGCAATTATTCATTGTATTTACTATTATTAATAACCCACGCATGTCAAATCATCTGTTTCATTCTCCTTCTAGTCCTCATTACCATTAGCTTTTTTTCCGACATTCACATTCACTTAAGATTCAACAAAGAAAAAAAACACTCATACGCTAACCTTCTTCAATACAAGTAAATGCAGTATAAAAAGTTCATCAAAATATAACAATAATAACTTCAGCCTGGCACCACAACTGTAACTTCCTCCTTTGTCAATTCCCCATCAGCTAATCATTTTTGAGTTCATGTAAAATTATGGGGAATTTTTTTACTCAAAAGATATAACATAGATAATCTACACTTATACTAGTGAATGTAGCACTACATTGATTGAAATGTTAAATTTTTCATCCAAAGTTGACTAAAATGTAATATATATAAATTTGAAGTCATAATTCATAAAGATAAGATTTGTTTCAATATTAAAATAAGACGGTGAACATAAATCTATGAGTAAATCGTCATCGTTCTTCCCCATTATTAGACTACTATTGTTTCTATTATCTTTCTTTTTTTACTTTTAACTCTCCCTAATTACTAAAAATTAAAAGGGGTGTTGCATTAATTTAACAACATTTAAACTTTTGAATTAAAGGACATTTCCAAGAACACACAAAATCTTCTATCATCAATGCAGCCAATTTTCACTTGTCCTTCGGTGTGATGGATAATTAAGGTTAATATCAATGTGCTCATTCTTAGCACTACCCGTAAATCAATCAAAGAAGAAGCACCAATGATGGGAATAGTGGAACCACCACCACCATCTCTATGAAGATACATTGCCATCTCCTTTCGACACAATTGATTCAGTGGCAGAACACCTAAAGCAATCGGATAAAGACATAATTTTAGATTATGAAACATAAAGTTACCTACACCATTAGTAAATACACCAACATAGGAGGATGAGTAGCTACTTCTGAAGCTTAGATCCAATGGAAACAGTAATTCTAGCGCCTGCACCGCGTTCACAGACTCAATAGAACTATTCTTCCTTGGAGGCTGATTGACCGGCTGTAACGACCTAATTCTGTAGTTAGGGAAAAGCCAATGTGGAAAGAATTGGGGCCAGAAAACTTTTGCATAGTATCTTGGTTAAGGCTGCTTAGTTGGGTTGTAGTAATGGTTCTCGCACCGGAGGGTTATTGTTAGTTCCAATCACGATGGTCTGGGTCGTGAAAAAGTTGGTATCAAAGGCCTAGGTTCGTTGATCTCAGTGTACCAAAATGAGTCTAGTAGAGTCTTGCGGAATGGTAGGAAGACGTTCGTACTTTTCTTCGAGAGGCTATAAGACTTTAGGAAAAAATCACTTCTTTCTACTCATTCATTCTATGACTAGAATCCAATTGGTAGATGGGTGTTACAAATTGGTATATTTGCTCCTTCACTCTATGGTTCGAACTAGAGCAACAAAAGTAGTAACACCATCTCTAGCAAGAGAGGATGTGTATAGACTATCGACAGTTGAATAGGGTTACCATTCGAAACAAGTATCCGATGCCTCAGATAGATGATCTTTTTGACCAGTTGCAGGGTGCATCCAGTTTCTCTAAGTTTGATTTAAGGTCTGGTTACCATCAGTTAAAGCTTATGCCTGAGGATATACCCAAAATGACATTTAGAACCCGCTATGGGCACTATGAGTTTCTAGTTATGTCATATGGGTTGACAAATCCGCCTACAGCTTTCGTGAGTTTGATGAATGGTGTGTTCAAACCATTTCTTGTTTTGGTTATTATAGTATTTATTAATGACATCTTGGTTTATTTGAAAAGTGAGAAAGACCATGCCGACCATCCTCGTATTATTCTGGGTGTTATTGGGAAACAAAAGTTGTATGCAAAATTTTCTAAGTGTGAATTTTGGTCGACTTCGGTTGCCTTTTTGGGACATGCAGTTTCAAGGGAAGGGGAGTGGTAAATCCCCAAAAGACTGAAGCAGTCAGGAATTGGGTCCGACCTAGTTTTGTGACTGCAATTAAGAGTTTTGTGGGCTCCCTCTATTGAGTTTATTCCTTTGGTGTTAGAATTGAGAGAAGTATTTCCTACTGATTTGCCTGGTATGCCTCCGGATAAAGATATAGATTTTTGCATTGACTCGGAAACTAGAACTCGCCCCATTTTCATTCCTCCTTATTGCATGGCTCTGACAGAATTGAGAGAGCTTAAAGCTCAAATCCAAGAGCATCTTGATAAAGGTTTCATCCGTCCTAGTGCTTCCCCGCAGGGTGCTCCTGTCTTGTTTGTTAAGAACAAGAAGGGTAGTACGAGGAGCAGTGATTTTATTTTAAGCCATAAAGGAGTGGAATGATACCGCAATGATAAGCCTATGGGTAAAGGAAGTCCCATTGAGTATACTTGGGTGAAGGCAATTGAAGTATTTTAGTAAGAAAGTGCATATAAAATTAGGTTAGCACTTTGAATTATTGAGTATACCTGAGTTTGAGGTGTCATGTCGATAAAAAGGTTGACTTAGTAGTGATAGCCAGGGCTAACTGAGCGTAATGGTAGTAAGGGTTCATGATGATTGTGATGGAATGCAAGGATATAATGAGATTGTTGGATAAGCGAATTTTGAATTGTACTTACGACTTGTGAGTATCCAAGGTTGTGGTTTTCTAATATTTGGTGAATAATGTGGTGATATGGAAACTTTAAAGAGATGGTGGGACACAACTCAAATAGAATTTTAAAGAGCTAGAGTTATAATGAAGGAAAATATAGTGGGATGTAGTACAACCTTTAGACAGAGACGAGAGCAAGAATATTTTATTTGATTGCAAAGGCTAAAGAGATATCTTCAGAGGGTAGATAATTGGGTTCAGAGACGCGTGATTTCATTCATTTTTCTATGGCTATGGTAATAGTGTCACAAGTCCGTCAGATTAGTTGAAAACTATTGGAAAAGACTTAAAAAAGGAGTGTACAAGCATTAGCTCGAGTGTGAGGATAAGTGCAATTTTTTTGTTTTGAGTTTAGTAATGAGTACGATTGAATTGTTAGCAAAAGATATTGTAAGATCGATGGAGATGTGATCAATGATAAGCGAAGATTCATGAACTCATAAAAATCTTCAAGGTATAAGCTAATATTGATAGATAAGTGGATTTTGTTATATAGTTGAATTTACAATTTAATTTTTTCATTATAAGTCTACATTCGGGGTGATATATTTTGTCAAGGTATGAATTTGTAAGGTGAGAAATGATCAACTGTATCGATATTGAGCATTTGAAAGGACTTCCACTGGTTTGATTTGTAAAGTTTATTGCTTTTGATTATTAAAGTATATAAGAAAGGTTTTAATTTAAAAGTGTTGGTTTAGAGTAAGGTAAATGGTCGGAGTATTCATGATGGTTGTTAGTATTGAGAGTGTGGACTTCAGTGGAATGATATGAGGGGTATGTGGAGTTAACTGAATGGAAATGACTGGTATAGACTCTTCAAAGGAAAACCTTTGGTGTTATTCAATACTTCGTAAATTCTTATGTGACCATCTATTTCATTTTGTACATGGTTGTGAGTATGATTCGCTAGCTATGCTCACGTGCATTTTCACTTTTGTGGGTGGATCAGGTGTACCGATCCTTCGCTATTCTCTTGGTTGAGTGAGATGATTGGGATGACTTAGTTATTTCATATGATATATTTGGTATTGTCGTAGAAGTTGTGAAAGATTTAGTGGTTCTACATGTACCACCTTGCATATGAGAATTCATAGAAGAGTTACCATGCATATCTATGGTTGTCCAACAATCTTAATATTTATCTAGTCGTCGAGGTCATGTATTGACTATGTGTGGTTGAATGTGGGGATTGTTGGGTCCAATTCTACTATTCTTAAGGGTAATCTGCAATCATAATTGCTAAATCTAGCATTTGATAGTGACATTAGAGGGTTTGTATGCTTGCACATATCCCTCGATGAGTATCTGATGTCTAAAGATCAAATTTTTATAATTTAAGCTCATGAAAATTTATGTTGTGAGAAGGAGATGTTGATAAGAACTATGATTGTTTGAGTATTATGATTGTGTGTTTGTTGGTTCAGGTCCACCTCTAATTGTAGCAAGTATTGATTTGGAAGTTTATCATGGTTATGTGAGAAAGAATTCATCCTGATGTTTGTGTCAAAGTCTTTGATAACATGTTGCAAACATGTGTACGATCAACTTTGGTGGTTATTGGGAGTAGCTTTGTTGTTAGTTAAGTGTATGTATAATAATAATTATCACTCAGGTATTGTGATGACTTCATTGAGGCATTGTATAGGAGGATGGATAGGTATTCAATTGGTTGGTTTGGAGACAAAGATTATATCATAAAGTGAGACTCAATTTTGTTAAACAAGACCTTCTGTATGAGGAAGAACTGGTTGAAATTCTTGACCGCGATGTCCAGAAGCTAAGGACATGTGGGACAACTATCCCCATATGTTCAACAATTCAGGTACTACTCTACCCTTACTTTAGCCAATCTACTATGATCACTCGAGGACGAGTGATGGGTAAATTGGTATCTATTATAACGACCTGATTCAGTGTTTAGTGAAAAGCCAATGTGGAAATAATTGGGGCTAGAAAACTTTTGAGTAGTAACTTGGAATTCCTAGCCTAGTCCAGATTTGGATGAAATTAGAGTCAGTAAGGTTTAGGAAGATCTGGTAGTGAATGTGAGATCTAATAATGGATTTGATTATATGAGTGGATAGCTAAGACGTTAAGGAACTCGTACGATTTTACGAAATTGAATTTAGGCGAGTAGAACTCCCGAAATTGATCTTAGTGTGAACGGATATTTTTTGAGTGTCATGGGATGAAGGTGTGTTATCAAATGGGGGTTTGAAACTCTTAATTTAGCTCTTTGTTTTCGTGCAAGCTGCTACAGAGGGGCCCCTGTAGCGGGGTGAGGACTGTTGTGGCAGGGCAGACGTGACTTAAGTCAGAAATAAACCCCAAAAACATTTTATTCTGCACTTTTCGACTTTGAGAGCTAAGGAACGACCCCATGTGTTTTCTTGACAGTTTTCCACCATTCTTAAGGTTAAAGGTAAGGTTTTCACTCCCCGAATCCATTTTTTGATCCGTAGAACTTAGTTTCTTGGGTTATTATTGTTGGGAAACGGTTTTGGAACTGTTTGGATGGTGGGGAAAAGCCCTAATTTGGATATTGGGATCATAGGGTTGATCCAGGGTTGATAGTGTTGATTTTAATCTGGGTAATTAGACATCGTTTATTGATTCACATGTTATATTGATTTTTTGTAGACCAAGAACAAGCGGAAAGAATCTGGAAAGGGAAGAATCAAGTTTCTTAGGGGATTCAAGTTTTTTTCGAGGTAGGTAATGGCTATGATTTTCATGTTGTTGTGAAGTATGTTAGTAATTACTCCATTATAATGCATGTATGTATGCGAATGTTGTATTATTGATCACAATAATTGTAAATGAGTATGATTGAAGAATTGTATGCCATGAATCAACTCTTGATTGTATGATTATGAGAATGCACATTGGTATTGTGATGTGGCTTGTTGAATGGATTTTTTGTTACGTTCTGACACTCTAATTGGGATCGATTGCCACGTACCGGCATAAACATTGGAACGAGTGTCACGATCCGACACAGTAATTAGGATCAATAGCCACGTATCGGCATAAACATTAGAACAGGTGTCATAATTCGACACACTAACTTGGAACAGGTACCAGGTACCGGTACACTAACAGTTTGGGTATGGGTTCCATGAGAGGACCATTGAATTGGGTTCCGTGAGATGACCATTGAATTGTGTTGTGTATCTACTTGTGATGATTACGTTCATATCTAATGATGAATGATATTGGAAGACTGTATGTTGCTCTAAAATGATGACCAATGTGTATTATTGAGAACATGGAATGCTACATTGATCATGAAAAGAAGACTAGTATTGTCTATGTTTGGTATATGCCTATTTTATAATGTTGTGGTTACTTGTATGTGTTTCACTTATTAGGATAGCCGTGTTATCCTATCAGTACACTGGGGTTGTGTACTGATACTGCACTTGCTTGTTTTTTGTTGAGTAAACGGCATCTTCAGGTGGCAATTGATAGACCTCAGCTAGATAGCTATTGAGCATGACTGGATTCAAGGGTGAGCCAGTTCTATCAGGCTGCCATGGATCTCTCTTGTTTAAGAACACTATTTTCGGACTCAAACTATTTGTTTAAGGTGTTGTTTAGTTTCGGGGTTGTACCCTTGTTCTTAGACTTGTCATTAGTAGTGTTTTGGTACAATGACTTTCAAGTTCTAGGGATTATTATTCCGCATTAGTTTGGCTAGTTTATTAAAACCTTTGGAGTTTATTGGAACTCTATTATTTATGCATTTAAACCTTCTTCTGTATCTTTAAATGCATAATATCTTGGTTAAGGCTGCTTATTTGAGTTGGAGTAATGGTTCTCCCACTGAAGGGTTAGTGTGGGTGCCAATCAGATGGTCTAGGTCGTGACACCGATGGTGCCGCAAATAGACAATTCGTCTTCCCTTTCATTCGGTGAAACATAAATGTAGCTGCATCATACGTTTTTGTTGCTACCACAACTGTATCAATCATACCTAGCCAAACACATTTTTTTATGGATATTTAATTTCCACGGAGTATCTCCCCGAAAGCCTCATTTGAACTCCTCGATAATGCACCTCTTTTTTAACACATCCGTTCACTTTTAGCGCCATCTTTGTTGTCTTCACCACTACCATACGTTTTCCCTTCAAAGCCATTTTTTTGTTACTATGTATAGAAATATAATACAACGATATTAGAAAATGCATTAGGTTTAGAAAAAAAGAAGGGAGAACAACTACTTATATTGCAAAGTGGTACGAGAAGCATGCAAATAAAAGTTAATGTATTGTTTCACTTGACTTATGTAATTGTATGGGCCACATGTCCCGTGGTATTTAATTTCTTTACAATCGTTTGTTTGAGTGATATTAGTATCACAAATATTTATAAATGTTAATATTGGTCCTTAGTAACTTAAGATAAATACATTTTACAAAATAACAATTAGGAATATAGACTATATATTATAAAGAGATCTAATTATTGAAACTATGTTTTTCATTATTGTTTAATTTTAGGGCGATAATATTCAGGTAAGGCAGTGGATAGAGTCCCATAGTACTTTTTAGTGTCTATAAGATTGCATCAGGGATCAATTTTTATCTCATTTTTACTTGTTTTGGTGAACGGTGATTGATGACTTGACTAAGAGAATACAAGGAGAAGTTTTATGGTGTATCATGTATATTATTTGTGGATCATGTAATGATTCTGCTTGATGAGATCGGCGGAAAAGATAATGCTAAGTTTGAATCTTGGTGACAAACACTGAAATTTAAAGGATTCATGTTGAGCAAAACAAACACGTTCTACTTGGGCTGCAAGTTCAGTGAAGAAACACAATAAGATGATATGGAGGTAACATTTGATATAAAAGTAATCTATAAAAATGCATTTTCACATATCTTTTGTATATTATCCAAAGTAATCGTAAAATCTACGAGAATGTAAAATATCATATTGACACATAATAGATAAAAAGGTGGTTCCCAATTGGAGTCTTGAATGATACGAATATGTCATCAAAACTCAATGAAAATTTCTATAAAGTAGTAGTTAAGCAACTATATTGCATAGATAAAAATATTCATCTGTAAAGAATTCCCATGTTTAAAAATTAAAAGATGCAGAAATAAGAGTGATAAGATGGATGTATGTGCATGATATAAATATATATTTGAGATAAGGGAGAAGTTGCCTCAATGAAGAACAAGATGAGAAAAGAGAGGTTGAGATTATTCGGAGATATTCCCAGATAATGGAGATGTGAGACGTTGGTTATGGATGAGTGTAAGATAGGTAGTGGTAGGCTAAAAAGTATTGGGGAGAGGTGATTCGAAGGACATGATCTAACTTCAATCTTAACGAGGACCTGACCTTATACAAGATTTCATGGAGGATACGGTTTAGAATAGAAAGTTAGTTAGATATTTGACGATAGTCTCATTTTCATTCATCTTAGTAGTCGTATTTCTACTTTTGGGGAGTTTCTAGTTATTCCTTTTTGTTACTATTTCATAGCACTTCAACAATCTTATTATCCTTTTTATATTGATAGTTCTTTAGTATGGTTTGTCATATTCTTTTTAGTATTTTATCTTGAATTCTTTTCTCCCATTGTTTTTCTGGGTCAAAATATTTTTACTTAAGTCATGAGACGATCGAAAATTACATCTTTCTATCTCTAAAAATAGAGGTAGAATCTTCATGTGCACTACCTTTTCTAGAACTTATTAATGAAAATATACCGGACATATTGTTGTTATTATAGCTATGAAATATTCGATGTACTCAAGAGAAAATGTATATATTTTTAAAAAAAATATATTGTTCTTATAAAGATTTGAACCCCCGCCTTGAATGTCGAAAGAAAATATGACAACTGATCTTGTAATGTACTTAAAAGGAATATTTTAAACTAATTTTTTAGCACAACTAATATAAAGGAAAAAAGGACAAAAAATCACATATTTTTGTATGGTAATAGATTAATTGATATTAAAGTCATAGACTATACATATAAATATAAAAAAAATAACAATGCTTTATGGAATATTTAGACTAAAAGGTGAAGGTATGTATATTCTTGAACGTAAAACAAAGGTTGAGGGTATTTTTAGAACAAAAGGTGGAAGAAGAGTATTTTGTACTCATTTCCATTAGGTTATGACATATCACGAGCCAACCCACCGGGCTGTGCAGGCACCTATTCTATGACCTAAGTAGGACGACCCTTGATCCCCAAACGGTTAAAAACATGCGGAAGATTAAGAAAATAGGAGATAAAAGGAAATTCATGAGATTTTTACATAATAAAGAGTTTAAACAATCCAAAGTTAAATTTGTAAAATAAATAATGTGTAATGTGCCCCGTGGTAAGGCCCTTGATGTAAACACGGGACGTAGGATCAAGAGTGACTCCAACCTAACCCTAAGCAGGCATATCATAGCATACTAAGATAAACTGAAATAAGTAAATTTGTGCGGAAGCTTAAACATGAGATAAAATGAGAGATGGGGAATACCCAATCTAAGCCTGAATATATATAAATATTGAGAAAAGTTTATGATTTCGAACTAAAACTCAAATACTAATGTTGAATTTGTTTATGTCAAAATAAGCCTCTAATCGACTAGAGATCTTTGGGACATGCCCCCATCTAACTCTAGCAAATATTGAAAACTAAAATGGAAAGACTAAATATAGAAACATGTCTATTGTAATCAAAATATGAGGACTCACCACCAAAGATGCTGAAATAGAGATTAGGAGCCGATCTATGTGTGATTTGAATGTTGAGGACCTGAACCTACATCACAAGAAGATGTAGCGCAAAGTATGTGTTAGTACTTGAAGGGTACTGAGCATGCAAGATAGGATAAAGCTAAACAACATAACATAACTGAAATAGAGCGTACTAATCAATGATATAAGATGAACCTGAAGAATATACTAAACATGTTGAATATGAACTAAACTGAATGCAATGACCAAGTTCGTAGCATACTAAAGCTAAATATTAGGCTGTAACTCATAACCTAGTCAATACAATAGAATTTGATTGTGGGAGCTACTAATAACCGATGTAAAACCACATGAGCTAAATGTGGAGTCCGATGTATACGCCTCATCGAGAGAACCCAATATACCTTGCCAAGGGTATAAAGGCATGACTGGCGTGACCACTACGTATAATTTCCATAGAGGGGACTTACCTATGGGGGCACGTCGTTCTAGGACTATGAGGGTGACTGACCCTAGTCCAACTCGGTATTAAGCCTAGTCCCAACTGATTATGTAAGTAACACATTATAACTGAACTCTGTAATACTGAATAGCTCAAAAATACTGACATTCTTACTGAAAATGCAACATTAATCTACAAATAATGAAACGTTGTTAATTGGGGCATGTGTAAATTAATAAAATGACCTAGCAAGTGTAATTTATGAACTAAACGGATCTACACAACTAGGGTTCTTAATTTCATCTAAGAAACTAAGCAACAATTTCTCAAAACAAGATAATCTGATTTGGATTAGTCTAATAGCTGAATCACAACAATAATCTGAAGTACTAGAAACCCTAGGTCAAAAAATGGTATAGAGAATCAAGAAGTTGGCTGAATTATATGGACCTAACGGGTGAAAGGAACCTACTAGTTAAATCGCACATACCTGGTGACAAAATTCAAGGAGAAATCTTTCGATTTTGGGGCTAGAATTGACGAAAAATTATTGCGTTCTTGGAGGGGTTTTGGTTGCCTTTTTTCTCCTCTCTAGCTCTAAGATTGATAAATTTAGGTGAATGATCGATTAGGGTAGATTATAATTAAGTTACTTGGCTTAAAATGACCAAAACTACGTAACTTAGGGGTTCAACGATGTAGTTTAGGTGTCCAACGCATAGGTGAAAACACCAAACCACCCCTGGCGTAGCCAACCACGGTCCCTCTGTCCAATTGTCAAAGGGAAAATGGACCGTCAATCTAGTTGTGGTCCTTGTTCTAGTGGTTAGTGCTTCTGAGGGTGGCCTTCCACGAGCACCACCACGGTCCGTCGTCAGGACCACGACCAGTAAAGGGCCCCGTGGTTTGACGTCCGGGACTAGTGAACTTTGTTTAGCTTCCAGGAGTACCAATATGGCCCGTGATGTGGTCCATGGCCCATGAAGGGCTCTGCAGCACAAGTGAGTGAACCACGGGCAGGTCAACGGACCGTGGTCCATTTTACAATTTGTGAACCATGTCGTGGTTCACTGGTTCAGGAGAGTTTTTCTGGCATTCCTAAGTCTGGTTTTTCTAAGGTGTTACATAACACCCTAGGGATTTAGTCTAAACATGTATAAGAGATTCTAATATTATAGGGTATAAAATAAAGTAACTAATGAAAGAGCTCCCACCATAGGGAAGAAAGAGTAAAAGTTGTTGGAGATTGTCTTTGTCTTTACTTATGAAACATCACTGACCCTGCAACTAGATTATGCCAAAAGGAATAGCAAGAGTAGTACCAGTACAAACAACACGTACTGATAGGACTCATCGGTCAATACGATGCCACCACATAATATGAAGAAATCAACCAGCAGGAAACATGCAATAAGAAAGTACACCCTTCAACCTTTATCATCATGCCTTTACCATTCCCATATACCTTAAACATACTGATACACTTAATCTAACCCCCTACTCTGTCACCCTGCTAACTTTGTTTTTAGTCATAGCTTAACCCTTTTATCTGATGGAGGAGTTCCCGAGTACAACCACTACCAACCCAACCAACCACTCACGACATGCCCTCACTTCTTCTGCATCACAATTCAGCCTTTGACCAAATAGTATACTCTATCAAGGCTCGCTAACCATTCCGAATACGAATCCCCTTGCCAAGGTCGGACCTAACTACTTTTTGCACCATGAACACTAGCCACTTCTCATTATTTAAGAACAAAGACATTCTTTCTAAAAATAGACGATAATAACACCTCGACTATCGGTCTCCACTTACTAGACAACATACAAATTGGGGTTGATCATTAAAGTTAATTCTAGTAAACGAGATAGAAGTAAGTAACCACAACAGAGTAAACACTCATATACCATGATGAATAACAATTCAACATTTTAGTAGCAATATGCAATTTCCCAATATCAATGACATGTAGATATGAATATAGTAGTAACAAATGGTGCTCTCATGGAATCCACAGTCAAACTATTAGTGTGTCGGAAGATGACATCCAATCCAATATACCAGTGTCGAAATGTGACAACAGATCCATTATAAGTGTCAAAATATGACACCCGATCTAATATATGTGTCGGAACATGACACCCGATCAAGTCAGCACAACCAAAGTCACAATCACACCCATAATGAACAATTCACATAGTCACACAATCAAGTAAAAGGTTCATGGCATGTAATTGTCCATACTTAGTCATTTCATTAGGTTCGATTAATGTTTCTCTATTCACATACATGCATGCATACAATGGAGAAATTTACAAGCATATATAACACAAACAGGAAGTCGAAGCATCACCTACCCCAAGTTCAATAGACGAGGCTTCCCCCCCATGGTACACATCATATTTAAGAAGTAGGAGTAGATGTACAACTATCCCTGGTACACTAGGGTTGTGTACTGATATTGCACTTGCTTGTTCTTTGTTGAGTAAACGGCATCTTTAGGTGGCAATTTATAGACCTTAACTAGGTGGCTTTTGAGCATGACTGTATTCAAGGGTGAGCCAGTTCTATCAAGCTTCCATGGATCTCTCTTGTTTAAGAACACTCTTTTCGGACTCAAACTATTTGTTTAAGGTATTGTTTAGTTTTGGGGTTGTACCCTTGTTCTTAGACTTGTCATTAGTAGTGTTTTGGTACAATGACTTTCAAGTTCTAGGGGTTATTATTCCGCATTAGTTTGGCTAGTTTATTAAAACCTTTGGAGTTTATGGGAACTGTATTATTTCTGCATTTAAACCTTCTTTCGTATCTTTAAATGCATAATATCTTGGTTAAGGCTGCTTATTTGAGTTGGAGTAATGGTTCTCCCACTGAAGGGTTAGTGTGGGTGCCAATCAGATGGTCTAGGTCGTGACACCGATGGTGCCGCAAATAGACAATTCGTCTTCCCTTTCATCCGGTGAAACATAAATGCAGTTGCATCATACGCCTTTGCTGCTGCCACAACTGTATCAATCATACCTAGCCAAACACATTTTTTTATAGATATTTAATTTCAACGGAGTATCTCCCCGAATGCCTCTTTTGAACTCCTCGATAATGCACCTCTTTTTTAACACATCCGTTCACTTTTAGCGCCATCTTTGTTGTCTTTACCACTACCATACGTTTTCCCTTCAAAGCCATTTTTTTGTTACTATGTAGAGAAATATAATACAATGATATTAGAAAATGCATTAGGTTTAGAAAAAAAGAAGGGAGAACAACTACTTATATTGCAAAGTGGTACGAGAAGCATGCAAATAAAAGTTAATGTATTGTTTCACTTGACTTATGTAATTTTATGGGCCACATGTCCCGTGGTATTTAATTTCTTTACAATCGTTTGTTTGAGTGATATTAGTATCACAAATATTTATAAATGTTAATATTGGTCCTTAGTAACTTAAGATAAATACATTTTACAAAATAACAATTAGGAATATAGACTATATATTATAAAAAGATCTAAATATTGGAACTATGTTTTTCATTATTGTTTAATTTTAGGGCGATAATATTCAGGTAAGGCAGTGGATAGAGTCCCATAGTACTTTTTAGTGTCTATAAGATTGCATCAGGGATCAATTTTTATCTCATTTTTACTTGTTTTTGTGAACGGTGATTGATGACTTGACTAACAGAATACAAGGAGAGGTTTCATGGTGTATCATGTATATTATTTATGGATCATGTAATGATTCTGCTCGATGAGATCGGCGGAAAAGATAATGCTAAGTTTGAGTTTTGGTGACAAACACTGAAATTTAAAGGATTCAAGTTGAGAAAAACAAACACGTTATACTTGGACTGCAAGTTCAGTGAAGAAACACATTAAGATGATATGGAGGTGACATTTGATATAAAAGTAATCTATAAAAATGCATTTTCACATATCTTTTGTATATTATCCAAAGTAATCGTAAAATCTATGAGAATGTAAAATATCATATTGACACATAATAGATAAAAAGGTGGTTCCCAATTGGAGTTTTGAATGATACGAATATGTCATCAAAACTCATTGAAAATTTCTAAAAAGTAGTAGTTAAACAACTATATTACATAGATAAATATATTCATTTGAAAAGGATTCCCATGTTTAAAAATTAAAAGATGCAGAAATAAGAGTGATAAGATGGATGTATGTGCATGATATAAATATATATTTGAGATAAGGGAGAAGTTGCCTCAATGAAGAACAAGATGAGAAAAGAGAGGTTGAGATTATTCGGAGATATTCCCAGATAATGGAGATATGAGACGTTGGCTATGGATGAGTGTAAGATAGGTAGTGGTAGGCTAAAAAGTATTGGGGAGAGGTGATTCGAAGGACATGATCTAACTTCAATCTTAACGAGGACCTGACCTTATACAAGATTTCATGGAGGATACGGTTTAGAATAGAAAGTTAGTTAGATATTTGACGGTAGTCTCATTTTCATTCATATTAGTAGTCGTATTTCTACTTTTGGGGAGTTTCTAGTTATTCCTTTTTGTTACTATTTTATAGCACTTCAACCATCTTATTATCCTTTTTATATTGATAGTTCTTTAGTATGGTTTGTCATATTCTTTTTAGTATTTTATCTTGAATTCTTTTCTCCCATTGTTTTTCTGGTTCAAAATATTTTTACTTAAGTCATGAGACGATCGAAAATTACATCTTTCTATCTCTAAAAATAGAGGTAGAATCTTCATGTGCACTACCTTTTCTAAAACTTATTAATGAAAATATACCGGACATATTGTTGTTATTATAGCTATGAAATATTCGATGTACTCAAGAGAAAATGTATATATTTTCAAAAAAATATATATTGTTCTTATAAAGATTTGAACCCCCGCCTTGAATGTCGAAAGAAAATATGACAACTGATCTTGTAATGTACTTAAAAGGAATATTTTAAACTAATTTTTTAGCACAACCAATATAAAGGAAAAAAGGACAAAAATCATATATTTTTGTATGGTAATAGATTAATTGATATAAAAGTGATAGACTATACATATAAATATAAAAAAAATAACAATGCTTTATGGAATATTTAGACTAAAAGGTGAAAGTATGTATATTCTTGAACGTAAAACAAAGGATGAGGGTATTTTTAGAACAAAAGGTGGAAGAAGAGTATTTTGTACTCATTTCCATTAGGTTTTGACATGTCACGAGCCAACCCACTGGGCTGTGCAGGCACCTACTCTATGACCTAAGTAGGACGACCCTTGATCCTCAAACGGTTAAAAACATGCGGAAGATTAAGAAAATAGGAGATAAAAGGAAATTCATGAGATTTTTACATAATAAAGAGTTTAAACAATCCAAAGTTAAATTTGTAAAATAAATAATGTGTCAGGCCCCGAGGTAACCCCCTTGATGTAAACACGGGACGTAGGATCACGAGTGACTCCAAGCTAACCCTAAGCTGGCATATCATAGCATACTAAGATAAACTGAAATAAGAAAAATTGTGCGGAAGCTTAAACATGAGATAAAATGAGAGATGGGGAATACCCAATCTAAGCCTGAATATATATAAATATTGAGAAAAGTTTATGATTCTGAACTAAAACTCAAATACTAATGTTGAATCTGTTTATGTCTGAAATAAGCCTCTAACTGACTAGAGATGCTGGGACATGCCCCCATCTAACTCTAGCAAATATTGAAAACTAAAATGGAAAGACTAAATATAGAAACATGTCTATTGTACTCAAAATATGAGGACTCACCACCAATGATGCTGAAATAGAGATTAGGAGTCGATCTATGTGTGATTTGAATGTTGAGGTCCTGAACCTACATCACAAGAAGATGTAGCGCAAAGTATGTGTTAGTACTTGAAGGGTACTGAGCATGCAAGATAGGATAAAGCTGAACAACATAACATAACTGAAATAGAGCATACTAATCAATGATATACGATGAACGTGAAGAATAAACCAAACATGTTGAATATGAACTAAACTGAATGCAATGACCAAGTTCGTAGTATACTAAAGCTAAATATTGGGCTATAACTCATAACCTAGTCAATACACTAGAATTTGATTGTGGGAGATACTAATAACCGACGTAAAACCACATGAGCTAAATGTGGAGTCCGATGTATACGCCTCATCGAGAGGACCCAATATACCTTGCCAAGGGTATAAAGGCATGATTGGCGTGACCATTACGTATAATTTCCACAAAGGGGACTTACTTATGGGGGCACGTAGTTCTAGGACTATGAGGGTGACTGACCCTAGTCCAACTCGGTATTAAGCCTAGTCCCAACTGATTATGTAAGTAACACATTATAACTGAACTCTGTAATACTGAATAGCTCAAAAATACTGCCATTCTTACTGACAATGCAACATTAATATACTGATAATGAAACATTGTTAATTGGGGCATGTATAAATGAATAAAATTACCTAGCAAGTGTAATTCATGAACTAAACGAATCTACACAACTAGGGTTCTTAGTTTTATCTAAGAAACTAAGCAACAATTTCTTAAAAACAAGATAATCTGATTTGGATTAGTCTAACAACTGAATCACAACAATAATCTGAAGTTCTGGAAACCCTAGGTCTAAAAATGGTATAGAGAATCAAGAAGTTGGCTGAATTATATGGACCTAACGGGTGAAAGGAACCCACTAGTGAAATCCCACATACCTGGTGACAAAATTCAAGGAGAAATCTTTCGATTTTGGGGCTAGAACTGACAAGAAATTATTGCGTTCTTGGCGGGGTTTGGGTCACCTTTTTTCTCCTCTCTTGCTCTAAGATTGATAAATTTAGGTGAATGATCGATTAGGGTAGATTATAATTAAGTTACTTGGCTTAAAATGACCAAAACTACGTAATTTAGGGGTTCAACGATGTAGTTTAGGTGTCCAACGCACAGGTGAAAAGACCAAACCACCCCTGGCGTAGCCAACCGCGGTCCCTCTGTCCGATCGTCAAAGGGAAAATGAACCGTCAATCTGGTCGTGGTCCTTGTTCTAGTGGTTAGTGGTTCTGAAGGTGACCTTCCACGAGCACCACCACGGTCCGCCGTCAGGACCACGACCAGTAAAGGGCCCCGTGGTTTGACGTCCGGGACTAGTGAACTTTGTTTAGCTTCCACGAGCACCAATACGGCCCGTGATGTGGTCCACGGCCCATGAAGGGCTCTGCAGCACAGGTGAGTGAACCACGGGCCGGTCAACGGACCGTGGTCCATTTTACGGTTTGTGAACCATGTCGTGGTTCACTGGTTCAGGAGAGTTTTTCTGGCATTCCTAAGTCCGGTTTTTCTAAGGTGATACATAACGCCCCAGGGATTTAGTCTAAACATGTATAAGAGCTTCTAATATTATAGGGTATAAAATAAAGTAACTAATGAAAGAGCTCCCACCATAGGGAAGAAAGAGTAAAAGTTGTTGGAGATTGTCTTTGTCTTTACTTATGAAACATCATTGACCCTGCAACTAGATTATGCCAAAAGGAATAGCAAGAGTAGTACCAGTACAAACAACACGTACTGATAGGAATCATCGGTCAACCCGATGCCACCACATAATATGAAGAAATCAACCAGCAGGAAACATGCAATAAGAAAGTACATCCCTCAACCTTTATCATCATGCCTTTACCATTCCCATATACCTTAAACGTAGTGATACACTTAATCTAACCCCCTACTCTGTCACCCTGCTAACTTTGTTTTTAGTCATAGCTTAACCCTTCTATATGATAGAGGAGTTCCCGAGTACAACCACTACCAACCCAACCAACCACTCACGACATGCCCTCACTTCTTCTGCATCACAATTCAGCCTTTGACCAAATAGTATACTCTATCAAGGCTCGCTAACCATTCCGAATACGAATCCCCTTGCCAAGGTCGGACCTAACTACTTTTTGCACCATGAACACTACCCACTTCTCATTATTTAAGAACAAAGACATTCTTTCTAAAAATAAATGATAATACCACCTGGACTATCGGTCTCCACTTACTAGACAAAATACAAATTGGGCATGATCATGAAAGTTAATTCTAGTAAACGAGATAGAAGTAAGTAACTACAACAGAGTAAACACTTATATACCAAGATGAATAACGATTCAACATTTTAGGAGCAATATGCAATTTCCCAATATCAATGACATGTAGATATGAATGTAGTAATAACAAATGGTGCTCTCATGGAATCCACAGTCAAACTATTAGTGTGTCAGAAGATGACACCCAATCCAATATACCAGTGTCGAAATGTGACACCAGGTCCAATATAAGTGTCAAAACGTGACACCCGATCTAATATATGTGTTGGAACGTGACACCTGGTCAAGTCAGCACAACCAAAGTCATAATCACACCCATAATGAACAATTCACATAGTCACACAATCAAGTAACAGGTTCATGGCATGTAATTGTCCATACTTAGTCATTTCATTAGGTTCGATTAATGTTTCTCTATTCACATACATGCATGCATACAATGGAGAAATTTACAAGTATATATAACACAAACAGGAAGTCGAACCATCACCTACCCCTAGTTCAATGGACGAGGCTTCCCCCCATGGTACACATCATATTTAACAAGTAGGAGTAGTAGCTGTACAACTATCCCTTTTTCTGTGCCCAAAGACCTCAACATGATTTCTACCGTTAATTAGCAATATATTACGCGGTCACCACGAATTTACGACTACTAATGTAAATAAACCTATCCTATCGGGGTGGCAAGCAGCTGAAGAGGGATTGTAGATCCAATCCCAGCTTTCGGACAATGAGATGGTGAATCTTGGCCGAGAATTAGCGAGTTGTTGTCAACCTTGCTCTAGAAATCTATTTCTCTTTCCTTCCTAAGCCTAGAGTAGCCTTTTGAGGGTTTCTAGGGTGACCCTTGCCTCTTTTTGGTACTTAGGGTAAAAGGAAGAAATAAGACTTCGCGTCATTAAGTTCTGCCCTCTGACCATCTCTCTCTGGCGCTCCCATCCCGCTAGAGCGCTGCTGCCACAGTGGTATCATCCCGCTCTGGCGCAATAGTGGGGTGTAGGTACTCACGACATTTTGTTCTTCATAAGTAATTACGGTTTGGGTCATTACAATAGATACCAATTTACCCCTCGTTCATCCCTGAACGACAAGCAGATGAGTTAGCATGAGTCAATTTAGGGTACTTTGAAACTAACAGATCGGCGCATCATAAAGCAATAAAAGATAAAGGTTCTCAAGGTTTAAGCACAAAAGGATCTTACCCAGGAAATCGGCTAGGGAAATGAGGCAACACACGGAGGAAGAGAGACCCACCAATTTACCTGGCCTGAACCCACTTGAGCGGCAGGGTTTCCATTATGGCGGTGCTTCTATGGCAGGACCCTCCCACCGTGGTGGAAGGTTGGGACAATTTTAGATGGGGAAAGGGGAATGGTTTCCCTATTTCCTCTTATACCCACCCCAAAACTCCAAAAACTCTCTCGATTTCTTAGCTCCGAACGTCAATCTTAAGGTAATGGTCTTGCTCCGTACTCTAATTACTTCAATAGTTGCTTAACAATGATTTCATGAAAAGAATCGGTTGAGTAGAATGGCCTTGGGGTAGTTTTCAAAATTTTTACATGGATGTCTTGATTTGATTAAAAAAAACGTAGCATGGACACTTTCCTTATGTTCAAAATGTCTCCACAACGTTCTGAGCGTAAGGATTTTGAGATAATATGGCTGAAATGGTTTCGAAATGGGTGGGGGAAGTTGAATATTTTTCTTGGTGGAAAACTTGAATTCGGGCACCATTTATGAGTTGAAATTTTAGGTTCTTCGCATATTTAGGTATAGGGTACTCTAGAAACATTGATGAGAGGAAAATTTGACAAAGAATGAAATTTTGGGGTGAAAGGGCGCTATGACCACGCCCTGAAGTTCGGCCAAGATGAAGGCCGCTCTGGCGGCCTCCATCCCGCTGTTGCGAGGCTATTGTGGTGGGATCCTTGCTGCTCTGGCGGGATCCTATGGAACAGTGTCCTCTTGACATTTCTAATAGAATTTTTTCCTTTCCTTAGCCAGGGATTGACTAATTCCACAAAGTTCTAACATTCACATTTCATAAAAAAAATTGCAGGCATGTCTATCCATGGCTAGAATCAATGAAGAAAATATGCCCTTTCTCCGGTTCCCCGATGCTGCAAGTTGTGAGAGGCAACATGATTACCGGAACACCATTTTTTTGTACGAGAGGGGTTTCCACCTAGTGGGCATAGCGGAGAAAGCAGTCGCCTTCCATGCCCAACTGATGGAGTTTGGTTGGGGTCTGCTGACAGAGACTCCCTATGCCTCATGCTTAAGATGGGTGAGGGAGTTCTATGCCCTACTCACTATTCTCGGTTGGGATGATCCTCACCCTACCATTTATAACCGAGGAATCAACATCTCTCTAAGAACTCAATTCATCAATGCGGTGCTCAAGGTGTCGGAGGTCTCAAATTCATAGTACGAGACCATACTGAGGGAGATGAATTTGGGTGGATTGGGTACCATTCCAATACATACTTACTAGTGGATCGGGTACCACGTTAATACATATGAACTAGTGAATCACGTACCATGCTTGTACACTAACAGTTTGTGTGTGGGTTCTATGAGAGAACAAGAATTACTTGTTGTGTTGTGACTATATATTTTTAGTGTGTATAACTGCATAGGGTGGGGATTGGGAGTGGGAGTCCAGGCTATATTGTATTTTTTCTGTAATTTTATGTTATCTATTTTACAAAGTTGTGGTTACCTGTTCATATTGAATAAATATTTAACTAGCCAATGATCCTACCAGTTCATTGTTATTGTGTATTGATATTTCACTTTCTATTTTTCTTTGTCGATGGAGACGTACCATCATGTCTAGTTCAGCCTCAAGCTCTCTCTTATATAATAAGAGAAAATATTTAGTTATAATATTATAAGATTAAGAGTAAATATATATTGAAAATATCCCAGGTATGTAAGTTTCTTATATGAAAAATTATCAGATGTTTATTGAAACACATCTCAACTATCAGTTATTTAATTTTATTATTTGAAATATTATTATTGTTAGAGTAGAAAAAGTGGACAAGTTCAAATATAAATCGAAAAAATAAATATAATTTACATATATTTTTAATTCTTTTCTTAATATTTAACATGAAAAATATAAGATCATAAAAATTTAATAGCTATACATATTCTTATTTTAAAAAAAACTACATTTTTTCTTTTCTTTTTAGGGTTTAGTTTAAATATATTCCTATCCCTTGTTCATATTCCATTGGGATTTTAATTATGCACTTGTCATTACTTTGATGTTCTATAATTTAAATCTATCAAACTCACTTAATATTTACTTTTACGGATGGCCTGTGTTAGAAAATCATGTCGTCCAACGTGCTAATAACATTTGTTAATTTTATCTTGTCGCTTGTTGCATCATTATTTAATGCTTCACTCGTTATTTCAACTATACTTTAAAAAAAAGATACTAAATGTTATTGTTTGATTAACTAATTTGCATGAATATCCTAATAAATAGTTAACCTATAAAATGATACATATACAACAATAGCAATAATGTCATACCCAGTAAAATTTGTATAAGTGAGATGATAGAGTATACGCAGACCTTACCACTACCTTGAAAAGGTAGAGATATTGTTTCCAAAATATCCTCCGCTCAAGTACATCAAACTCGTGTAAAGGAAGAAAAAATAATAAAGAAATCATGAACATTAATAAGAAAAATAGTGTAAAGACTATAATAAAGAAACAAACAATAGCAACAACAAAATAGTGTGGTTATTGAAAAACAATACACAACATAAGACAAGATCTACAAGGATATGACTTAACATCATGAACTAACAAAGCTAAAACTAAGCACGACAAGACAATACTTCACCCCTTCTAACCTTCTACCCCAATACGGGACTTCCACTCTTTCCTATCTAAAGTCATGTCCTCCGTAAAATAAAATTAAGCATGTATTATCTAATTAGCTCTACCCAATACTTCTTCGGTCAACCTCTACTCCTTCGATAGACCCTCCAACAAGACTCTTGCACCTCTTCACTAGGGCATCAGTGCATCTTCTTTGCACATGTCCGAACAATCTCAATATCCTTTTGCTCTTATTTTTTTCACGCCTAGAGACTACCCCTGAGACGCGAATACTAAATATAAGTTGACTAATAAACTGATGCGGAAGATATAATCATAAAGAAAATGAAAAAGAAATGGGGAATACCCATATACTATAACTAAGATATATGAAAACTGATGAGTTTAATACAAAGAAGATATTAACTCAATTCTAAGTTGAATCTAACTATGTCTGAAATAAGCCTCTAAACTAACTAGAAATGTTATGACATGCCCCAACTAGATCTAGCAAAACTGAAACTAAAAGACTAAAAGTACTACAAAAAATAAACATGTCACTGGTCCTCGAAGAATGAGGACTCACCACTGATGCTGTTGAACTGACGATCAGGAAGTGATCTAAGCGTGATTTGGATGCTGAGAACCTGTACCTACATTACAAGAAGATGTAGCATAGAGTATGCGTTAGTACTTGAAAGGTACTTAGCATGCATGATAGAATAAAGCTGAAATAACATATAATTGAACAAAGTAAATAAGCAATGATATAATTTAAACATGATATAGATACTGAATGCAGTGACTAATTTATAACATGTTGAAACTGAATATTGGATATACTGATAAATGGTCAATGCAATAGAATCTGACTGAAATGTGGGAGTTACTAATAACCGATAATAAAACCACATGAGCTAATTGTGGAGTCCGATGTATACACCCTATCGAGAGGACCCAATATACCCTACCAGAGGTATAGAGGCATGCTAACGTGATCACTAAAATGATGCCCATAGAGGGGACTTACAACCTACATGGCTAGTAGTTCTGGAACTATTTGGGTACGATGAACCCTAGTCCAACTCGGTATTATGCTACTTCCAATGGATTAAGTGATTAACATATTATGATTGAATTTCTGTAAGTTATTGGATAGCTCAAACTGGACATGCAAACTGAGTATGCAATAATTAATTGATATTGATGCATTAATAACTGAGGCATGTATAACTGAATAACTAAAATATCTGACCTAGTAGGTGTAATTCAAAAACTAAAGAAATACATAGCTAGGGCTCTGGAATTCATGCAATAAACTAAATATTAACATACTAATTTGATTTTGATCATTCTAACAACTAAGAACCTAATAATTCTAACATTCAAGAAACCCTAGGTCTAGTCATAATAAGGGAATCAAGAAACTGACTAAAAACTAGGGACCTAATGGGTGAAAGGAACCCACTAGTGAAATTCCACATACCTGGTGACGAATTCCACGGAGAAATCTTTCAATTTTGAGGCTGAAACTGATGGAATCTTGCTGCATTCTTGAACTAGGGTTCTTGACTTCTCTTCTCCTCTTAGGCTCTAATTTTTCTATGTTTTGATTAATAATTTGACTTAGGTAAGTTCTAGTTATTTTTCTAGGCTTAAACTGACTAAAACCTCATAATTTAGAGTCTAGACAACGTAGCTTAGGGGATTAAATGAAATAGGAAAAGACCAAAAGACCCCCGACTTAACTGGGGTCGGACTGACCGACGGACGGGACTTACAGGCTGTAGGTCAACCTACGGTCCGTAGGTTGGGGTCGTAGGTCAAGTCTGCCTGACAGGGCTTCACTAAAACGAGCATAACTTTTTACTCGAAGATGGAATTTTAGCAAACTTGGTGGCATTGAAAAGAGAATTCAATTATCTATCATAATAAGGTCATGGGACAGATAATTCCTTTTGTGCTAAGAGTGAGGACCATTTGAAGTTGACCTAATTAGCATTTTCTGCCTAACTGGCTGCTGATCTTCACTAACGATCAAACCTACGGACCGTGGATCGAACGACGGTCCGTGTTGGTCAACCGTCATTCGCATCAGAGCCTGGGTAAAGGGGGCCTCGATCCATGGACACAGACCACAGACCATGGTCTAGCCTATGGACCGTGGGTCTGTCCATAGGTCGAGATTTAGCTGAATTTTCTGAGTTGGGTTATGGGAGGGGTTGTAATGGTGAACCACGGACCCATAGTACGGGCCGTGGGTCAGACCACAGTCTACCGTAGGTTGCACCTGTAACTTCTGAAAATCTAAAATCTGGTCTGCTTTCAGATACGTGGTGTTAAATTTTTCCACCACAGAGGTAACTCCTATAATCTCCAAAATAACCTCATTCTTAATCAATTTGCATCTAGTATGCCCACACATCCATATCAAAATCCTCATCTCCACAACAAGCCACTTCTGAACAAATGGGTACTTGATTAGCCAGGACTCCATTACATACAACAAGGACGTTCTAACCACAATTTCATAAAACATACATTTATGTTTAGGTTGTACCTTCTTATCATACAAAAGTTCAGAACCAAGCCTCCATTTAATTTATGCCGACCCAATGCGATGTGTGACACCATCGTTGATGTCCCCACTATCCAAGAATAGAGCCCCAAGATACATAAAACATATTATCTTTGAAATAGTTTGTGAGGCAAGCCTCACTTTCACATCTTCTTCATCAAACTGAACACTCAATTTGCACTCAAATTTTTTTTGGTTGGTGCTTTCTACTTGAACTTTTTAGAGTACATAGTTTATCTCCAAATCTCTAACTTGCATATGAATAGTATATTTTCTAATGTATTGTTTAATTCATCAATTAAACATACTAGACGCAAATAACACTTCACGCGCATACCGAAAGAAAAGGGTAATGACTATACACATCTTACCACATTTACTATGGGACGCCATCCTAATTAGAAGTCATTTTCCACTTCTATTAGACAAGAATTGGGTTAAAATATTTTCTTATTAAGTTTTAGATAGGAACAACATTGCATTTTTAAGTAGATTGCATAATATGTATGCGACCTGGGATGATGAATGTTTAGATTTTTTTTTCTTCTTATTAGTTATAGTATATTAAATTTATACTTCTTAATTTAAATGGATTTAATCAAGTCCAATTCACATAAAATAACACTGGTATAACCTAGAGTAATATTCGATAAGTTTGTTCTTTTCCACTTAAAAGACAAAACCATGTTGTAGGCCTATTTTGAGATGATATTTGGGAAGGTTGCATCAAATTTGGACGGGTTATAATGAGTTATGATTAAAATCGGGTCAACATTCATAACCTGCCCAAATTTTCTTTGGTGAAAATAGGTTGGGTCAAAATGGATTAGATAGTATGTTATATAACATGTCAAGTTTCAGTCGAACCCAATTTTTTCTCAACTTAATTGTTTTACTTGGTCTTGTAAAATAATTTAGTACCTAATAGAAATATTATTTTTATTTATTATGGCTATATTTAATATATAAAATTGAAAAAAAAATTGTCAAGATTTCTCATGATCCAATAACTTTTAATGGATTGAAATGGGTTTGATAAAATGGGTTGAACTCATGAATGGGTGGGTCAATAATTTTCCTAAACTGAAAAGGATTTGGCGGGTTGGGTTTAATTTCTCCACTACTATGCCTATCAACTCATTAATAGTGACATTGGGAGCACACCAACAACGACTCAAAACGTTCATTTGTAGCATTCTCGCAGAATTTAGAACTGTTTTATCGTACTAAGTACTCAAACATGCATATATGATCATTATGAAAATCGTGCAAAATGTTACTCAAATTTTAGACTATAAATATATCACTTCCTTTTTACTTATACCTCATCAGATTTTTATTACAACTTCTTTAACACACTAAAATTTATAACTTAAGCATTAAAGTTGCTTACCGTTAACATTACCTGATAACTTCACCTAAGATTGCTCCATAAAAAATTTGTTGTCTTAACTTTATTGCTTTATAATAAATCATTCTTGCATATTTTATTTACTAGAAAATTTTATACTTCTTTAGTTTAAAAAAGAATTACCTAGTTTAATTTGAAATTGTGTTTAAAAAATAAATAAAGAAGACTTTTTAATTTTGTGGTCTTCAATTAATTAAAGATATGTCATATATACAAAAATGTCCTTTAATCGTGTGGCCTTAAACAAGCCACCTATAAAATGAAGATTAAAGTGTTGCCAAAAGGGAAAAAAAAGGGTTATTTTTTAGGCTGAGTAAAAAAGAGTAATACACTTTTTTTCAAACGGAGGGAGTATAACAAAAACATGATATATTTTGATTCCAATTCACTTTCCAAATAACACCATATTTTAAATAAAATATATATGCATGTACAGATGATGTATAAAAGAGGATTTAAGGGTATAGTATTGTTATTTTATATTTTTATCCTGGGATAAGTTATCCCGGAAATAGTATGGCACCCCCAAGTAGGGATAACTTATCACAATCATGATCATTAATTGAGGGGGAACTTATCCCACACATCTTCCAATTCAGGTGTCAACAATCGCGTGCAGTAATATAACCCAACCGAATAGGTTGGGGTCAAGTCCCAAGGGAGTGGTTGCAAGAATTAATAGAAAAATAAAATCAAGTTCTAATTAGTCATAGCTAGAAATAGGTGTGTTCATGAGTCGGATTGGATCAATTATTGGTCAAAATCAAAACTAAACCAACTTGATTGATTTTAAAATTATCAAAACCAAACCAAACCAAATATAATATACATTTATCGGTTTTCTGGTTATCAGTTTCGGTTTGGTTTGGTTCAGTTATTCGTTTGTTAACCATACACAAGAATAAAAGAAACAATTCATTCAAAATATGAAAAAAGTGACAACAATCCATTCAAAACAAAAAATAGTTAGAATGGCTTAAATTACCGAACTTTCGATCACTGAATTTACTATCAATAAAGCTTTAAAATGCACTATATTGGACTAGAAGAAAGAGAAAATAAAATTTTCAATCCCACAAAGAATTGTCATAGACACTCATATACATGAAATCAATAAGATAAATGTTTTCACCTTGGGCATTGTTACTTTCAATAAGTAAAGTATAAAGAAATTTTAATGAAAACATATTTAAGATCTTTAAAATTGTTTATAAAAACAATATATTAAATTTGTATATTATTAAAATATATGTCGGTTCGGTTTGGTTATTTATTAGATTTTTTTAATAAAACCATAACCAAATCAAATACTATCGGATTTCCAAAATCTAAACCAAATCAAACGAAACCCAAATAAAATCAGTTTTATTTTATCGGTTTGGTTTGATTTTTCAGTTTGGATCGGTTTTTATCCAAATCGTAAACACCCCTAGCTATAAACATTAACGAATAAAAAGATACAAAATCTAATAGTGACACAAATGTCAATTATCAATGGGGGTTTTGTATTCAACTAAAAGACAAAAATAGCAAAAATACAAAGATGCGAGATAAGGAGACGGGATTCTTGGGATATGATAGGAATATGGGATAAGATAAACTACCAGGTAAATGTTATTGATAGTAATTCGCTGAACACTTTTAACTAGGCTAGACTTTAGTGGGGGTAAATTTTCTTTCGAACAACTTACCCCGAATCAACTCGATTTCTCTCGAACACCGAGTTGTAGAATTTAAGCACAGCTCTGCCTTATCCCATTCACTCTCTCGAGCTGAATGTGTGGGAGAAGGTCTAGGATTCACTCTCTCGAGCTGAACAGACGATGACTTAATAACCACCGTCTATCTATTTAGTAGTCTTAGTTTTAAAACCTCTCTCTCGAGCAAGCCAAAAAATGCTAAGATGAAATCATAGTTGCAACTACAATCCCATTAAGTTCAAACACAACTACTAAACAAAATCACATTTAAACAACAAATAGACTAACAATAAGCAAAACTCAACAATAAATTTAACCCATATTCACAAAATCACACCCCAAGAATTGGGGTTTTAGCTAGACATGAAAAAGAGATAGAAATCAATACCAACAAGTGTTTCCATCAAGTGGGTACGATAGAAAATGTCTTTAAACACGTCAAAGATGAAGATTCTTGGATACTCTCTTCCAATTTCTTGGAGTGGAAAACCTTTAAAATCTTCAAGCTCAAGCACAATGTCTCCCATAAATTATAAGAACTAAAAACTAAAAATATTCTAAGTCTCGGTAATAATTCTCTACAACTTGATTTTCTAGATAGATTATAAACTAACAATTTAAACTAGTATTTATAGTGTATGAAAATTTGTGCTGCGAAGGTCTACTTGGCGCAGTTAGTTGGGATCGCCGATACACTATGTGATTTTCCCTTTCATCTGGTTCATCGCCTTTCAGCTTTTGCCTTCAGCATCTTCGCGTTTTCATTCATTGGGGAACAGGGAACTGCTTCACGGAACTACTTGGCGATGCGTCGACTGCTCCCTTTCCTCGCAGACTTGATCTTTTCCTTCAGGACTCAGCACACTGGAACATTAGGCGAGATTTGAGGCCTTTCAGCGATTCGCCTAATGGATTAGGGAATCTTCAGGCCATCTTTTCTTTATTCTTTTAGCCGATTTGTTCCTTTTTGCTCAATAGCGTCCATGCTTTGTCTCTCAAGTCAAATACGTGAAACTTAAAGATTTACATCAGATATTGACCCAAAATATGCATTTGAGGACACTAATTCAATCAAAATATAGTCCTAAATGAGTCCAAATTGTGGACTCATCCACATCCCCAACTTAAACTTTTGTTTGTCCTTAAGTAAAACTCAAGTTCAGCAGTTCAAAAAAGATGTCTCAAACAGTGCTACTCAAGACTCAATCATGAATGTACACAGAAGACTCAACTTACTCATGCAAGGATCAATTGTGTACTCAAAGACTCAAGTTGTGACACACCATTATCAAAGAATCTCAAGCTCACTATACTTTCTTCAAATGCAAGTTCAAGCTCAACAAAGGTATTCAAATTCCCTTACAGAAAATAATAATTCCATTTTCACACACAATGGTTTAATCATCTAAAGTTTCGAAATCAAATGCATTGCTCACACTCACAAAGATGAACATAATGCATGCTTTCACCCATAGGTTTGCTCGTATTTTACAATTGATATTTTCTTCAGCTCACTCAAGATCAAAATGGTCTTTTCAAGGCTTGTAATGGGGTTGAGTGCAAAGGTATGGTTAGTTTGGTTCAGTGAATTTTATCCTCATAAAATGTGGCGCTCACAACACTTCCTTTCCTCTTCTTTCATCATTTTCTTTAGTGCTCATAAGTCATCCCATTATTCACTTTTCATGGATTGTTTGGAAACGCCAATTGTTTTGTATTTTCATAACTTTATTCCATGATTTTTTTATTTTTTTTTCTTTTCTCTTCTTCTTTTTGTATGGAGGGGTTCCATTTTTCTCAACACCATGGGTTAAAGGAGATTTTTCTTGCACTTCTTGACTTGCCTTCTCTTTTCACCACACCCCCAACTTAGGCATTTGGCCTAAGTTGGCTATTCAATAAACCACAAATCAAGAGGATTATAGGTAGTGGATTTAAGAAAGGTCATGTTTTCATCAAGTTTCTTTCAAAGAAAGGTAAGGCTCAAGGGATGTTCAAAAGAGGTTCACACACTAACAAGGTAGGCCACAAAAGAGGTATATGTTAAATTATCTCACACTCTTCGAAGTTGGCTTAGATCATATCAAGGGATAGTCTTGCTTAGTCAACTGGACCAACGGGGAAAATTCTAGGTGTTATCATGCATGGTTCATAGTAAGCTCATCACACAAGGCATTAACACCAAAGTCAAGCAAGACTCCACACTTTCGCTAGTGTGTAATGTTCATCACAAGCGACTCAATTTGATAATTGGCTAGTCACAACGAGATGCAAAGAGTTCACATATTGTCTATGCAACTTCAATTGGCCTCGTTGTAGCCACACATTCATTTATGTTCGATTATGAGCACTATTCGAGTCATCGGTATTGATCAAAACTACTACTCAAATTTGCAAGAGAACAACCACATTCAAGTACATACAAAAGGTAGCAAATTTTTTTCACAAGGGTCAAAAATTATTTATAATTAAAAGCAGGGAGCCACAAGCTCAAACCTTCAACAAAAAGCAGTGTATAACAAAAATTTAGCTCAAAGCCCAATTATATAAACAAAACTTATATGCACAAAGGTGGGCCTCACCCCACCACAAAAAAATTATTTTTCCTCAAATGCAAATGAAAATATCTGAAAATAAAATAAAGTAAGAAAGAGAGAGAGGTAAAGAAGGGATCTTGTCTACGCAGTCGCTCCATCTGTCTAGGCATTAATGCCCGGTGCATCTGTCTGCTCTCGGGTCTTAGTACCCAGAGTCACCTCAGCAAGAATAGTAGTAGCACTAGGAGCAGCCAAGGAGGTCTCGGTAAGTGATGTCTGGACCACCTACTGCATACTTATCTTTGCAAGATTCGGCAAGTCTCTATGTATGCTCTCCTCCTGCATCTGTATTTGCTCTTCGTCGGTCTCAGCATTCGACTCATTCATTGTGGACTCATCACGCTGTACATCGCCGGTGGTAGCCTGAGGGATCTCAAGATCATCTTCATCATCAACATCCTACAGTAGTGAAGTGAAGTCAGTAGACTTCAGATAGTCTACGTCCTTCCTCAAGTCTGCTATCTCGGCTTGCAAAGCCGTAACCTCTGAGGCCTCCCCCTTTCTTCTCTCACAAGTTGTGACTCTAATAGACAAATCATCAATAGAACCTCGAAGGGGGGTCAGTGCAGCCAAAATAACATTCTAAATCATCCCTAGGATGGATCTCTCCAATCAAGTTGCCCTCACATCAGCTGAATAGGCTAGATTCCCCATTTTCAGGATCATCGCCTAAGTAATCTTGACTGACTGGGATGAGATGGAGGTGCTCGAAACCTGTGAAGAAGTAGAAATGACAGCAGTACCTGACGGCCCAAAGGCCGGGGTAGTCGAAGATGCCTCTTCAGGTAACAAATCAATATCAACCTCCGGAGAAGTATCTATTAGAGCTGCTCTCCTCCTGTCAGCCTCCTCTCGTGTGTACTCTGCCTCAATACACCGAATGTCAGTGGAGAAAGAATGGGTAACCTCAATATCTCTCGCAGTATCCCAAGGTACTTCAGCACGCCAGCACAACTTAGTGATCAGGACCAGGAATGGCAGAGAAGTCTGCCTATACTTTGCTCTCATGGTCATCTCCTATGAAATAAGAAGCCCTAGGTCAATGTGCCTCTTGGATATAATGGACCCCAGCCATACGGCCTTAGAATGGAGGAGGACAGATTCAATCTGGATGGCATAAGGTTGTTGCTGATAAAGCCAAACAAGAATTGGGCAGCAATACTCAAATCCCTCTTCTCAATAGGAGCGCCTACCTCGATCCACCTCGGGGTGGTATCAGAAATCAAAGGTGCTAGCCACATTTTCAAATCATCCAAGGATTGAGCAACAGGAAATCCATCATAAGGGTGTGTGGAGTGCAGATCTCTACCCAATACAGTTTTAATGTACTCATTGATGCACCCGACCTCCTTGCATCGGGCCATGACCGCTTTAACCGGTCTCGAACACACTAGCATTCTTCCTACTCTTAGGAACCAAATCACCTTAAGTTGTGCAAAACTCGCGGACCCAGCAGGGAATATAAGGACCTCGAGGTCAGGTGAACTGCTTGAATCAGTGGAAGTGGAGGGTCTCCCTCACATCTGAATACTTCCCCTCAAAGCCTTCTGTCAAAAGTAATTTCTCCTTGAGGATAGTTCGTAAACCATCTCCTTTAAATCTGTTTAGAAGCCTGGGGGGAGAACGACAGGGAGCACAGGGGTTATAGGGGGTGTTTGAGCTGGCACTTATTCTGTTTCAGAAGGAGTGGCAGCTGAGGGAACTCTGGTGGATGTGTGGTGACATTTATAGCCCGGAGCTCATCCCTTTGGGAAATTAAAGGCAGCTCGTCTTCAGGCTCAGACAAATCAGCCCGGGTGTCAGCATCCACTCTCTTAGATATGTGGTGCTTTCTTTTGCCTTTATCTCCCTGTGGAAGTTCTTCCCTTGTTTTCTTTAAGGATTTGATCCCCCTTCGTTTATAGTAGTACCCCGTGCTTTCTTCTGGGGTGGCCTATCTAGATTTGTTCGCACCATATCAACAAAACGTTGTAGAAAAGTTAGTAAATAATAACATCAAAGCACAGAAAGTTAACTGCAGAAAGACTCGCCGATTAATTCAGCAAATCACCAAATCTCTTTGGCGAGCTAAATTGGGCTCGCCGAAGGGATTGGCTTAAAATTCTCAGCAAGTTGGTGATGGGAGGTCCTTTTTGGTAAATCGCCGATAGCTTACGGTGAGCAAGGGCTAACCCGCTGAAAGGTCCAGTGCAAAAGGAATAAGGGGTGTAGACAAAGGGCGATAAAGATGACTTTTGGCAAGTCGTCGAGTGTTTTCGGCGACCTCAGGCTTCTCGCCAAAAGTTACAGAGTCAATCATCAAATAAAGCATGAAACTAAAGGCGAGATGGGGACATTAGGCAAACTGCCGAGTGGTTCGGCGAGCCCGACCCAGCTCGCCAAACAGCCCAATGTGTCTATTTTCAATCTAACTTCTCAAATTTAACCCCGCAACCCCCAAAAATAAATATCAAAGGAAGCACTAGGGTAAATCAAAGGAGGAATTCGAATTAGCCTTAAAAAATCACTCTCAAGGAAAGTCCCAAATGGTCACTAACGGTCATATTGAGTGCCAAGCTACAGCTCCATCGGAATGGCCTTTGTGACGGCAATAGAGGTCCCCTGACTTCCGGACCAAGATGGAGAGCAGCGCAATGGGGAGATACATTTTCTCCAACAAACAACACAGTCAAATTCACACCATAACTCTACGAATTTGTAATCCAATACAGCAATCACTGTTCCTTTATCGGATGATGAGTTAAAGTGGGCACAAGAAATTATTTCCTTGGCGAAACCTGGAGTGATTCGGATAGTTCCACTTGATGGAATGAACTCTACACCTCATGATCCATCTATGGTTGCTTAGGTAAATTTTGAGGAGAATTCACCATAATTGCCTCAGAACTCTAATGAAGATTCATCGGAATTGAGGCAATTTTTGGAGATACAAAATACAATCCTTAAATCTACTCAGCATAGCGCTCTCAATCATATCAATATCAACTATGTTAATGAAGGAAAAAATTTCAGCCAAGATTCCGACCAAGTCGCCGAAGCTCAATTGAACGAGGTGACGAATGCAAATACACATATTCCTTTACCAGAAGATGGTGTGATAACTTCAACTACATCTCAGTAAAGCTCAAGCATGAATCGATTAAATACCGCTTCTAAGGCTGCTGGCAAGAGTGTAATGTCCATGGACCACACTGCCAATAATCCTCAGGGACGAGAACAATCAATAGGAGGCAACAAAAATGTAGATAACAACATTGAGGTAAGTTCTAAATGCTCTAATCAATCCAATTTAGCTAACACTCATAATGCAGGTAAGGTGCTCGTCGAAATTCCTCAAAGCAATGAAAGGAGCAAACACCAAACTGTAGGGAAAAGGGACAGTAGTGATCACAATCAAATACCTGAGGATATCGATGGAGAACAAAAGAGACAAGAAAATGGTAAGAATTATACACCTAAGGTCAACCATAATACAACAGGTAAGGCTGTTATTTATGTTCATAATCAGCATGATCATAATAAGCCTGCTAACTTGCTGAATTCTGAGAATCAAAATATGCATGAGAAAGGTAGTCATAATCTACAGGTGGATGGAAATGAGCAAACGATGGAGAACATTAACAAAGGAAACATCACAATAGATCCTAGAATTCCTCCACCCATCAAAGTCTCATCCAATTTTGATACCTACAAATCCAACCATCCCAAAACCAACCAATTCAGTCCCAAAATGAACCAAAACAGGCCCACTCCCAACAGCTTTGGCAATAAGAATACCAAATCTCAAATCCCTGAACCTTCCCCTCCCACTGTTGTCCAGTCTCTAGCTACTAGACTTAGAGCAAATCAAGCTAAAAATATTATCCCTGTTATCATCAACCCTCCTATTGTGGCCTCTAGACAAGGTAGACCCTCCATTACTTTTTATGAAGATGACTTTATGATCAATATGGCTGAAAGATGCAAATATACCCTTGTTGGAAAATTCATCAATGTTATGCCCAAGATGGAGGTGATAAGAAGAAGCTTCAGTGCTCAAATGCATCTAACTGGTGGATTTAAAATTGCACATTTTAACTTGAGACACATTTATATTGACTTTGACAATGAAGCTGACCATGTCACAGTTTGGACAAAATAAAAAATGTTTATTGCAGGGCACCAAATGAAATAACAGATGTGTTCTCCAGGTTTCAAACCTGAGGAAGAATCTGTAGTTGTTCCCATTTGGGTTACACTGCCTGAACTTCTTTGGCATTGTTATTACATGGACTCTTTAATTATTATCTTATCCCCTATCGGTAAAGCTTTGCACCTTGACTCTGCTTCTCTGCAAAAAATAAGAGGAAGTGTGGCAAAGGTCAGAGTTCAAATAGATCTTACAAAAGAAACACCTCAGCATATATGGATTGCTTTTTCTGAAAAGGACCCTTTTAAAGCTAAGTGGCAGCTGGTGGAATATGAAGAAGTTCCTCCTTACTATCTATATTGCAAGCAACAGGGACATATTGCAGGAACTTGTCCGCTGAAGATAACAGAGGAGGAAATTAAAAAGAGAAAGGATATGGAAAACAATAAGAAGAGTGATGAAAAGCAAAACCACCAAGAGAAGAAAAACAACCAGCAGTAACAGGAGGAGAAGGACCAAATGTAGTAAAAAAACAAAAAAAAAAATAGGGGAAGCAAATGATAACAATATCACTCACAAGGAAGATTAATGGAAAACTTAGACCAGGAGGAAGAATAAAAATCACAACCAAAAAAATGATCAAGGCAAGACAATATAATCGCATGAACAAGTACAACAGACCAGAACAAAGCATGTGCAACACCAAAGGCAGGAACAGGTACAACAAATAAAAATAGACCAAGCTAAGCAGCAAATGCAGGACTCAGGTATGAACTTAAACACTTCTGATGTTGTGAATAAGAAATCTGGTGATCAGATTCCAGTATCCCCAACCCCTGTAATTGTTGATGTTGAGGATCATTGTTATGAAAATGATATCCCTTCCCCTGTTAACCCCACTGTGTTGGTTGATGAAGATTGTGGAGGGAGGTTGGTTGTAAAGGAGAAACACTCTAACTTGCAGGAAGGGGAACCTAAGGGGAGGGCTTTGTCTCAGGTCATGCATGAGAACCAATCGAATGACCCTAAGACAGACCTTCAAACCCCTGCTACCACTAAATCTCAACAGGAAAAATAGGTTGATCAAAGCACTGCTGATCCTCACCAGGACCAGAATAATACTCAAGATAGAAATCAACAGGTTTAAAACAAAACAGGGAATGATAAACAACACAAAGGGGCCATGGCCAAAGACATGTGGAACAAGACTAGTACTAGCAGACAAGAGCAGACTCCCAAATGTAAAAATAAACTAAGTAAGAAAAGGAGAGTTGCAAACAAGAAGAAACAGTCTGAAATGCAAGAACAGGTCCACAATGACAATGGCTAGGATACTATTCAAGCTACAGGGGCAAGTTCATGCAAAAATCAATATAATACCCCTCTACAAGGTAAACTCCTTGATCAGACACATCTGAAAAAAATAGGCAGAACTCAGGTTATAGATGAATATGATGTTGAGAATTCTGAAGATGAAATGGCTATAGATAACCAGCCCATTAATGTTCATGCTAATGATGATGAAGTCAGTGAATTATTAATCAAAGAATTTAGCCCAAACAATGACAGTGAACTGGAAAAGGAACTTCAATAAGTTACCAATAAGCAAGGCCTTTCCCCAGAGGTATACACCTGGAAAGACTTTCCCTAAAGAAGGCTCTTTCTACTATTAATGCCACCTCAGGCAAACCAAATACAAGCCTTTTTACCTCCCGATCATCTCAATGATAAGTACAATCATTTGGAATGCTAGAGGAATCAATACCCAAGGTGTTATTGAAAGACTAAAAAAGCTCAAAAATATCCATCACTTGTCCATGATTGTTATCTTGCAGCATTTTACAGACAACATTCATATAAACATGTTTAAAAGTATGCTTGCCATGTATTATGCTACTAGCAACACTAATGGGAAGATTTGGCTATTCTGGACAAATGACATTTCTTGTAAGGTTGTAGAGGCAGATGAGCAGCAAGTTACTTGTGAACTCAGCCATGTGGAATCTCTGGATACCTATATTAACACTTTTGTCTATGTCAAGTGTAAAGACTATCTCAGAAGACCTTTATGGGAAAGGATGTTACACTTTGCTGATACTAGCAACATCATCCCTTGGTGCACAGTTGGAGATTTCAATGTAATTACAGATTTAGATGACTAGCTTGGTGGAATCCCGTACAATATGAGAAAAAGTTTGGAATTCATAGGAGTGATTGAAGCTTGTGGACTCAAGGACTTGGGGTTCAATGGACCTAAATTCACTTGGTCTAACCAAAGGGGCATCAATTTTAGAATTTGGAAAAGGTTGGATAGGGCCATGGTTAATGATAAGTGGTTGCAACACATGCCTCACACTAGCATCACCCATCTCCCCTCTGTAGGCTTAAATCATTGTCCTCTTCTTATGAAGATGAATACCAGACCTGAAAACCATATCAAATACTTCAAATTCCTCAATTTTTGGGTAGATCAACCCTCATTTTTAACTACTGTAATAGACTACTGGAACAGGCAAATAGAAGGGAACCCTATGTGGATTTTCCATCAGAAGATAAAAAGGGTGGCCTCTACTCTTAGTACTTGGTCTAAAATGCAGTTTGGTGATATATATGCTACAGTCAGAGACTGTGAGGAGAGAATTAAAGTTGCAGAAGAGAAGCTTATTCATGACAACGTAGAGGAAAACAGAACTGCACTCCATGGGATTAATGCAGAGTATATCAGATTCATGAAGTTTGAAGATTCTATTCTCAGACAAAAATCACAACTTCAATGGTTCAAAGAAGGAGATGGTAACACTAAATATTTTCATGCCCTGATAAGAGAAAGAAGAAGAAAGCTATTTATTCACAAAATCCTCAATGAGAAGGATGAATGGATATAGGGTGATGAGCACATTGCTGAAGCTGCCTGTGAGCACTTTTAGAAATTTTTCACAGGAGAGGATAAGCTCATTGATGAAGTTCCTATGAATTGCATTCCAAGGATGGTTACTCCAGTACATAATGACAGATTAAAGTCCATACCAACTATTGATGAACTGAAAGAAGTAGTCTTCTCCATGAATCCAAATTCTGCTGCAGGACCTGATGGGATGAATGGTTGTTTCTTTCAGAAATGTTGGAGCATTATTAAGAATGATCTTTTGGCAGTCATTCAGGCTTTCTTCAGTGGCCAAATGCTACTAAAATATTTATCTCATGCTTGCATTGTTCTTCTTCCTAAAGTGAAAAACCCCAATAAACTTTCTGATTTTAGGCCCATAGGTTTGAGCAATTTCACTAACAAAATTATTTCTAAACTATTATTTCTCAAACTTGGCCCTATTCTACATAGTTTTATTTCACCCAATCAATTAGGTTTCGTCAAGGGAAGAAGCATTTTTGAAAACATCATGTTGACTCAGGAGATTATCCACTAGATAAAAAAACCTACTATTGGTAGTAATGTGGTCATCAAGCTAGATATGGCCAAAGCGTATGATAGAGTATCTTGGTCCTATATTTGCCTAATACTTAGGAAGATGGGGTTTGAAGAAACTTTTATTGATATGACTTGGAGGATTATGGCTAACAATTGGTATTCCATCATTATAAATGGCAAGAGGTATGGTTTTTTCCACTCTACAAGAGGTCTTAAGCAAGGAGACCCCTTATCCCCAGCCCTATTTAATTTAGGTGTTGAGGTTCTCTCCAGATCCTTGAACAGAGTTCATCATTACCCCCTTTATCATGGCTTTTATATGCAAAGCAGGAGCCCTTAGATCAACTATTTGAGTTTTGCGGATGATATCATTATTTTCACTTCTGGAAGGAAGAGATCTCTCAAGATTATAATGATTACTTTGGCTAACTATGAGAGAATTTCTGGCCAACTTATCAATAAAGCCAAAAGTCATTTTTTAATTCCTTCCAATGCTTTCAACAGTACCTATGAAAAAATTAAAAGATGTACAGGTTTTCATCAAAAAGAAGCCCCTATCACTACCTTGGCTACCCCTTATTTATTGGTCGACCAAGAATTGTCTACTTCTCAGAAATCATGAACAAAGTAGTGAACAGAAGCACGGGGTGGCAGTCTAAGATGTTGAGCTTTGGAGGCAAACAACATTAATCAAACATGTTCTACAATTACTTCCAATTCATCTGATGTCAGCTATTTCCCACCTTCAACTACCATTAAGGAAATCAAAGGTATTATGGCAAATTTCTTCTGGGGATGGAGAAATGACCAAAAAAAATAATATCATTGGTCCTCTTGGAAAACTTTAAGCTTTCCTCATGATGAAGGGGGTATTGGATTCAGACTTATGAGCGATGTATGTCAATACTTCCAATACAAGCAATGGTGGGTCTTCAGGTCTAAGCAAACACTATGGGGTGACTTCTTAAGGGAAAAATATTGTCAAAGATCCAACCCAGTAAGTAAAAAATGGGACACTGGTGACTCCCAAGCATGGAGACACATGATGAGAAACAAGCACACTATGGAAACTCACATTCACTAGGATGTCAAATCAGGTTCTTGTTCGTTTTGGTGGGATAATTGGCTTGGTATTGGTCCTCTTGCTCACTACTCTAGTAACAGCAACAGGTTCAACACATACACTATTTCAGAATTCATGGAAGGGGGGCAATGGAACTTAGAGAAAATCATTCAACAAGCTCCACAAGCTCATGTGCATAACATTCTAGCAATTCAGTTCCAGCTACAACCAGGCATTCCTGATCAATCTCTTTGGAGCCTCAATACCAGTCTACATGGAATGTCGTTAGGGAGCATAGATAAAAAACCAAATTCAACACTTATAATTGGCATAAAAGTATCCCTTTCAAATGTTCTTTTGTTTTATGGAGGGCTGTTCGGGGCAAGCTTCCCACAAACGAAAGTCTGGCCAGATTTGGGGTTGAACCTAGTGAGTGCTACAGCTGCCATACACCAGGTATGGATACCATTGAACACACCTTCAATTCTGGAATTTTTGCCAACAAGGTTTGGAAATTCTTTGCTATTTCCTTGGGTATCCAAACTGACCACCTGCCCCTCAGATATTTAATTATGAGATGGTGGAACTGTAATTACAACAATGAGGCACATAAACTTATTATACAATCCACTCCAATCTTTATTTGGTGGAACTTGTGGAAAAATAGGCGTTCTAAGAAGTATGGAGGTAAGCAATCCAACATTGCTAGGGTCAAATTTGTTGTCTTTAAGGACATTATTAAACTATTGCATGTAGTGTTTCCTTATATTTCTTGGCCATCTAGCTGGAAGAATCTTTGTATCCTCATTGAGCAATGCTATCACGACACCAAAGTTACTCTAGTAAAGTGGATGAAACCTCCTGACGCGTGGGTTAAGCTCAACATGGATGGAAGTGCTTTAAGCAATCCGGGGAAAATAAGGGCAGGGGGTATTCTCAGAGATTCAAATGGGAAGTTACATTTTGTATATTCAACTCCTTTGGGGGAAGGCACTAACAACCAAGCGGAAGTGGAGGCTGCTACCTTTGGTATATCATGGTGTGTTCATCTAAACTACAACAAAGTCATTTTGGAGGTCGATTCTGAGCTGCTGGTGGACTGGTTATTGGCCAAATCAGCTCTATCATGGAACATTACTTCCCAAATGCAGAAACTACAAATGCTCACCACACACATCTCACACTTTAAATGTATTCACACCTTTAGAGAAGCCAACTATGTAGTAGATGCACTCTCCAAACTCAGCCACCAAGTCACTACTCCTCAAGTTTATTTCAACAATCAACAACTCTCTAAGGAAGCAGCAGCACATCTTCAACTTGACATGACTGGTACGGCAAGCTTCAGAAGAAGGAAAATGAAGAGAATCAAGAAATCCCCTTGAATTTTTTCTCTTCCTGATGGACCTCGGAAAGAGCATGAACTCTAACAGGCCATCCTTTTTTTGGTGATCTCTCTGTCATCTTCACTTAGGCTATTTCTTTTTAAGTCATAGCTTCTATGAAGAGCTCTATTTTAATTTTAAGGGGAGAGTCTCCCTCATTTATGTTTTTTCCTAGGATTTTTTTATTGAGAGGAGTCCTCTCATATAGGTGCTTAGATGATAGGTTTTCATTCTAGTATGGGAAGAGTTGGAGAACCTTAGTAGGCTACCAACTCTTGAACCACCATAGGTTGGAGGTAAGGTTTAAGCCCCCCTTCTTGTATTTTGCTTTGTTTGATCTATGATAAGGCCAGGGGGTGTTGTTCATCCCCTAACCCCCTCAAGGGTCGTTAAAAAAAAAGAATGCACTAGTTAAATTAAGTTCAGACCCATAACACCCATCACCCCGGGATACTCATATTTCTCTCGGTTATGCCAAATTTGGACATTTGACAACTTTTGCCCTTAAGAATGGTGTCACCCACTCTATCATTGTGCAATTTACACCATTTAGCACAAATATGGGCTACTCAAACTTCACCCAACCAATATAACTAACATGCAAGCACAAACCCATAAAATTTAACTCATTTTAAGGCACAAATCTACGAGCATTCGACAATCAAAATAATACATGCAAGATTATCAAATTATAATCAGCAATCAATCATTCTAATACTATTAGAGAGGCCAAACACACATCACTAAAATAAGATCATTGCAAATGAGTACAAATTTTATAAAAATAAACTCGGGGTTTGGAAACCAACCTTTTATTTCGGTTAAAGTAGTTTGAAATGCTAGGCGGCATGTAATCCAAAGTCCGAGCACCAATCAACAACCAAAATACTTATAGGGTTGAGAAATATCAAAAATACTAAATGTGTACGAGTTTGGGAAGATGGAAAATGAGGGAAATTGAAAGAATTCGAAATTTAAACCTTTGGCACTTGAATAAACCGTCCAGATTTCACCTGTTCTGCGATGTTAGTCATGCTCGCTGACCCACTCTGCATCACTTACCTCGCCAAGTTTTATAGGTCCTCCAGTTAATGTGGGGATCCAAACGGCGATCTACGTCGGGTTGGCTAACCAGGTCGGCGACTTGCCAATTATTACCTGGGTGCGCGGAGTTTTACAAACTCCATTTTGAAGATGTCTTGAGTCAAATGACGATTTAGATTGGGTGCACTGACCTATTCGGTGATGCGCCATATGGAACTTTTTAGCTCACCAATCTGCAATTTTTAACCACTTCCCGCACTTTAATCTACACAATCAACATACCATTATTTCTAAAACAAAAATAAGGCCATAAAGGGTTTTGGGTTGCCTCCTAAACAGCGCCTTCGTTAAAGTCGTGGCACAATGCGAGCCAACACCTAAACTCCACTCTTTGGGTTAGCCATAACATCACTTGGCATCTCCCTGTTTTCTTGCGGGTAGAGCTGGGGCATCATATGACCAACAAGGTTCTCGAGTAGCTGGATCGATCTAGAATGAGAACCAAACATCCGTTTCATTACTTTGATGTTCTCCTTTATTTCTTCCAGCACTCTATCATGTTCATTCACCTTTTGGAGAATGATCGAGAGAATTCCTTCAACACGTTTACCCTCGTTGTCCCTGGCCCTTTTTCTCTCATGAGGAGGGATGCATTTGTCCTTTCTTTTTCATTGGACTTCAAACTCCGCTATCTTTTTGGCCAACTCATCCATCTGAGTCATCCATGTGGCCAACATGAAGTCCTTCTCTACTTTTTAGTTTGTTTCAGCCATGTTATCAAGTAGGTGGGCTGCTATCACATAGGGATGTTGTGTAATAACATCCGAAATGAGTTGACTTCTATAAAAGCAATCCAGCAGGACTATATCAGGAATTTCATGAGTTAGGCATTGAACTAGCAGTTCTTTAAACCTTGCCCATGCCTCATGAATCCGTTCACCTTCCAATTGTTTGAAGGTTAGAATGCGATCCCTGAACATCATTACTTCTAATGGAGAAAACTCCATTTGCTCATGAGTACTACTCGACATACTCACCTCCTCTGTTTCAAAGCTCAAACAAGTAAAACACAAAGATAAAAATTAAGTAAGTATTAATATAATTAACAAGAACAAAACCCCACTTAACTAAAAATTCTCAAGTAACACTACTCCCCGGCAGTGGCGCCATTTTGATGTTTGACGTAATCAAAGACACGACTTCCAATTCAGGTGTCAACGATCGCGTGCAGTAATATATCCCAACTGAATGGGCTGGGGTCAAGTCCCAAGGGAGTGGTTGCATGAATTAATAGAAAAATAAAATCAAGTTCTAATTAGTCATAGCTATAAACATTAAAGAAAAAAACATACTAAATCTAATAGTGACACGAATGTCAATTATCAATGGGGGTTTTGTATTCAACTAAAAGACCAAAATAGAAAAAATATAAAGATGCGAGATAGGGATACAGGGTTCTTCGGATGTGATAAGAATATGGGATAAAATAAACTACCGGGTAAATGTTATTGATAGTAAATCACTGAACATTTGTAACTAGGCTAGACTTTAGTATGGGTAAATTTTCTCTCGAACAACTTACCCTGAATCAACTCGGTTTCTCTCGAATACCGAGTTGCAGCATTTAAGCACAACCTCCGCCTTAGCCCATTCACTCTCTCGAGCTGAATGTGTGGGAGTAGGTTTAGGATTCACTCTCTCTAGCTAAACCCACGACGACCCAATAACCACCGTCTATCGATTTAGTAGTCTTAGTTTTAAAACCTCTGTCTCGAGCAAGCCAAAAATAGTAAGATGAAATCATATTTGCAACTACAATCCCATTGAGATCAAACACAACTACTAAACGAAATCACATTTAAACAACAAATAGACTAACAATAAGCAACACCCAATAATAAATTTAATCCATATTCACAAAATCACACCCCAAGAATTGGGGTTTTAGCTAGACAAGAAAAAAAGATAAAAATCAGTACCAACAAGTGTCATCAAGTGGGTGCAATAGAAAATGTCTTTAAACACGTCGAAGATGAAGATTCTTGGATACCCACTTCTAATTTCTTGGAGTGGAAAACCTTCAAAATCTTCAAGCTCAAGAACAATGTCTCCCGAAAAATCAAAGAATTAAAAACATAAAATATTCTAAGTCTAAATAATAATTCTCTACAACTTGATTTTCTAGATAGATAAAAAACTAACAATTTAAAGTAGTATTTATAGTGTATGAAAATTTGTGCTGCGAAGGACTACTCGGTGCAGTTAGTTGGGATCACTGATACACTCGGCAATCCACCCTTTTGTCTGGTTCATCGCCTTTCATCTTTTGCCTTTAGCATCTTCGCGTTTTCAATCATTGGGTGAACTCGGCGATGCGCCGACTGCTCCTTTTCCTTGCAGACTTGATCTTTTCCTTCAAGGCTTAGCACACTGCAACATTAGGCGAGATTTGAGGCCTTTCACTGACTCGCCTAAAGGATTAGGCGATCTTCAGGCCATCTTTTCTTCCTTCGTTCAGCCTCTTTGTTCCTTTTTGCTCGATAGTGTCCATGCTTTGTCTCTCAAGTCAAATACCTGAAACTTGAGGATTTACATCAGATATTGACACAAAATATGCATTTGAAAGACACTAATTCAATCAAAATATATCCCTAAAAGAGTACAAATTATGGACTCATCAATTATAACCAAACAAAGAATTGAGGGGTACTAAAAAATTATCCAAGAATTACTTTTTTGTTATCAATCAAACCAAACAACCTTTGAATAACTTAATTCAAACAAGTTCTTAACATAGATGCAAACAAAACTAGTTGTAAATAAATGTCAAACAGATTATTAAATATTCCTTGTGAGTCAAAGGTGTAAGAGTTACTATGCAATTATCCATACTAATAACTACTATAAATAACCCACACGAGCCAGATCATCTATTTCTTTTCCTCTGGTCCTCATCGCCACTATAACTTTTTTCTTCACCAGCTACTCAACTAATAGTTCTGCATCGACATTCACTTAAATTTAAACAAAGAAATAAACACTCATAAACTAACCTACAGCATTACAAGTAAATGTAGTATAAAGAGTTCATAAAAATATAACAATAATAACTTTATCCTGCCACCACACTGTAACTCCCTCCTCTGTCAATTCCCCATCAGCTAATCATTTTGAGTCAATATAAAATTCAGAAAAACAAAACGTGCTCAAAGGATATAATATAAATAATTTACACTTATACAAGTGAATGTAGCACTAAATTGATCAAAATGTTAATTATTTTTTATCCGAAGTTCACTAAAATTGTAATAAATATATGTTTACACTAATAATTTATAAAGATAAGATTCTTTGTATCATTAAAATAAGACGGTGAACATATATCGATGAGTAAATCATCATCGTTCTTCCCCATTATTACACTAATATTGTTTCTCTTATCTTCTTTTTTTGTCCTTTTAACTCTACCAAATTACTGAAAACTAAATGGGGTATTACATTAATTTAACAACATTGAAACTTTTGAATTAAAGGACACTTCCAAGACATACAAAATCTTCGATCATAAGTGACAAGCAATTTTCACATGTCCTCTAGTGCCGGTGGATAATTAAGGTCGATATCAATGTTCTTAAGCATCATACTACCCATAAAATCAATCACAGAAGAAGCACCAGTGATGGGAACAGTGGCACCATAACCACCACGTCCCTCTCCCTGAATGAACACTGCCTTCTTACAGCACCATTGATTCAGTGGTAGAAAACTTGAAGCAATCGGAGAAAGAAGGAATTTAGGATTTTGACACATATGGTTACCTATGCCATTAGTGGAGAGACCAACTGAGGAGGATGAGTAGCTCCTTTCGAAGCTTAGATCCAATGGTAGCGGTGATTCAACCGCCAACGTTGCATTCGGTAACTGAACAGAACTATTTTGCCTTGGAAGAAAATTGACCGGCGGTGCCGGAAAAGGAAAATTCATCTTCGCTTTAATCCCGCAAAACTTAATACCAGCTGCATCATACGCTTTCGCTGCTTCCACCGTTGTATCAAACGTACCTAGCCAAACACAACTTTTTTTCCACGGATATTTAATTTCTACGGAGTATCTCCCCGAATCCCTCTTTTGAACTCCTCGATAATGCTCTTTCTTTTCGACACCTTCGTTCCCTTTCAGCACCATCTTGGTTGTCTTCGCTAGTGCAACACATTTTGCCTTCGGAGCCATTTTTTGTTACTACGTATAGAATTATAATACAAGGATATTATAAAAATAGATTAGGTTGAGAGAAAATGAAGGGAGAACAGCTGCTTATATAGAAAAGTGGTACGAGAAGCAACCAAAAAAATTTAATGTCGTTTTTTACTAGACTCATATAGTTGTGGGGGCAACATGTCGCGTGATATTTCATTTTTTTACAATCTTTTGTGTGAGTGATATTAGTATAAAAAATATTTATATATGATATTGTTGGTACTTAGTATTTTATGTTAAAAACTTTTTTAAAAACGGAGGGAGTAATACCAAGACCATAAAGTTCTTAAATTTCAATCCGCTTTCCAAATAAGACCATAAAATTATTTGAATATATTTGTATTTAAAAATGACGTATAAAAGAGGATTTATGGCTGTAGTATTGTTAGTTTACATTTTTATTCTAGGATATGTTATCCTGGAATTAGTATTCTGCACACAATGAGGGATAAATTATACCAGTCATGATCATTAATTCAAGAATAACTTATCCCACACTTAACCACACAAAGAATTGAGGGGTACTAAAAAATTATCCCAAAATTACTTTTCCGTTATCCATCAAACCAAGCAACCTTTTAATAACTAAATTCAAACAAGTTCATAACTTAGATGTAGAAAAAGTAGGTGGATTAAATCAGTGTAGGGATAGTCAATGTGGCAACAAGGTCCATAATGGTCAAAAATGTTATTATTTCTCTTTGCAAGTCAAACATAAGAGTAAATATGAAATTATCCTTCATAATTACTATTATCATTAACCCACATAGGGCAAATTATCTATTTCTTTTTTTTTCCTTTCCTTATCCCCACTACCACTTTTTTCTTCATCAGTTACAAATATTATAGTTACGCATTCACATTCACTTAAGATTCAGAAAAGAAAAAACACACACTCATAAGCTAACCTATTTCAATATAAGTAAATGTAGTATAAAGATTGCATTAAAATATAACAATAATAACTGTAGCCTTCCACCGCAACTGTAACTTCCTCCTCTTGCAATTCCTCATCAACTATTCATTCTGATTTCATATGAAATTCGGAAAAAAAATGTATTCACAAGACAAAACATAGATAATCTACACTTATACAAGTGAATGTAGCACTAAATATATCAAAATGTTTAATTTTTTTTTTCAAAAGTTCATTAAAATTGTAATAAATATAAGTTTGAAGTCATAATTCATAAATATAAGATTTTTTTAAACATTTAAATAAGACAGTGAATATATATTGATGAGCAAATCATCATCGTTCTTCCCCATTATTCGACTACTATTGTTTCTCTTATCTTCCTTTTTTTTCTTTAAACTCTATCCTAATTATTGAAAATGAAAAGGGGTATTAAATTAGTTTAACAACATTTAAACTTTATAACTAATGGACATTTCCAAGAACATGCAAAATATTTGATCATCAATGCAAGCAAGAACACGTCAAGGCATGACAAAAAGGGAACGCTCAAGTTCTTTAGACCATTCATGCTTGTTTCGAGAAAGGTGATGGTCGTTTATTTTTTGTTTATGTTATATGTGTTTTTAAGATACCTTGCTAGTATTTAATGCATGATATACGATTAGGGAAAGAGGAAAAGGCATGATTTGAAATGTTGAATGTTTTTCATCGTATGCATTGAATATGTTTACTTGGTTTACAAATGTGATGCTATTAACTGTGATTGTGAAGTTTGTTTGATGAGTTGATTGGGTACCACGCGGGTACATATTTTTGAGTATATCAAATACCCCACTAGTACATATTTTTGAGTGGATTGGACACAATTTCTTACATACTAACTAGTGGATCGGGTACGAGTCGAGGTCGAATCCCATAGAGAATGGTATATCGCGTAAAATTCTATCAAGAAATTTGGATTGTAAAGTCATTCATTTGTAATAGTAAAAACAAGTGGGTGGATGATTCAACTAATTTTACAAAAAGCATTTTGTAACCAATAGTCAAAACTAAACAAGAATTTTGGAAAATAAAAAAGTAACAAGTAATCTAGGGGTGCACGATTTGGAATCGACATAACATAGGGGTAATTATGTTGCTCTATAGTGATGAACATTCATAGATAGGCTGGGTTAACATCAATGACTATAATCTTCCTTTGATCTCATAGAATCAGTTCATGGAATCTCCTTTCGGTCTCATCTATGTGCAATAACAAATAGCTACCATACTCTATTCTCCCTTTCGATGCAGAAATAGTGTAAATAAATTTGAACCATAACCTATAGTTTCAACCAACTTACATAAAACCTAAATAGCTAGTATTGAATTAATTACCTACTCCAATTAATCTCTTTCGAGCATCAATAGGAGATTGGAAGTAGGAATTAAGTTTGCAACCTTAACACATAAATTAACCCATGCTAATTATCCCAAATCCATGTATGAAAGTCAACAAAATAGAGAATAACACAATACCCACTACATTACATCAACACCGAACCTCGTAAATGCACCCCTAGGTCTTGGAGTTTAGCCATCCATCAGAAAGTGTAAAAATATTATGCCTTGCATGAAATTAAGCAATTATAAGCTAACCCACTTTTGATTAGCACTTCCAATTGTTAGTTTAAATAGCAAATGTTCAAAAACCCCAAAACTAAATGTGTTCTTCACAAAGTAATTTTTTTCTCTTTCTAAGAAATGATTTATAATTGTCTAACTATTTTTCAGGGCTTAGAACATCATAACTCTCCTTTGGGCTGTTTGTAACTTGTCCAAACATTGCCCCAAAAATCCGCGTTGGTCCAACTGGGCAACGTTAGTAGGGTTCACCGATCATATTGGGCGAATCACCAACTTCTCTCCAGCTCAACTTCCTCTTGCTCTAGGATTCATGTGTTTGAACATAAGTTTGTGAGCTCGATCAAATATGACTTTCATAATCCCTTTTTGTTTGCCAACCTGCCTTAAGTAATTCAAGTGTTATGCACAGTATATTCTGGTAAGGTCATACCCATTGGGTGCTCCTCCCTTCTTGTTAGGCAATCAACAATGTGGAGCTTACACTTTTGCCTTCATAGCTACAAATAATCAATATATCGTTAGAATAGGACATAATTAGGCATTCAAGACACTAATTGTGGAAATAAATTGACCTCAAATGAGTGTAAATCTACCACTTTTCAAGACCCCCAACTTAAACTTTTGTTTGCCATCAAGTAAATAAAAAACACAATCAGCTCAACAAGGGTGTCTACAACTATACTCAATCAGAGCTAACATCCAAGTGTCATTACAAGACTACTCTCAACAACATGGTACACTCAATCATGATCGAGAAGCTTCAAATGATGACTAGCAGGTCTCACCACAAACTCGAGCTCACTATAGCTTCTTTTCTAATGCAAGAGCATGTTTTAAAAATTTCATGCAAGTTCCCTCACATCAAGAACGATTTCATGCTTTAACAAAGCAAATAAATAAAGAAGTAAGGAATCTATGCCTCTCTCACTCTCTCCAAAGAGAAATACATGCAAGTTTCATCCCATAGGCTTGCCCATATTTTCCAATCATCACAAAACCTAGTTCATGGAATATCTCAAGGGTCTTTTAGGCTTGTAATGGGGCTGAGGGTCAAGGTATGGTAAATTTGGCTTAGCGACATCACCTTTCAAAGTATTTTTGCAATTATATTCACCTCTACTGAAGTTTTTCTTGTTCATTTCCTTTGAGAACTCAAGATTTGATTCGTCAATAACTTTATTTTGAATCCTCTTTTTATTTCACCAATTCTCTTTTTCATTTAAATATTTTCAATTGTTGCCCATCATACAATTTTTTGATAAGGAAGGGTTTCTTCTTTTTGTAACAAACTTCAATGTTGAGAGTCACATTTCATCTTCATTTGCCTTTTACCGGGCTTTCATTCCTCCTTTCTTTCCACACCCCAAACTTAGGCTTTTGACCTAAGTTTAATATTCAAGCATACCAATACTTCAAAAATGATTTTTGGTGAGAAGGTAGGGACAATTTAACTCAAGAGGTTTCAATATGGTTGTCAACAAATGATTTAGGCTAAAATGGCTCCAAAATGGATGCACACCCTCACAAAGTAGTCACAAAGGATATTGAAGTTTGGGTTTCCTCTTAGAATTGTTTTCCAAGATTATGCCATACACATAACAAGTCTTAGACAATTTGACTAACAAGGAAAATTATAGGATTCCACACACATTCTTTCTAGCTAAACCTCCAAACACATAGCACTTCAAAAACACTCATTTAGCAAGGCCCGAAAATATCAAAAGCTTGTGTGCGATGCTCATTGCAAGTCTCACATCAAAACACACCTAGTCAACAAAAGATTCAAAGATTTCACTCAAAAGTGCAACGACATCAATTTCTTTATTGCAGCACAATCACTTTCTACCATGCTCATAATGTGTACTATTCAAAACATCGATATTGAAGGGAACTAAAAAATTATCCCAAAATTACTTTTTCGTTTTCCATCAAACCAATGAACCTTTTAATAACTTAATTAAAACAGCTCTTAACTTAGATGTAAGAAAAACTAGGTGTATTAAATTAGTGGATGGATAGTCGACTTGGCAACAAGGTCCACAATAGTCAAAAAGATTATTAATTTTTCTTTGCAAGTCAAATGTAAGAGAAAATATGCAATTATCCATTGTAATTAGTATTATTAATAACCCACATGTGTCAAATCATATGTTTCATTTTCCTTCTAGTCCTCATCACCACTACCCTTTTTTTCCACATTCACATTCACTTAAGATTCAGCAAAGGAAAAAAACACTCATACGCTAACCTTCTTCAATACAAGTAAATGTAGTATAAAGAGTTCATTAAAATATAATAATAATAACTTCAGCATGGCACCACAACTGTAACTTCCTCCTCTGTCAATTCCCCATCAACTAATCATTTTGAATTCGTGTAAAATTATGGGAAAAAATTTGCTCAAAAGATATAACATAGATAATCTACACTTATTTAAGTGAATGTAGCACTAAATTGATTGAAATGTTAAACTTTTCATCCAAAATTCACTAAAACGTAATAAATATAAATTTGAAGTCATAATTCATAAAGATAAGATTTTTTTCGACATTAAAATAAGACGGTGAACATATATCTATGAGTAAATCGTCACCGTTCTTCCCATTATTAGACTACTATTGTTTCTCTTATCTTCCTTTTTTTTCCTTTTAACTCTTCCTAATTACTAAAAATTAAAAGGGGTGTTGCATTAATTTAACAGCATTTAAACTTTTGAATTAAAGGTCATTTCCAAGAACATGCAAAATCTCTTATGAATGCAGACAATTTTCACATGTCCTCCAGTGTTGATGGATAATTAAGGTCAATCTCAATGTGCATACGCTTAGCACTACCCATAAATTAATCAAAAAAGAAGCACCAATAATGGGAATAGTGGAACCACCACCACCACCTCCCTGAATAAAGATTGCCATCTTCTTTCGGCACCATTGATTCAGTGGCAGAACACCTGAAGCAATCGGACAAAGACATAATTTTTTATTATGAAACATAAAGTTACCTACACCATTAGTAAATACACCAACATAGGAGGATGAGCAACTACTTATGAAGCTTAGATCGAATGAAAACAGTGAATCAAGTGCCTGCACCGTGTTCGTTGACTCAATAGAACTATTCTTCCTTGGAGGACAATTGACCGGCGGTGCCACAAATAGACAATTCGGCTTCTCTTCATCCTGTGAAACATAAATGCAGCCGCATCATATGCTTTTGCTGCTTCCACAACCGTATCAATCATACCTAGCCAAACATGTCTTTTTTATGGATATTTAATTTCCACGGAGTATCTCCTCGAATGCCTCTTTTGAACTCCTCGATAATGCACCTCTTTTTTAACACATTTGTTCACTTTCAGCACCATCTTTGTTGTCTTCACCACTACCGTACATTTTCCCTTCAAAGCCATTTTTTTGTTACTATGTATAGAAATATAATACAACGATATTAGAAAATGCATTAGGTTTAGAAAAAATGAAGGGAGAAAAACTACTTATATTGCAAAGTGGTACGGGAAGCATGCAAATAAAAAGTTAATGTACTGTTTCACTTGACTTATGTAATTGTAGGGGCCACATGATGCGTGGCATTTAATTTTTTTTTAAAATAGTTTGTTTGAGTTATATTTAGTATCACAAATATTTATAAATGTTAATATTGGTCATTAGAAAATTAAGATAAACACATTTTACAAAATAACAATTAGGAATATAGACTATATATTATAAAAAGATCTAAATATTGGGACTATGTTTTTCATATAATATTCAGGTAAGGCAGTGGATAGAGACCCATAATACTTTTTAGTGTCTATAAGATTGCATCAGGGATCAATTTTATCTCATTTTTACTTGTTTTGGTTAACGGTGATTGATTACTTGACTAAGAGAATACAAGGAGAGGTTTTATGGTGTATCATGTATATTATTTGTGGATCATGTAATGATTCTGCTCGATGAGATCGGCGGAAAAGATAATGCTAAGTTTGAGGTTTGGTGACAAACACTGAAATTTAAAGGATTCAAGTTGAGCAAGACGAACATGTTATACTTGGACTACAAGCTAAATGAAGAAACACATTAAGATGATATGGAGGTGACATTCTATATAGAAGTAATCTATAAAAAATGGATTTTCACATATCTTTTGTATATTATCCAAAGTAATCATAAAATCTACGAGAATGTAAAATATCATATTGACACATCATAGATAAAAAGGCAGTTCCCAATTGGAGTCTTGAATGATACAAATATGTCATCAAAACCCAATGAAAATTTCTACAAAGTAGTCGTGAAACAACTATATTGTATAGAGAAAAATATTCATCTGTAAAGAACTCCCATGTTTATAAATTAAAAGATTCAGAAATAAGAGTGATGAGATGGATGTGTGTGCATGATACAAAAGTTAGAAATAAATATATATTTGAGGTAAGGGAGAAGTGGCCTTAATGAGGAACAAGATGAGAAAAGAGAGGTTGACATTAATCGAAGATATTCCCAGATTATGGAAATGTGACAGGTTGGCTATGGATGAGTGTAAGACATGATCTAACTTCAATCTTAACGAGGACCTGACCTTATACAAGACTTCATGGAGGATATGGTTTAGAATAGAAAGTTAGTTAGACATTTGACGGTAGTCTCTTTTTTCACTCATATTAGTAGTTGTAATTTTACTTTTGGGGAGTTTCTTGTTATTCCTTTTTGTTACTATTTTATGTTTCTTGCACTGCAACAATCTTATTATATTTTTATATTAATTAGTTTTTTAGTATGGTTTGTCATATTCTTTTTAGTATTTTATCTTGAATTCTTTTCTCCCACTATTTTTCTTGTTCAAAATATTTTTACTTGAGTCAAGAGAAGATCGAAAATTACATCTTTCTATCTCCTAATATAGAGGTAGAATCTTCATGTGCACCACCTTTTATAGACCTTATTAATGCAATTATACCGTACATATTGTTGTTATTAGAACTATGAAATATTGGATGTACTCAAGAAAAAATGTACGTATTTTTAAAAGAATATGTAGTTCTTATAATGATTTGAATCCTCGCCTTGAGTGTCGAAACAAAATATGGCAACTGATCTTGTAATGTACTTCAAAGGAATATTTTTAACTAATTATTTTAGCACAACCAATATAAAGGGAATAGAGGACAACAAATCATTTATTACAATTAACAAAAAATCACATATTTTTGTATGGTAATAGATTAATTGATATTAAAGTCATAGATATAGATATATAAATATAAAAAAATAACAATGATTTTTGGAATATTTATACTAAAAGGTGAAAGTAGGTATATTCTTGAACCAAAAACAAAGGTTGAGGGTATTCTTAGACCAAAAGGTGGAAGAAGAGTATTTTGTAGTTATTTCCATTAAGTTATGACATGTCACGAGCCAACCCACCAGTCCGTGCGGGCACCTACTCTAACACCTATGTAGAAGGATCGTTGATCCCCAAACGGTTAAAAACATGTGGAAATTCATAAGAATTTCACATAATAAAGAGTTGAAACAATACAAAGTTAAAATTTTAAAATAAATAACGTCCCCAGAATCTAGTCTAAACAGGTACAAGAGCTTCTAGGATTGCAGGGTATAAAATAATGTATCTAATGACACATCTCCCACCGCAGGGAAAGAGTAGAAGTTGTTGGAGATTGTCTTCGTCTTCACCTATGAAACATCACTGACCCTGCAACCAGATTATGCCAAATGGAATAGAAAGAGTAGTACCAGTACAAATAATATGTACTAATAGTAATCATCGGTCAACCCGATGCCCACCGCATAATATGAACAAATCAACCATCAGGAAACATGCAATAAGAAAGTACACCCCTCAACCTTTATCCTCCAGCCTTTATCATTCCTGTATACCTTAAACGTACTACTAAACTTGAATCTAACCCCCTACTCTATCACTCTGCTCGCTCTGTTCTTAATCATAGCTTAACCCTTCTATGTCATAGAGGAGTTCCCGAGTACAACCACAACCAACCCAGACAACCACTCACGACATATCCTTACTTCTTCTGCATCAGAATTCAATACTTGACCACAGATTATACCCTATCAAGGTTGGCTAACCGTTCTAAATACAAATCCCCTTCCCAAGGTAGGACCTAACTACTTTTTGCACTATGAACACTACGCCCACTTCTCATTGTTTTAGAACAAGGAAATCCTATCTAAAAATAGCCGATAATAACACCTAGACCCTCGGTCTCATCTTACCAGATAACATACAGATTGGGCATGATCATGTATAGTTAATTCCAATAAACGAGATATAAACAAGTAAACACAACACAGTAAACACTCATATACCAAGATGCATAATCACTCATCATTTTAAGAGCAATATACAAGTTCCCAATATCAATGACATGTAGATTGAATGTAGTAGTCACATATTGTCCTCTCATGGAACCCATACCCAAACTATTAGTTTGTCGGAATGTGACACCCGATCCAATATATATGTGTTAAAATGTGACACCCGATCAAATATATGTGTCAAAGAGTGACTCCTGATCCAATATATGTGTCGGAATGTGACACCTGGTCTAGTCAACACAACCACAGTCACAATCACACCCATAATGAATAGTTCACATGGTCACACAATCAAGTAACAGGTTTATGGCATGTAATTGTCTTAGTCATTTCATTAGGTTTGATTCATGTTTCTCTATTCACATATATGCATGCATACAATGGAGCAATTAACAAGCATATATAACACAAATGGGAAGTCAAACCATCACCTACCCCTAGTTGACAGGACGAGGCTTCCTCCTCCATAGTACACATCATATTTAACAACTAGGACTGCATGTACAATTGTCCCTTTTTCCATTCCCGAAGGCCTAAATAAGAATTCTACCATCAATTAGCAATATAATACACAGTGAGCATGAATTTATGACTACTCAAGTAAGTAAACTTAGCCTACCGGGGCGTCAAGTAGTTGTAGAGGGATTGTAGCTCCAATCCTGGCTTCTGGAGAATGAGACGGTGGATATTGGCCGGGAATCAGCGAGTTGTTGTCAACCTTGTGCTACAAATCTATTTCTCCTTCCTTCCCAAGCTTAGAGCAACTTTTTGAGGGTTTATGGGGTGACCCTCACCTCTTTTTGGAACTTAGGGAAAAATGAGAAACTAAGACTTGACGTCATTAAGTCCTGCCCTCCGACCTTCTCGCTCTGGTGCTCCCATCCTGCTGGAGCACCGCTGCCGTAGCGGCATCATCCCACTATGGCGGGATAATAGGGTCCAGTTACTCACGATGGTTTGCTCTTCATAAGTAACGACGGTTTGGGTCATTACAATAGATACAAGTTTAGATGGGGAAGGGGAATGGTTTCCCCATTTCCTCTTATACCCACCCCAAAACTCCAAAAACTCTATCGATTTCTTTGCTCTGAACGTCAATCTTACGGTAATGCTCTTGTTCCCTACTCTAATTACTTCATCATTTGCTTAACAACGATTGCATGAAAAGAATTGGTTGAGTAGAATGGCCTTCAGGTATTTTTCAAAATTTTCACAAAGGTTACTTCATTTGATAATACAAACGTATCATGGACACTTCCCTTACGTTCAAAATGTTTCCAGAACGTTCTGAGGGTAAGGATTTTGAGATAATATGGCCGAAAAGGTCTGAAATTGGTGAGGGAAGTTGAATAGTGTTCTTGGTGGAAAACTTGAATTCGGGCACCATTCAGGAGTTCAAATGCTAGGGTTTTCGTATATTTAGGTACTAAGGTACTCTAGAAACACTGATATGGTGAAAATTTTGTTAAGAAGGAAGTTTTGGGGAGAAGAGGCGCCATGATCGCGCCCTGAAGTACGACCCAGATAAAGGCTGCTCTAGCAGCCTTCATCCCGCTTTTGCGAGGCTGCTGTGGCGGGATCTTGGCCTCTTTGGTGGGATCCTATGGAACTGTGGCCTCTTGCCATTTCACATAGAAATTTTTCCTTTCCTTATAGAGGGATTGATTAAATCCACGGAATTCTAACATGCACATTTCATGATTTTTTTGGCAGGCTTGTCTAGTGATGGCTGGAGTCAATAAAGAAAACTTGTCCATTATCCGGTTCCCCGATGCTACAAGTCAGGAGAAGCACCATGATTACCGGAACACCAATTTTTTGTACGAGAAGGGTCTCCATCTGGTGGGCTTAGCGGAGAAAGCACTTGCCTTCCATGCCCAACTAATGGACTTTTGTTGGGGTCCGCTGACAAAGACTCCCTCTTAGGCTGGGTAAGGGAGTTCTATGCCCTACTCACTACTATCCGCTAGGATGATCCTCACACTACCATCTGCATTAGAGGAGTCAACATCCCTATGAGCACTCAGTTCATCAATGCGGTGCTCGATGTGTCGGAAGTCTCAAATTCAGATTATGACACCAGACTGAGGGGGATGAATTTGGGTTGGCTGCAGGACACACTGGTCGAGGCTGCGTGTTGGGATCGGTTCACTGCGCTACTACAAAGAGCATCACTAGTACTCATTAGTCACTGGATGCCATAAGATGGCTGCACCTAGTATGCAGGATAATCCTCCCATCGGGCAACCACACAAACATGACCTTCCCTCGGGCCCTAGTGGTGGCTTGCATTGTGCAGGGGATTGGGATGAATGTGAAGGCACAGATTGTGTCCGAGTGGAAGATGTTCTACATAGGAGACAAGAAGGCATTCTTCCTACCTGGACTAGTGACAACGATGTGCAGGGGGGGGGGGGCTACTCTTGGACACTGATGAGGTATTTTTTATTTGTCCCCATTTTCATCCTTTTTTGATCAGGTAGCCCTTAACCCTAATAAGAAAGAAAAGAAAGGCAAATGGGGTTGGCAGCGGTTGAGACAGATGATGAGGGAGAGAATGATGAAGAGGCTGCCGATACCCCTCCTACCCAGTCTCAGCCCCACTATCAGGTGCTCGTGTGGAGGAGGACCTGGAGGCCGTCCGAAGGAGATTGGGAGGCTCCTATGCTAGCACCTCGACTCTAGTTCCACCCTCCCACTGCCATTGAGGTTGAGCTGATCCGCCACCATCTGCTATAGGAGAAGAAGAAGAAGCTAGAGAGGAATTGTCTGATGGGCCGAATGTGGAAGGGCATTAAGATCATTTTCTCTTGCGTCGCCCCTAGTGGGAGCTTCCCAGGCTTGAGTCAGAGGACTTTCAGGAGTTCTCCTAGTTGAGCGAGGCGTGGACTGGCAAGGTATCGCTAGAGAACCTAGATTCAGATGATAAAACTCCCCCTCCCAATGGACCTTGATTTGGGTTTACCCCGCTTGGGCATGTAACAAACAATATTTCTTCTTCCCTTTTTGGTTTTCCTTAAGTTTTTGAAAGCACATGAATGCTCAGTTTGCTATTTTCATAGCCATAGTCAAATGCTAGGTGATTATAACTCATTGTTTTATTGATGAGTATTAATTGAATTGAGGAAATTAGCCCATGCACGATTCAGAGTCCATAGGTGAAAAAAGTGAAAAATAGGGGAGACATGGTTGAGATTCCGTCTCGCCCTATCCCGCTCTAGTAGGAAACTTTCTACTTAGCGGTCCCACCCTAGTGGGATGATCCCGCCCTAACGGCCCTGACGGGGTCAGTTTCGAGTACAACACTTTCTGGTGGTTCTCCCCATTTCTAGAGTTTTTCATTGACTCCTTGGGATATAATTAAGCATTTAGGATAACCCTCTTAGCTAAGATAGGCGTTGTCCACCCCAAGGTCAACCCAGTGATATACACACCAGAACCTTTTCCCACTAATTTAATACAACAAGCATGCACATCCTAATAATATACCTATTAATCACATGGTTTATAATCAGTTGCAAAACACGTCAAGGAAACCTTTCATAACAACAAATTCCACTATTATGCAATAATAGCCCTTTTTCTTACATGGTTCCGGACTAATCCCGATTGTCCTGAAACTGGAGTTTCCCTACAGTCACAAGTCATTCTTTTCCCTTACCCTCTTTATCAATGGTAAGTCCTTGCACAATTAAAAGTTGCATTCCCTTTCATAAGTTTAGCATGTCACATGTCAATAATTTGTTATAAAGCACATCGTAGTTTATCTCTAGACCTTTGCACATAATCAAGTGATGACTCTCTCTATGACAACAAGTTCACGAAAACCCAAGCAATCATTACTTACATAATTTCAAACATTTAGGCAAGTACACTGCAGACATCAAAATCTAGACAAGCAACACTGTGCACATAATCACATCATAGCATTCAAGCAAGTACACTTCACACAACAGTAGTAATTCAGACAACACTATGCACATAATCACATCATAGCATTCAAGCAAGTATACTTCACACACCTGCAGTTATTCAAACAACACTATGCACATAATCACAATTTCAAGCTACATCACAATGGCAAGTAAAAATTATTAACTTAATTCGCTTCATGGATGAACAGTAGCTGATCATCCATGAATTTATACAACCTCTAAAGCCAGATACCAATTTCAGTTCCAATTTACCTTGCTTCTGTCCCTTTAGCCGCAACTACGGCATCCAGTTCACTTTTTTGAGATACCAATTAGAATATGAAGATACCAATTGGACTCAACCTATACCACCAGCGACAACCCGCATGGAAGGAGAGAAAAAATGGAACGACTTCCTAGAATGCTACATAGCTTCCTGAAGATTAGATTTGGATGTCAACAAACCAATCCGCATGAGTCTATTCCACATTTGCTCTTGTACTAGGAGACTGGCAACTTGGGATGTAAAATCAATTTGTCACGACCCAACCCACAGGGTAGTGCGGGAACCTACTCTACCACCTAAGTAGGAGGACCCTTGATCCCCAAACGGTCAAACACATGCGGAAGATTAAGAAAATAGGAGATAAAAAGGAAATTCATGAGATTTTAACATAATCAAGAGTTTAAACAATCCAAAGTTAAATTTGTCAAATAAATAACACCACAGGGATCTAGTCTAAACAAGTACAAGAGCTTCTAAGATTATAGGGTATAAAATAAAGTAACTAATGACACAGCTCCCACCACAGGGAAGAAATAATAAAAGTTGTTGGAGATTGTCTTCGTCTTCACCTGTGAAACATCACTGACCTTGCAACCAGACTATGCCAAATGGCATAGCAAAAGTAGTATCAGTACAAACAACACGTAGTAAGCATCATCGGGAAATCGGAACCTTCTGCCTTTACCATTCCCATATACCTTTACTGTACTAGTACACTTGAATCTAACCCCCTACTCTATCACCATACTTGCTATATTATTGACCATAGCTAAACCCTTCTATGTCATAGAGGGGGATGAATCAAAGACGACTTCTCTCACGAGGTATGGTATGGAATTTTTGACTTCCTTGTCATGCCCTTTGGCACCAGTAACCTTTTGTAGGAGGAGTTCCCAAATATAACCACTCACGACATGCCCTCACTCTTTCTGCATCACAATTAAGCCATTGACCACATAGTATACTCTATCAAGGCTCGCTAACCATTTTGAATACGAATCCCCTTCTTGAGGTAGGACCTAAATATTTTTTGCACCATGAATAGTACCTTACTTCTCATTATTTAAGAACACAGACAACCTCTCGAAAAATAGCCCATAGTAACACCTGGACCATTGGTCTCCACTTACTAGACAACATACAAATTGGGCATGATCATTCACAGTTAATTCCAATAAACGAGACATAAGCAAGTAACCACAACATAGTAAACACTCATATACTAAGATGCATAACCAATCATTATTTTAGGAGCAATATACAATTTCCAATATCAATGACAGGTAGATATGAATGTAGTAATCACAAATGACCCTCTCATGGAACCCACACCCAAACTGTTAGTATGTCGAAACGTGACACCCGATCCAATATATGTGTCGAAACGTGACACCTGATCCAATATATGTGTCAGAACATGACACTTGGTCCAGTCAGCATAGCCATAACCACAGTCACAATCTCACCCATAATGAATAGTTTACATAGTCACACAGTCAAGTAACAAGTTTATGGCATGTAATTGTCCATACTTAGTCATTTCATTAGGTTCGATTCATGTTTCTCTATTCAAATACATGCATGTATACAATTGAGAAATTAACAAGCATATATAACACAAATGGGAAATCAAACCATCACCTACCCCTACTTCACAGGACGAGGCTTCCCCCCATGGTACACATCATATTTAACAACTAGGATTATATGTACAACCGTCCTTTTTTTCTTGTCCAACGGCCATAACATGAATTCTACCATCAATTAGTAATATATTACGCAGTGAGCACGGATTTACTACTACTCAAGTAAGTAAACCTAGCCTACCTGGGCACCAAGCACCTGTAGAGGAATTGTAGCTCCAATGCTGGCTTTTGAACAACAAGACAATGGATTTTGGCTGGGAATCAGTGAGTTGTAATCAGCCTTGCACTAGAAATTTATTTCTCCTTCTTTCCCAAGCCTAGAGCAGCCTTTTGAGGGTTTCTGACGTGACCCTTGCCTATTTTTGGCACTTAGGGTTAAAAGACGAAACAATACTTCATGTCATTGAGTTCTTCCCTCCGACCATCCCACTCTAGCGCTCCCATCGAGCTGGGGCATTTCCACCATAGTGACATCATCCTGCTCTGGCTAGACAGAGGGTCCAGTTACTCATGATATTTTTCCCTTAATAAGTAATAGTGGTTCGGGTCGTTACACACCAACCTTAACTGCTAGCACCACATTTGATTACTCAATAGTACTATTTTAACTTGGAGGTCAATTAACCAGAGGCACCAAAATCAGAAAATTTGTTTTTACTTTCACCCTCAAAACATAATTGCGAATGAATCATACACTCCCACCGCCTACACCATGATATCAAACATACCTAGCCAAACACCAATTATTTTCCACGAATCCCTTATTTTCTCCTAGTATCTCCCCCAGCGCCTCTTCCAAAACTCATTGATAACACCCTTCTTTTCCAAAATCTCCATTCACTTCCAGTGTGATCTTTGATATTTTTACCGCCATACATTTTTCTTTCGGGGTCATTTATTGTTTCTACATATAAAAATATAATACAAATATATTTGAACAAGTTATTTAGTTGAGAGAAAATGTAGGGGAAGAGCTGCTTTTATAGCAAAGAGTTATGTAAAGCAAATGTAACACCTCAGATTTGGAAAAGAAAGAAAGATATTTTTTTATTGTATTCTGGTTCTACATGTCCCATCTTTAAACCGTAGTAAACTCTAAGGGCTGTAGATGACATCGTTAGAAAGGGACAAAATAAATTTCTAAAATCAAGCCCAGTACTTCTTTTATGGTTCACCAGTAAGGTCCGTCAACTTATCTTCAAGTCAATGATAGGTCTTGTGGGTAGCCTCCAAACATAGTGAAAATTTAAGGCCAAAGGTTGGTTTTTATGGTTGGTGTCTATGGTCCGTAGATAGACCTTTCAGCCCAAGACTGTGTCTGTTAAAAGATGGTCAAAATTTAGGGTCTCTTATCATTTCTATAGTTGACCAGGACAATCAGTAAAATACCTACATACTATAGGTCCTTGTCGTAGAAGGGCTTTGGAAGTTATAATTCAAGGGATTTTGGATATTTTCCGAACAATTTTAAGCCTAAACTAAGTCTTTTATTTCCTAATGTGAAGCCCTATAAATACCCCTTCAGTCCTAAAACTACCCCTTTACAATAATTCACCTAAATCCCTAATTTCCCTCCAAGTTCACTCCTTTTAAATTCCCTCAAACTCAAGGAAAAAATCTAAGGTTTCAAGCCCCAAGATCTCAATATCACCATTACAATTAGGATTTTAACTCCAATGTAGGTTTGTATTCATCTATGAAGTTTGTTTCTCCTTAGTGTTCCTAAAATCTCAAATTTTGTAAGGATAGATTGTCAATTTAAGTTTGGATTTTATGCAATCTTCATGGGTTCTTTTTAATTATGATCCAGTTGATTGTTTTGTTTAATCTATTTAGGCATGAATTTAAGTAATTACATGCTTTTGACTTGAATAAATAAGAACCCATGCGTGATCCATAAATGTTATGCTATGAACACATGATTAAGCTTATGAACAATGAAAGATGAATATATGAAGATATGCATGTTCATATAGGAAATTGATGTAAATGATTTGAGAATTCTTTGAGGGTAAAGTATCAGTGTTTAGTTGATTATGAAAGAATTTGTCACACAAGGATTTATAAGGTTGAAAGGTATCTCATCTAAATTGAATCAATATTAAGGACCTAATATTCTAATTCTAGCTTGGATTGGTTTCTTAATTGTACATTTTCGTGGATAATAAGATGAATATGAGTAATGAAAATTGTGTGGGATTTATATACAACACCGACAAGATGTTGAGATGGAAGCTCTGCCATTAGTAAAGGTCAGGTTTCTACTAGTAATCTCCTTATCCCATAACTATGTGCCACCATAGGATTGTGTTAGATAGAGATTAACTAGTGGATTCACTTTAGCTAAAATGTATGGTTCTTACCTTGGCAAGTAAGTATATCTCTTTTCGGTATGGTTTATACATTGGAATCCATTTTATAGATAATATAGTCTATGTCGGTATTATGGTACACTTCCCACAATAATGAACTAGCGTTACTTTTGAAAGTAACTCACAAGTATTTTAAAGATGTTTAACATGCATTGACCATTATTATGACTTATGTTTTCTAACCATTTTATCGTATGATTTACCTTGGTCATTGCATATCACGTAAAGTCTTATTATTTAGTCATACTTAGTACATTCCATGTACTAATGCATAATTTTTCCTACATTGTTTTACTAATATAGGGTCCAACATTTCTACCTTTGACACTCGTGGCTAGTTGAACTTTTAGCACTCAAGAATTGGTGAGTTCTCATGTTCTTAGGATCGAGAAACCCTTATTGCTTTCTGTACATTAGTTTTTAGAATTTGTATGTTAGGTATGGGTTACATCCTGATCACTTTCCTCATGATGTAATATATGGCTTTTTCAAATTGATGTAGACTTCCACTTTGTCAAAACTCTTTTATGATATTAAACTATTTCTTTTAAAATCTTTTTTTCTATTATCTTGTATGATGTATGATAAGTGGCTTTCTAGGGCCTCTTGGGGTTCTATACGTCATGTTACACTTAGGGTATACTTTGGGTCATGACATACTTGGTATTCCTATAACAAGATTTAGGGAGGTTCTAGGATGTCGCATTAGCAAGGTCGAATAGAGTATTGCTAATAAGTGTGAAGCACGCCACATTTATGAAGAAAAAGCTATAAGATGTTCAGGAAACTCTACTTCTTTCATCAATCAAAAGTCATGTAATAGTGTGTCTCTCTCCTAATCCTTATTTTATCCTTTTCAGGATATGTCCCCTCGAATACCATACGTTAGAAAGAATGCTGGTGAGAATATGCATCGATAATATCCTCAAGTTCAAGCCGACTCTTTTGCTGAATAAGTGACAAATGGAGAGTTTTGGGCTGCTTTACAAGTGTTGGCTCAAGACATGATGGCCTAGGCCAATAGGGAGGTTGTTCTCCCCGTGAACCCAAATATGGATACAACGACAACTAGTTGTTTTTAATGAAAAAATTATTTTATTTTTAGTAAAAGGATATTGTTTTATCGGCTAATGTTATGTTTCACTAATGTTTCCTCTTAGATAATTAATTAACGGTAAATATATTATTGCATTTAAATAATTGTTATTAATGCCCGTTTTATAATAGTTATTCTAGTATACCTCTATGTGCATTGCGTAGATATACTAATTTATGATTTTTTTTTATTTTAGAAAACATCAAAGAGTTCAAATATCTTTGAATGCTTATTCTTTATTATTTTATGTTTTATTAATAAATTAATTTTTTCTCCATATTAACAATTCATTAGTTCTAACTTTCCACATGAAGTATTACATATCATAGATAATATGACATGATGGAACTTTTAAATATATATATTTTTCTAATTCAAAAGGTTAAAATATATTTTACAGTCTTAAATTCATACAAAATTATAATAGTAAAATGATTTAAAATAGAATGAATATAAAATAATTTATTAATAATACAAATATGTACATAAAATATAGTTTTTTATTTACCTTGTTGAATCAAACCCATTTTATAAAAATTGTAAAAAAAAAATAATTAAAAACTATATAACTCAATAATTCGGTCTTTGTCTTTGAAATGCACAAGAACCCTAGATTATTGAAAATATTTTATTGAGAAGATATGATTTTTAGATTATGAGATGCTAGTAATACAGATAAAACAGTAAGAAAATTCGAAAATAAAATAAAATTACAATAACAAAAGATTTTTACATGGTAGTAATACAAATGAAATAGTAAACAAATTCAGAAAATAAAAAAGAAGTGTACTATAGCAAAAGATTCTTTCTATAATTTTTTTAAGCTTTCACGATCACAATATTCGATGATTTGAGAAGTCCAACGTAACCTCAGGTATCTAATTTCTATATGATTGAGATAAAAATTGTACATGTACACAAATAAAAACATCTTTGAGCAAAAAAACAATTACATGTGAATTATTAGAGAATACCTTCCGGTGTTTTAATTATCCTAGATTTATGATAAAATTGGGAAAGTGTAATCATCTTTAAAACTACAAGTATTAAATTCAATTTTAAACTTTTATCTTTTAAAACTAATAGTCAATCTCAATTAAAAACATAAATAATTTTATAATTTTTAAAATATCTACCTTATAAAATTTTAAATAATTTTCTATTTCTATTTATACAAAAAAATAATCTAAATTATGTATTTTTAAAATAATGTCATAATTCTACGTTATAAAAATAATCTTAATTTTGAGTTTGCTTGGATCTAATATTTTTTATCTTTACGAATGTGTAATTATTAGCCCATCATATATAACCATGTTGAATTGTTTTCCTGACTAAAATTTCAAAGTCATACAAATAATTAAATGTCACACTCGGAGCCTATACCCTAGACGCGACTGGCACTCGAGAACCATTGTTGGCCTCGAGCGAACCTTTGGTCTGGCTTAACTCTTACCGGAAGACTTCCTCAACATAAGATAACTTTAAAAGTAAGGCTTTAACTCAACTAACTAACTCAGAATATTTTAAGAAACATTCACTTGCCAAAGTGGCAACTCAAGTCTCAGACATCAATAACTGAAATGAACAAGACTCATGAACTAAGTCTATCTATCTATGAAGCCTCTACTAATTGAGATGGACGTTGGGACAAGACCCACGACATCCTAATAACAAAATGAAATGACTGAAAGTAAACAAGGGATCCTCCGGAAGCAAGGAGGCTCACCATCCACTCTAAAGCTCAACTAGATCAACAAAGCGCTGGATGTTGATCTTGGTTACCTGTATCTACATCATAAAGGATGTAGGCCAAATGACGTCAGTACATGAAATATACTACTCCCAAAATATACTTAGCTCATTATATTTTAAATAAAACAGTTCCTCTTTCTGTATTTTGAGATTATTACTCAAAAATCTTTCTCTAGAAAGAGATAATACTGAAAATTGCTCATGAACTCTTTTGGAAAATTGGTGTTTCCTCTCTTGCTTAAATGTGAAAATGTTTACTCTTGGGAATACTTAGTTCCTATATATCATTTTAATTAAAATTAATGCAACTCGACTCTTCCTCAAACTCAGTGCTCAAGTCATTTAAATGAGTTTATAAGATTGTAAAAGACTTATTGAAATGACTCGGATGAACTCTCAAGACTTGACTCTTAGCTCTACCTTGAATTTGAATTATGAGTTCAAGGTTATGGTTCATGTTTGAATGATTTCTAGATTCTTATAAGTAATTTAGAGTGTTTAGAATCAATAGGGAGTAAAGGTACCCTTTGAAAGAGCTCAGACGGACTACACGACGAAGAAAGGGTGGGGGTAGGCAACCCTATAGCACTGAATGGCGTAGGGCGCCAACCCTTGAACTGTAGAGGTGTGGTTGGGGGGCACTAAGTGGCGTAGAGTGCTAGCCCTTGAACGGCAGAGGTGTGGCTGGGGCACACTAGCTGGCGTGCCACACCATGCCTAGATTTCCGAGTTAATATCTCAAAAGGTCACTCAACTCTGAGAATTTATCTAGTAAAGTCATTAAACTTTATTTTGTCTCAATAAAATCACTCAACTTAGATATTTATATCATTAAAATCACTCAACTTAAATATTTATATCAATAAAATCACTCAACTAAATTTATTATTAAATTTTTTTATATGGAAAAATAATTTCTTTTATGTTATGTAAATATATAGACTCCACAAATAAATACAATCGAATTCGTAATTTTAAATTTCACTCGATTTTTATGTCTTGATCACTAAGGGTCTCTTGGTCTTGATTTTAGAATCAAATCAAATCATTGTGTGTGTTTTTGGCAGTATAGACTAATGTTTGGTTGGGCAGAGATTATATTCTGTTTAGTGAATTTTCCAAATTTGTTTTATGTAAATTACTTACTTTAGAGAAATATTGAAATATTTGGACAGACATTTAAAAAGAAAATACTATGTATTTTTGCACTTTGGCCAAACATAACAGTTATCATATCAACATCGGCAAGATTTTTTTTTAAAAAAAATTACTTAATCAAATATCATCCAATAATATTATTTTTCTAAAAACGAACTTTCTAAAATAAGTAGATAAATTGAATTTCACCATCAAATTAACATTAATTAACAGAGCATTAGTTGCAGTGAACAGTGTTTGCATAGTTTCAGTTTGAGTAAAATCGAGATTTAAAAAAAAAATTTAATTATGAATTTAATTTTATTTATTTGTCGAGTCTACATTTATATGGTACAAAACATTATTTGATATGTTAATTCTTTTTTAGAGAAAATAAATTTTATTGAGTGATTTTTTTGATATAAAAGTCTAAGTTGAGTGATTTTTTTTGATACAAATCAAAGTTTAATGACTTTATTTTATAAATTCTCAAAGTTGAGTGACTCTTTAAGATATCAACTCCCAGATTTCCCCGACGACTTTTCTTACTCATTTTTTGTCCCTAATTCGCCTAGAATCGAATGGATTTTCCCCCCAATCACTTAGATTCGAATACCCAACCAAAGTACACTAGAATCTACTCTAAACTACCCTCAATATACTCAAAATCATCTCAAGAAATCATCAACCCATCCTAATTCAAGAACGGGAAACAATTCTTTCAAGGAACTAATCAAGAATTTGAATTCTTCAACTTCAAGAACAAAACTTGCTGAAAATAACATGATTGGCGTGTGGGTGAACGAACCCAACACTACGAGAACTCACATACCTTTTAGGATCGAATCCTTGACAAAATTCTGCAACAAAACTTCAAGAACTCGATGGACGCTTAACTTTTCTCCTTTTTTCTCCTCTTCTTAAACTCCTCTCTAAACCCTAGCCTAAATTAGGATTTGAAAAACTGAGCCAAATCAGTTTAGACCCCTAAGTATTACGAAATTTATCCTAAATCTGATTGGGTAAGGAAAAGACCAAAATACCCCTCTTAAATATGGGTAGCTTTCCTAAACTGACATGCAGATTTTCAAATGATCATATCTCCTTCATACGAGCTCGAAAACAACCTTAGTGGCGTTCGAAAGAGGATTCCAAGACCTTTCATTTGATATCTTATGGGCCACCTAACTCATCCTATATTTAAAGTCATGGTCATTCGAAGTTGATCCAAAACTCATAACTTGAACTGAACTTGCAAAATTTCAGATTTTGCTCTTTCCAAATTAGCTCTTTCTATTTTTAGATATTTCTTAGGCGAGATGTTACATTAAACTTCACACTACTAAAAACATGTTAAAAATTGGAAAAATGCGATGTGCTGCGTCACTTTTTATATCATAATTGAAGGAAAAGCTACACAGTCTAGTTCGTTGCTTTTTGCTTGACGCTTTTCAAAGAGCGACAGAAGACGTCGCAAAAAAAGTAACGGACAATGTCATTTTTGATTAATTTTTAAAATTTATTGTCTTGAATAATACGATCCTGTCTGTCACTTTTTTTTAAGTTCAAAAAAATGATAGACAAAGTGACTCTGTCCGTCATTTTATCTTTTCATTTAGTGTTTTTTAAATGCAGAAAAGCGACTGATAAAGAGACGCAGTCCATTGCTTTTCTAGACATTTATTTTTAAGAAAATGCTGAAAAGAGACACAGTCCATCGCTTTTCTGGAATTTTTATTTTAAAAAAGCTGAAAAGCAACAGACTAAAGGACCTTGTCCATCAAATTTCTAGGTTTTTTTTTAATAAAAAAGATGTGGAAAAGTGACAGACAAAAGCTGTCATCAGTATGAGATGATGTAGTAGACCGACGAGAGAGGTTGAACACTTATTCTTTGATTTGTTGAATGGTCTCATTAATGCTTTGTTGTTCAACAATTCATTTTCACTATTACTCTACCAATGCTTCGGTAAACTTTATTATTTGATCTAGCATAACAGCTATCTGAACACTGTCAAGTACCTTGGCTTGACATGATGATCCAATACCTTCGAAACCTGACTTGAGTTGTCGCACATTGTTTCAAAAGTCTTGACCAAAGACTCTACCCTTGTGTGTACCTCTTACCACTTATTCTGTCTAAATTTGAGTGGACATTTCAAGCGTGATCTGGACTAAACTGTTTGTATTCTCATACACACACTTCTAATATTGTCTCTACATATTAAAAGTCAAAATTAACATCAATGTAGATATATATATATGCACTATTAATCTCACATAACTTACAAAAGTTTTTCGGCACTTTCCTCCACTCACACATTCTGATCCGATTCACTTAAGTTTTTGTTCACATAAGTCCTCTTGAAAACCTCAAATTCAAGGGGACTGAACCCAAATTCTTATTCCTATTAATAAAAATAAATTAATAATGATATTAATAAAATAATGTTTAATGAACTAATTATTTATTTCCAAGTTTTAATTATCACCAATCATCTCTCTTTTAATCATTGTAATGCTCTTTGCACCCTTGATGCACAACGAGCCACCCTTAAGACAACCTCTAGCCTTTTTGGCTAGTTTGGACATCGTCTTGAATTTTTCAATGTTCAAATATTGGCCCAATTCCTCTAAAACATGAGGCAACATCCAAGTCGGATGTTGATCACTATTCCAAACTTTCTTTAGCCAACAGGACAGTCTCATGGATACCCTCCTCTCAAATGTGGTCGCATTGATCATATTGTACCTCAATTTCCAAGTACACATTATTTGAAAGAAATGGATAGTGTTAGATAATTAATAAACTAAAGTTACTAGAAATATTAAACTTAACCAAAAAATATATAACAAAACATATATATATATATATATATATATATATATATATATATATATATTAAATTCATTAAATATCGTCTGGCGTATATTGTTTGAGATCTCGCCCATTGAGTGATAGGCTTGCATAAAAACCCTGCTAACACACTTTTTAATTTCTCTGTCACCATCCTACAAAGGATTCCATCTGCAGGACACATAATTAACATTTTAGTTCATAAATAATATATCAAAGTATAAGAAACAAATAAAACAAAGAAACTACTTCATAACAAAACAAACTTACGATGGTCCATCCGACTCAATCATACTGCCAAGCCTGTCCCTCTGTCTAGGTGCCAGAGTGGGTGTCTCATCTAGTGTATCAACAGGTGGAGGTGGAGGTCAAAATCATATCATCAATTCCAAGTCTGTAACACCTCAAATTTTGGAAAATGAAGAAAATAATGTTATGGGCGTAGTCTAATTCTATGAGTCCCCATCTATGGACCTTAGAAACCTCTAGGGGTTGTAGATGGAAATCGTAGAAAGAGGGAAATAAATTTTATAAAAATCAAGTCTCGGTACCTCTTTTAGGTTCACCAATATGGCCCATCAAGTTATGTATGAGTCGTAGATAGGTGTCGTAGGTAGGTCCATGACTTAGTAAAATTTTATGGCCAAAAGTTGAGTCCTACGGTTAGAGTCTACGATCAGTAGGAGGTCTTATGAACCATAGAAAGTGCCCATTAGTAATTAAGTGATTTTATGGTCCCAACACTTAGTCTATGGTTGAATAGTATGGACCGTAGAATGTTTAATGTTGCGTAGGTCAAA
>JAJTWQ010000249.1:177500-476381 GCA_029007595.1 Solanum commersonii
TTAGTAAATAGCTACATATTAGTGAGTAGGCTAGGCTATAAGGGAGGTAATTTTCTCTCAAACAATTACCCCTAATCAAGTGATTTCTCTCGAACATCAACAAGCATGCAAATTAAGAGCATCCTACACCTTAATTGATTCACTCTCTCGAGCTAAATGTGTGGGAATGGGCTTAGGATTCACTCTCTCGAGCTGAACCCAGGTCAACCCAATACCCACAAACTATTAATCAAAAACCTTAGTTCTAAAACCTCTCTCTCGAGCAAGCCAAGAACACAAACATAGAACTGTATTTGCAACTACAATTCTTAAATTAAACCATAATTAATGATTAAACTCACTTTTAAATAGCATTTAAACTAACAATTAGTAATACCGATAAGCTATATCAACCTATAATCAGATGATCACACCCCAAGAATTGGGGTTTTAGCAAGACATTATAAAAAGGTAAAAACAGTTACCAAATTGATTATCCATCAACTGGGTAAGAGTAATTTCGTCCTTACAATGCTCCAATTTGATGAATCTCAAAGACCCACTTCCAATTTCTGAAAAGTGAATTTCTTGAATCCTTCAAAGCTAAAGAAAACTCTAGAGAAAAACTATCTCTCATTAAAAGATAGGTTCAAAAATGATAAAAGATTAAAAATATGCTAAACTAAATGTTCAAAAACGTATTTATAGTTTTCAAAAATAAGCTACGAAAGCACATTTGGCGAAGAAAGTTGGGCTCACCGATCCACTCGGTGAGCCGCCCTTTGGTCTCTTCCATCCCTCTTCTATCTTAGCATTCAACATCCTCAAGGTTTGTAACTTTGGGCGATATATCTTGGCTATTCGGAATAACTCGACGATCCGCTGACTTCTCCCTTTCGTCGCTGATGCTTATCGTGACCAATCACACTAACCTACGATTCGAGTTCTACGACCATCGATAATATAGTAACCCAATCAAGGGTTGGGTTCGTGTCCCAAGGGACTGGTAGTGAAAATAGTAGTTGAACTAGAATTTCTTTCTAATTAGTTGTAGTTCAAAAGAAATTTTTGAATAGAAAAAAAGTAAATTCAAGTGGGTGACACAAAAGTGTCAAATATCAAATGGGGTTTTGTCACAAGTAGCTAAAACAACAAAAATAAAGACAAAATCAAGTATGGGGAATAGTTCTTGTGGTGTGACCGCAATATATATTGATATAAATAGTTGGGTACTTGATTTTGATAGGAAATTTGCAAGATAATAGTGACTAGGCTAAGCTTTTGATGGAAATAAGTTCCCTCTCAAGCAACTTACCCCGATTCAAATGGGTTTCTCTCGGACACCCATTTGCCACATGAAGGCCAGCCTACGCCTTACCCCACTCACTCTCTCGAGCTGAGTGTTAGGATATGGGACTAGGACTCACCCTCTCGGGCTGAACCTCATGTCAACCCACTCCTTAGGCCATCAGTCTAGCGGTTTTGGTTTCGCAACCTCTCTCTCGAGCAAGTCGAAAACACATGAGTGGTTTTGTATTTGCAACTACAAACCCATTAGATTAAACCATAACCACAAGGTGAAATCACCATTAAAATGCATCTAACCTATCAGTAAACAAGACCCAACAATAATATCAACACATATTTGCTAAATCACACCCCAAGAATGGCAGTTTGTAGCCACACATAAAGAAATAAGAAATTATACCTTGAATGATAGAGAAATTAAATTGGTATAAGAAATTAAACCTTGATTTAAGCAAAGAAGAAGAATAGAGAAGACCTACTTCCAACTTGAGGAAGATGAACTCTTTTCTTCAAGTCTCCCAAAAACCTTCTCCAAACTTGAGAAAAAAATGCAAAAGCTAATATTCTAAGTCTCAAAATTACAATAATGTTCGGATCCTAAAAACTAGTAAAGATCTAGTATTTATAGATTCAGAAAATAGTGCTTTGGCGGTTCATTAGGCGAGGTTAGTCGCGATCGCCAAATGACTCAACGATTCGCCCTTTTTCTGATTCATCGCTTTTTGTGCTTTGCCTTCAGCATCTCTGCATTCTGGTTCATTGGGCAGTATATTTCTACTTTGCGAAACTATTCAGCGACACGCCTACTTCTCCTTTCATAGTCTTTTGATCCACTTCTTTCAGGGCTTCGCGTACTAGAACAAAGCCTGGAGTGTGTCTCTTTAGCGATTCGCCAAGTATGCTTGGCGATGCTCAGGCTTCAGTTTCTTCATTCTTTTCAGCCTTTTTGTTCCTTGTTGCGCCTAAGTGTCCATGCTTCCACTAAAACTTCAAATTCCTAAAACGTAAGTGTTTTCATAAGATATTGAGATAAAATAAGCATTTGAGGACACTATTTGTATTAAAATAAAGCCCTAAATGAGTCCAATCTGAGGACTGATCAACACCCCTAACTTAAACTTTTGCTTTTCCTCAAGTAAAACTCAAGTTCAACCGTTCAAATAGGATGTCTCAAACACTGCTACATAAGACTCAACCATGAACATATACAACAAGAATCAGACTACTCATGCAAAGATTAATTGTGTACTCAAAGATTCAAGTTGTGACACACCATTATCAAAGATTCTCAAGCTCGCAATACTTGCTACTAATGCAAGTTCAAGCTCAACAAAAGCATTCAATTACCCTCACACAAATGATGATTCCATAATCACACACAAAGGTCTAATCATTTAAATCTCAGGAATCAAATACAATGCTCACACTCAAAAAGAGGAACAAAATGCATGTTTCACCCATAGCTTTGCCCTTATTTTCCAATCAACCTTCACTTCAGCTCACCCAAGATCAAAAGGGTCTTTACAAGGCTTGTAATGGTGCTGAGTGCAAAGGTATGTTCATTTAGGCTCAGTGACTTTCATCCTCATAAGATGTGGTGCTCCCAAGACATCCTTCTTTTCTTCCTTCATCAATTTTTCTTCTAGTGCTTTATAGTCATCTTATTATTCACTTCCTATGGATTTCTTGGAAACCCAATCTCTTTCGCACTTTATTTCACAACTTTCTTTTTCATTTCTTTTCTTTTCTCTTTTTTTTTATATATATGGAGGGTTTCCATTTTTCCGCAATACCATGGATTAATGGAGACTTTTCTTTCACTTCTTGACTTCTCCTTTATATTTTCACCACACCCCCAACTTAGGCTTTTGGCCTAAGTTGGCTATTCACTAAATCACAAATCAAGAGGATTATAGGTAGTGGATCAAGTAAGGTATAGGGTTCATCAAGGTTCTTCCAAAGAAAGGTAAGGCTTAAAGGGTGTTCAAGAAAGTTTCACACGCTCACGGGTAGGCCATAATAGAGATATATGTCAAATTGGCTCACACTCTTCAAAAGTTGCCTAGGATCATCTCAAGAGCACACCTTACTAAATCAATCAGACTAACAGGGCAAATTCTAGGTTTATTCATGCAAAGTTCAAAGTAAGCTCATCACACAAGGCATCAACAGTTAAGTCAAACAAGACTACTACTTTCGCTAGTGTTCAACGGTCATTACAAGAGAATCAATTTGAGAAATGGCTAATGAGAACGAGATGCAAAAAGTTCACATATTATCTATGCAAATTCATTTGTTCTCATCATAGCTGCATATTCATGTTTGTTCGATTGAGAGCACTATTCAAGTCATCAGTATTGATTGAAACCAAAACTTGAATTTGTACAAGAACAACCACTTTCAACACAAGAGGTGGCAAAAAATTAAAAAAATGAAAATTATTCGAAAGGGTCAAAATTATTTTTCAATTAAACCCAAAAGAGAACCATAAGCTCAAACAATCGCAAAGCAGTTTTAAAAACACAATTAAAAATAAACAACCCAAATGTACACCAAAACACAAGTATCTGAAACAAGAAAAATGAGGTGGGCCTCACCCCACCACAAATAAGTGCATTTGTCCTCAAATGCAAATAATGACAATATCCAGAGTTGAAGAAAGATAAGACAAGGAGAGAGGTAAAGAAGGGTCCTGTCTATCCAGTCTCTCTATCTGCTGGGCTATCAGTTCCCGATGCATCTCCCTGAAGTAAAACAATGGTTCCCGAAGTATTGTTGTTTTGGTCCTTATTGTTTTTCTTTGCCTTCGCCTCTGTAGCAAGATTAGCTACAATTATTTGATCTATTTCTTGAGCTGCTTTGAAGGTCCGTATTGCATTAACTAAACTTCGAGCCCATGGAGGCACATTAGGGTTGATGGGAATTTGTCTCTTTGCCCAGGCTTCCTTGGTATATTTCCTTTGTCTGGCTAACTCTGCTTTCTTTTCGTTGTATTAAAACTCTCGTGCTCTTATGTGCCAAGGTGGTTTATTTCTCCCTGTGACTTTTGGTCTAGACATTTCAGCAAAGACTTCGAGGATAAGTTAGATAGTAATTCAAACAGAGTGTGGAATTGCTTCACCAAGCTAGTTGGTGAAGTGCCTAACCTTTTAGGCTAATCGTTGTAAATGATGTACAAATGATACAAGGGGCAGACAAAGGGCGAATAACGGATCTTTCGGTGAGTCACCGAGTGCATTTTGCCAATTAAACTGACTGCCAAAAGTCACATATCAATCAATACATAAAGTATTCAGTTAAAGGAGAAATAGGGACGTTAGGCGAATCGTTGAGCAGTTCGACGGATTTTGTTCATCTCGCCAATCAGCTCAATGTGTCTATTTTCAACCCAGCCTTTCAAATTTCACCCTGCAACCCCAGAAAATGCAACTTAATCTTACATAACACAATTTCAACGAAGACCCGTATAAACTTCTATTCCCACCGCATAACAATTCAACTCAAAGCATAGTTAAGTGGGAGCCCCTTAAATCATGCAGAAAGTACCAAATCATAATCGATAATATATGCATTCCCAGTAACTCATAGACTCAACAGAGATTTTATACTATCAATCATTATGTAAATGAGTACAAATTTTGATAAAATAATTGAGGGGTTCGATTACCAACCTTTGGTTTTGATTTAGATAGTACTGACGTGCTAGGCGGTAATGCGATCCAAATCTGAGCACAATCCGACACTTAAAATACTCTAAAAGTGCAAGAAATATAACTACTAGAGTGCGAGTGTGAGTTTGTGAAAAGGGACAAAGTGAGAGAAAAATGGAACTTTTAAACCTCTGGCTAGTGACCATCCAAATTTTGCTTATTCGGCGATGTTAGTCAAATTCCCCCAATCACTTGGCGAAGCGCTGAATGTCTAATTACCTCACCAAATATATCAGGATTTTCAGTTCATGTGGGTGTCACATCGGCAGTCTTCGTTGAGATCGCCAACTAGGTTGGCGATAACCGACGAAATTCTCACTCCGCCGAGTTTTACAGACTCAACCTTTTAGGTGTATTGAATCAAACGTTGAGAATAATTGGGTACACAGATCTTGTTGGCGATCCGCTAAAAGGACATGTTGCTCACCACCATACATCTTTTCAAGCACTTTCCTGCCTCAGTCTCTGTTATTAGAGCTAGGCCTAGTGTCACTAGATCGATTGGATGGAGCTGACACATTGCAAACATCATGAGTTATCTGATGTGCTGGATTGATCTAAAATGACATCCAATCAATTGATTCAACGCTTCAACATTCTCTCTCATTTCATCCAACACTCGATCTTGATCGGTGATTTTTTGGAGAATGATTTTAAGTGTGTCCACAACATGACTTTTCTCATCCTCTCTAGAGTTCTTTCTCACATGATGAGGTATGTACCTCCCTTGGCATTTGCACTAGCTTTCCACCTCAGATATTTTGGTGGTCAAGTCATTTAGTTGAGATACCAGTGTAGCTAGTGTGAAGTCACCTTCGACTTATTGATCTGCCTCAACTGGCTTGCCACCCACTCCCTCTGTCATGCTTAGAGGACCTGCACGCACAAATAATAAATAAAGAAAAACAAAACTAAAAGTAAAATTAGTAAAAACTATACTAAAAGGAACAAAAACTCTAGAAATCTACATCTTCACGTGATACCACTCCCCGGCAACGGCACCATTTTAATGCTTATCGTGACCAACGACACTAACCTACTATTCGAGTGTCTACAATCATCGATAATATAGTAACCCAACCAAGGGTTGGGGTCGTGTCCCAAAGGAGTGGTAGTGAAAATAGTAGTTGAACTAGAATATCCTTCTAATTAGTTGTAGATTAAAAGAAATTTTTGAATAGAAACAAAGTAAATTCAAGTGGGTGACACAAAAGTGCAAATATCAAAAGGGGTTTTATCACAAGTAGCTAAAACAACAAGAATAAAGAGCAAATCAAGTATGGGGAAAAGTTCTTGGGGTGTGACCGCAATATATATTGATATAAATCATTGGGTATATGCTTTTGATAGAAAATTTGCAAGATAATAGTGACTAGGCTAAGCTTTAGATGGAAATAAGTTCCCTCTCGGGCAACTTACCCCATTTCAAATGGGTTCCTCTCGGACACCCATTTGCCGCATGAAGGCTAACCTACGCCTTACCCAACTCACTCTCTCGAGCTGAGTTTTAGGATATGGGACTAGGGCTTAGCCTCTCGGGTTGAACCTCATGTCTGCCCACTCCTTAGGCTATTAGTCTAGCGGTCTTGGTTTCGCGACCTCTCTTTCTCGCAAGCCAAAAACACATAGGTGATTTTGTATTTGCAACTACAAACCCATTAAATTGAACCACAACCACTAGGTGAAATCACCATTAAAATGAATCTAACCCACCAACAAACAAGACCCAACAATAATATCAACACATATTTGCTAAATCACACCCCAAGAATGGGGTTTTTAGCCACACATCAAGAAATAAGAAATTATACCAAAAATGATAGAGAAATTAAATGGGTATAATAAATTAAACCTTGATTCAGCAAAGGAAGAGGAATAGAGATGACCCACTTCCAACTTGGGGAAGATGAACTCCTTTCTTCAAGTCTACCAAAAACCCTCTCCAAACTTGAGAGAAAAATGCAAAAGCTAATATTCTAAGTATCAAAATTACACTAATGTTCAGATACTAAAAACTAGTAAAGAGCTAGTATTTAGTGATTTAGAAAAAAGTGCTATGGCGGATTGTTCGACAAGGTTAGTTGCGATCGCCGAATGACTTGATAATTCGCCCTTCTTCTGGTTCATTGCCTTTTGTGCTTTTCCTTCCGCATCTCTGTGTTCTGGATCATTGGGCAGTATATTTCTTCTTCACGAAACTATTTGGCGACACACCGACTTCTCCTTTCATCGCCTTTTGATCCACTTCCTTCAGGGCTTCGCATATTGGAACAAAGGGCGGAGTGTGTCCCTTTGGCGACGCTCAGGCTTTAGTTTTTTCATTCTTTTCAGCCCTTTTGTTCCTTTTTGCGCCTAGGTGTCCATGCTTCTACTAAAACTTCAAATACCTGAAACTTAAGTGTTTTCATTAGATATTGAGATAAAATACGCATTTGAGGACACTATTTGTATTAAAATAAAGTCCTAAACGAGTCCAATCTGAGGACTCATCAGTTGCCGACTTTGATTCTCTCCTTTAGAGCTTGGCACACTGGAACTTTAGGCGGTCTGATGAGCCACTCAGTGACACGCCAAGTGGTCTTGGTGATCTACAGTCTCGCCCATCTTCATTTCTTCAGCTTGTTTTGTTTTTTTCTGTCTATTACTGTCCTTGCTTTGTTTCTCAATCCATATACCTAGAAATAAAAGATTTTACATCATTTATTGGTACAAATTAAGCATTTGAGGACACTAAATCTATATAAACACAGCCCTAAATGATTCCAAATCAAAGACTCATCAACACCCCTAACTTAAATTTTGCTTGTCCTTAAGTAAACTCAAGTTCAACATTTCAAAAAGGATGTCTCAAATAGTGCTACAAAATACTCAATAATGAATGCACACAACAAGACTCAACTTACTCATGCAAGGATCAATTGTGCACTCAAAGATTCAAGTTGTGACTCACCATTATCAAAGATACTCAAGTTCACAATACTTGCTTCAAATGCAAGTTCACGCTCAACAAAGGTACTCAAATGCCCTCACAACAAAGATAATTCCATACTCACACACAATTTTTCAACAATTTATAGTTTCAGAATCACATACATTTCTCATACTCGCATAGATGAACACATGCATGACTTCACCCATAGATTTGCCCTTATTTTCCAATCAACATTCATTTTAGTTCACTCAAGATCAAAAAGGTCTTTTCAAGGCTTGTAGCGGGGCTGAGTGTAAAGGTATGGCCATTTAGGCTCAGTGGTTGCTACCCTCATGAAATGTGGTCTGGACATCACTTTCTTCCTTTTCTTAAACATTTGAATCATGCTCAAAATTCACCACATTATTCACTTTCACATGGACTATCGGATACCCCAATTTCTTTTTGCGATTTTGACAACTTTATTTCACAACTTTTTATATTCCTTTTTTTTCATATGTATATATGGAGGGCTTCCATCCTTTTCAAAACCATATATCAAAGTGGACTTCTTCACACTTCTTGATTTACCTTCTCTTTCCACCACACCCCCAACTTAGGCATTTGGCCTAAGTTGGATATTCAAACAAACCACAATTCATGAGAATTATGGGTGAATGGATAAAGAGGGGTCACAATTGCTCAAGTTTCTTCCAAGAAAATGATAAGACTTCAAGGGGTTCAAGCAAGGTTCTCACATCTCACAAGGTTGGCCACAAAAGAGGTAAATTGTCAAATTGTTTCACTCTTCAAAATTGTTGCCTAAGATCATTACAAGTTCTTGCATCACTTAGTCAATCGAACCAACGGGGCAAATTCTAGGTGTCATCACACAAGGTTCAAGGTAAGCTCTTCACACAAGGCATTGGCTCGAATATCAAATGAGACTCCACACTTTCGCTAGTGTGCAATGTTCATCACAAGAGACTCCATTCGATAACCGGCTAGTCACAACGAGATGCAAAAAGTCCTCATATTCTCTATGCAACTTCATTTCACCTCATCGTAGCCACACATTAATTTTTGTTCGATTAAGAGCACTATTCAAGTCATCAGTATTGATCATAACCGATACTCAAATTTGAACAACATTAGCCATATTCAAACAAAATAAGAGGTGGCAATTTTTAAAAAAAATTTGGTCAAAAACAATCTCCATTCAAAACAAAAAGCCACAAGCTCAAACATCCACAAGATATCAACACACAATTTAAAACACAAAAACCAATATATATACAAAAAAATGTAGTCACAACAGGTAGGTATGGAAGTATCTCACCCCACCACAAACACAAAGCAGTTGTCCTCAGATGCAACTAAAGTAATAAAACATCAATAAAAATAATAGAGAGGGAGGTAAAGAAGAATCCTATCTACACAGTCACTCCATCTGTCGGGGCATCAGTGCTCGGTGCAACACTCTGATATTGGGCATCAGTGCCTGGTGTAACATCAACATTGCCTCCACTAAAGCCTTCCATGGACGTATCTGCCAATGAAATCTGCACGACTAAATGCACCATAGCGTCCTCAACCTCTGTAAGGCCCTCATATGTAGTCTCCTCAGGGACACCTAGTTGTTCCTCATCAATCTCAGCCTCGGACTCTGCAACTACTTCATCAGCTCGAATCTTATCTCTGGTGGTAGCTGGAGGTATATCAGAACAAGATGGAATATCTATGCCCATGTCATCCGGGATCTCCACGGTCCCAAAAATCATAGACATATCTATGGACTTCAGCTAGTCCATATCCTTTCTTAACTCAGCAATATCAGGCTTTAGGGCTGTCACCTCATGAGTAGTTCCCTGGCCTCTCTCACACACCTCTATCCTTGTCATGAGGGCATCAATAGACATACTAAGGTGTCACATCAGCAATAAGGTCTCTCTCAATCATTCCAAGGACTGTAGCCTCTAGCCTAGAGGCATGCCTATCAGCAGAATAGGCTAGATGCCCCATCCATAGTATCGCAGCCTGGGTTAGTAAAGATCGGGTTACAGCAACACTAGCAACAGACATAGGAGGCAGAGGAGCGGGAGAATAACTTAGAATCATAAAAGGGGTAGTACTAGATATACTTGAAGGCCTAGTGGCTGGAGTAGGCAATACTGCCTCTGTAGGTAAAGTCTCAATGTTAATAGCCGGGGATGAATTCACTAAGACTGCCTTTTTCTTCTCAGTCTCATCCTTCAAGTACTCAGCGTCAATACGCCGAATGTCAGTAGAGGAAGTGAGAATGACTTCCACGTCCTTCTTCTCATCACGGGGAACTCGAGCTCGTCGTCACAATTCAGTGATCAACACCAAGAATGTGTGATATTTTTGGCACGTCAGGCCCTCTTGGCCATCTCTTGACCAACAATTTTTCCCAAGTTTAGACTCGTCCTATCAATGATGCAACCAAGATAGGCTGCCTTCGTGTGGCGGAGAATATACTCATTATGGGATATCATGATTCTGTTGCTAATGAACCGAAACCAGTATCTTGCTGCCATATTCAGGATTTTCTTGTCTATAGGCACATCAGCCTCGATCCACCTAGGAATACCGTCATATAAAAAGGGGCTAACCATTTTATCATATCTTCCAATGAAGTTGTATTGATCATACTCTGATAGTCATCAAAAATATTCTCTATACACTCAAAAACTGCATTGATATCATCATTATCACACTTCACTTTCTTGCACTTGACAATCACTTAATCTACCGACTTGAATATAGAGGTCCTCTTCTTCCCTTGTGGAACTAAAGTTCTATAGTAGGTATAAAACTCCCGAACCCAATTTAGAATGGAAGGGCCAGGGGTTTTTGTGAAAATCTGGAACTTGTGGGACTGTAAAGTGCGCCAGATCTCTGGATATCAGTCTATCACTTCATCTGTAGACATACTTTTTTCCTCAATGATAGTCCTTAGCCCCTCAGTCCTTAATCTATTCATAGACCCAGGAGGATGACCCTGTGTAGGTGGTGTTGGGACCATAGCCTGATCTGGGATAGGAGGAGGAGTAGCGGTCTCATGATCATGTATCCTCGTGGAACGCAACTCTACTCTCTAAGCCAATAGCAACTGCTCATCCTCAGGCTCAGAGATGTTAGCCTGAGGGTCCTGGTGCTTTCCCTCCCTCTCAGAGTTGGTGAGGTAAGTAGCATACACCCCCTCATTATCGGAGCTGACCTCTGGTGACTCAGGAGCAAGCACCTTTCTCTTTCCTTTACCCTTCCCACTTGTGGTAGGATATTTTTTTTGTCGTTTGTTTGGATGCAGCGACATCCTCATTGATAGTGATTCCATTTGCCAACTTGTGGGGTGACATGTCCCGTCCTGCTACTTTTGGTCTAGCCATATTTGCAAAACACATCGGAGAAACTTAGAAACAATCCAAGAAAAATGCATAATACGGGTTGTAGAAAACTCGCCGAACAGATCGGTGAGTCACCGAGTCAATTTGGCGGGCCAGATCGGGCTCACTGAAAGGACTTGCTTGATAAATTTCTAGAAAAATAACACGTTGGCAATATGCAGGGCCTTTCGACGAGTCACCAATATCACTCGATGAGCTCAGACTAGCCCGCAGAAGGTTACAGTGTGTTTTAGGGGTTAGTGATGCCAAAAGGGTTATCAAGGGAGACTTTTGGTGAGTCACCGAGTGAACATGATGAGCTGAGGCTTCCCACCAAAAGTTACAGACCCTAACCCAAACAAAACATGAAATTAAGTGCGATCAAACAGGACGTTGGCTGGCCGCCGAACTCGATCTAGCTGACCGAATTGCCCAACATGCCAAATTTCAACCCTATTTCCCAAAATCAAGCCCACAGCCTCCGAAAACAAAGTCAAACCACACACTCATGCAATTAAGCTAAGACCCATTAGAACCATGCCATCAGGGCACTCAGACTTCCCCCAGTTTTGCCAAAATTGGCCATTTGATGACTTTTGCCCTAAAGAATGACGTCAACCCCTCCATCATTGGGCAAATTATGTCATTTATCACAATTAAGGTTACTCAGACTTCACCAAACTAGATCCAACAACAAAATACGACAACCCAACAATTTATGATCAATTATAAAGAACAAAATTTGCGAAATCAACATTTTAAGCAATTTAAGCATGCTGTCAAAACTAAAATAGGCAACTAGCTCACAATTACGATTTCAGAACAGGCCCAACACATATCAATCATGATTTAAACAAGTGCATTCGAGTTCAACTGCTATTCAAGAGTTCGGGGTTCAGTAAACCAACCTTTAAGTCAAATGAAGAGTTTGTAAAGCTAGGCGGCAATGTATTCTAACAACGAGCACGAGATCAAGAGCAAAAAGCAATTAAACTAGGAAAATATTGAAAATCTAGAGTGCGGGTGTGATTGTATGAGGTAAAAATTAGGGAATATGAAAGAGTTTGAAATTTTAATCCTTTGGCCTTTGAAAATCCTTTCAGTTCATGGCCCTTTCGGTAATATTAGTCGTCTTCGCCAAACTACTCGGCGATGTACCGAGTGATTACTTACTTTGCGGCGTTTTATAGGACCTTCTATTAATTTGGGGGTCTAAATGACGGACAAAGTTGGGATCGATGACCTGTTCAGTAGGTCGCTGACTCGTCCCTAGGCCTGCCAATTTTTATAGACTCTCACTTGTTATTTTGTGTGTCCAACGACGGTCCAAGTCGGGCTCACCGACCTCTTTTGTGAGTCACCGACTGGACACTTGGCCTGCCAACCTACATTTTCCAAATGCATTCCACACTTCGACCTGCACAATCAACACCTGTTATTCCAAAAATTAACATAAAGCATTAAACACTTGGTTGGCTCCCAAGAAGCGCCTCAATTAACATCGTGGCACGACGCAAATACCCACTCAAACTTCATTCTTGGGGTTTGACATAGTATCACTAGAAAACCTTGATGGTCACTCACGACTTCCTTAAGAGACTATGATCCCCTACACATACCGTCTAGGATGTCGTGAAGGGTCCATGATCAATTTTGGATTCGTGGACTTGCCCAAATTTCCCCTTTAAGCCCTTTCTAAAAGTTGGAAGTGTTACAATATCTCCCCCTGGGATCATTCGTCCTCAAAAGAAGACTACACAAGCTGAGTATAGAAGGAAGGAGCTGCAATCCTTACCACTGAGTACTAGAAACTAATATCTAACTGAACTGAGTTTCATGAACATGCAAATATGCTGAAATGTCGGATAACTGAGGGTACAAGATACTAATACTGAATTACACAAGAGTAAATTGAGAAACTGGAGAGGAACTATTACCTCAAGTTGAAACGGAATTAGAGGGAAAAAGTTAGGATACTTGGCCATCATGGCTGCTTCTGCTTCCCAAGTAGCTCCCTCTATGGACTAACTCCTCCAATAAAAACCTATTCAAAAGTGACTTCCTTATTTCTTAACCAACGAACCTTATGGTCAAGAATATTAACTGGAATCTCCTTATAGGTGAGGCTATCCTTCACATCCACACTCTCTAAAGGTACTGTAAATGCCGGATCTGTCACGAACCAATTCCTCGAGTCGTGATGGTGCCTCCTATAACCCACCAGTAGGCAAGACAATTTGTATACCGGAATTACAAGTAATGGGATTAAGGGCAAAAACAAAACTCAAACTAAAACAATAACGTACATAACAGGAATCATAGATAAAGAAGCGAAAGCAAGCCAAAATATAGATACAAATAAGAGATCTCTCGCAGAACCTGAAAGTCACATGTACAAAGCTAATAACAAAATGAGTACAAGTCCCAAAAGTGGACCATGTTTATCACTTCCCACTTTCATGTAGGAATGTTAATCTCTTGAGTCACACCTCATGGTTTTTGATGTTCTACTTTAACTTATTGACAGTTAGGACACTTAGCCATAAAATCTGCGATGTCTCGCTGTTGTTCCACCAAAAGACTTCATGTAGATCACGGTACATCTTAGTGGCACCTAGATGAATAGAATACCTGGAATTATGTGCTTCTATAAGGATTTTCTTCCTCAACTCACCCACATTAGGAATACATAAGCTACCTTAGTAACGAAGCACACTATCTCCCCTTTGGGAGAAAACCTCAATTCTTTGCTGATGAACTGTACCTTTCAACTGAAGTAATATAGGATTGATATCATGTTTTTACTTAACCCTCACTACCAATGAAGATTCTGATCTATTTTGAACTATCACACCACCATCTAATGTGTCCATAAGGAAAACTCCTAAGTGATCAATCCAGCCAACATCTTCGGCTAATTCTTTCTTCTCTTCCTTAACATATGCTACACTACCCATCGATAGTCTAGTGAGGGTATCAGCCACTATGTTGGCCTTACTAGAATAATAGAGCACATTCATCTCATAGTCTTTGAGGAATTCAAGCCATCTCCTTTGACGAAGATTAAAACTCTTTCGGGGTGAACACATACTGGAGGCTCTTATGATCTATTAACACATCAACATGAACACCATACAAGTAGTGTTTTTGAATCTTTAGGGAAAACACAACAGCTGCAAGCTCAAGGTTATAAGTCGGGTAGTTCTTCTCATGTATGTAAAGTTGTGTATAAGCATAAGTTATGACCTTACCTTGCTGGATCAACACATAACCTAAGTCGACCCTAGATGCATAAACAATAAACCACATAACCGTCTGAACCATCTTGTAAAGTAAAGACATGAATTGTAGTCAACCTGGTCTTCAGCTCTAAGGAGCTTTTCTCACACTTTAATGACCACTAAAACCTAACCTTTTTCTGAGTCAACTTGGTCAATGGGGAAGCTATGGATGAAAATCCTACAACAAAACTCCTGTAGTAACCGGCCAAATCCAAGAAACTTCTGATATCAGTCGGAGAAGTTGGTCTAGGCTAGTGTTGTACAACCTTAATTTTCTAAGAATCCACTCAGATCCCTTCGCTGGCGACCACATGACCAAGGAAAGCGACCAACTTGTAACCATAATGCACATTTACTGAACTTAGCGAATAGCTGGCGATCTTTGAGGGTTCTTAGAACAACTCTCAGATCAAGCGCATGCTCTTCCTCACTCCTTGAATAAATGAGGATATCATCAAAAAAGATGATGATGCACAAGTCGAAATACTATTCGAACACCTTGTTCATTAAGTCCATGAAAGTTGCAGGAGCATTTGTTAGTCCAAAAGACATAACTACAAATTTATATTAACTATATCGAGTCTTGAAGGGTTTCATCTGGATGTCACTATCTCTGACTCTAAGCTGATGATAGACGGATCTTAGGTCAATCTTAGAAAAGAAACTAGCACCCAAACGTTAGTTGAACAAATTATCAATATTGGGGATGGGACATTTAATCTTGATTGTGACATTGTTCGATTAATGTTAGTTAATGCACATTCTAAGAGAACCGTTTTTATTTTTCACTAACAACACTTGAGCACCCCATGAAGAGATATTCGGTCTGATGAAGCCTTTATCTAGAAGGTCTTTCAACTACCCTTGTAATTCCATAAGCTTGGATGGAGCCATTCTGTAAGGAGGAATCAAAATAGGGTGGGTATCTTGAAGGAGATCTATTCTGAAGTCAATTTCCCTTATGGGAGGAACTCTGGGAAGGTCTTCTGGAAATGCTTAAGGATACTGGACTGACTCAAGAGTTGGGGTTTCAGAGTTTGAATCCTTAACCCAAATAAGATGATATATTTACCCTTTAGAAATCATTTTCCTGGCCTTAAGGTAAGAGATAAATCGACATACATGCACTGAGTTACTACCCTTCCATGCTAAGACTGGTTTGTTTGGAAACTGCAACTGAACGATCCTAGTTCTACAATCGACTAAGACATAACATGAATATACCTAATCCATGTCTAGAATGATATCGAAATCTATCATTTCTAACGCTACAAGGTCTGTTGAGGTGACCTTTTAGGAAATTGTGATAGGGCAATTTATGTATACCCGTCTTCCTATAACAGGGTCACCAGCTGGAGTACAGACTGAGAAGGGTTTGAAGAGAAATTATGGACAGAGGCTGATGTTTACTGCTATATATGAAGTTAAAGAGAAAGTGTAGCCCCTGGATAATTGATGCTTATCGTGACCAATGATACTAACCTGTGGTATGAGTGTCTACGATCATCAACAATATAGTAACCCAACTAAAGATTAGGGTCGTGTCCCAAGGGAGTGGTTTTTAGAATTGATAGAAAAATAAAATGAAGCTCTAACTAGTCGTAGCTAAAGACATTTACGAACAAAAACATAGTAAATCAAAGGGGGTGACATGAAAGTGTCAAATATCAATTTGGGGGTTTTCTCACAAGCAGTAAAAACATCAAAAATTAACAAGAAAATCAAGTATGGGGAAATGCTCTTGGGGTGTGACCACAATACAAGGTGAGATAAATCGTGGGGTACATGCTTTCAATGGGAAATTTTCAAGATAATAGTGACTAGGCTAAGCTTTAGATGGAAATAAGTTCCCTCTCGGGTAACTTACCCCGTTTCAAATGGGTTCCTCTCGGACACCCATTTGCCACATAAAGACCATCCTATGCCTTACTCTACTCACTCTATCGAGCTGAGTGTTAGGATATGGGACTAGGGCTCACCCTCTTGAGCTGAAACTCATGTCGACCCACTCCTTAGGCCATTAGTCGAGTGGTCTTGGTTTCACGACCTCCCTTTCGGGCAAGCCGAAAACACATGGGTGGTTTTGTATTTGCAACTATAAACCCATTAAATTAAACCACAATTACTAGGTGAAATGACCATTAAAATACATCTACTCTATCAACAAGCAAAATCCAACAACAATATTAACACATATTTGCTAAATCACACCCCAAGAATGGGGGTTTTCAGCCACAGTTCAAGAAATAAAAAAATGCACCTAAAATGATACTAAAATCAAATGGGTATAAGAAATTAAACCTTGATTTAAGCAAAGGAATAATAATGGAAAAGACCCACTTCCAACTTGGGGAAGATGAAATCCTTCTCTTTTCAAGTCTCCCACAAAACCCTCTCCAAACTTGAGAGAAAATATCTAAAAACGTACTAGTCTATTATGAAATTAATAATAATGGTTTGGAACCGTTAAAATTAATAACAAGTTTAGTATTTATAGACTTTAGAAAATAGCGCTGGCGGATCTTTCGGCAGAGTTAGTCGATGCCGCCGAATGACTCGGCGACTCGCCCTTTTTCTGTTTCATCATCGTTTCATGCTTGCCTTCAACATCTTCATATTCTAGACCATTCGGCGGTATAGTACTACTTCGCGAAACTATTCAGCGAAGCGCCGACTACTCATTTCATCGCAATTTAGATCCTCTTCCTTCAGGGCTTTGCATACTGGATCAAAGGGCAGAGTCTGTACTTTTGGTGAATCGCCAAAGGTTCATGGCGATGCTCATGCTTCAGCTTCTTCATTCTTTTCAGCTTCTTTGTTACTTTTTGTGCCTAAGTGTCCATCCTTCCACTAAAACTTCAAATACCCAAAACTTAAGAGTTTTCATCAGATATTGAGACAAAATAAGCATTCGAGGACACTATTCTTATCAAACTAAAGCCCTAAATGAGTCTAATTTGTGGACTCATCAACACCCCCAACTTAAACTTTTGCTTGTCCTCAAGCAAACTCAAGTTCAGCCATTCAACGAGGTGCCTCAAATAGTGCTACACAAGACTAAATCATGAACATACACAACAAGACTCAAATTACTTATGCAAAGATTAACTCTGTACTCTAAGATTCAAGTTGTGACACACCACTACCAAAGATTCTCATGCTCGCAATACTTGATACTTGTGCAAGTTCAAGCTCCACAAAAAGTATCTAAATGCCCTCACATAAAGAATGATTCCTCATTCACACAAAGAGGTTAATAAACTAAAGATCAGGAATCAGATGCAACGCTCATACTCAAAAAGAGGAACACAATGCATGTTTTCACCCATAGGTTTGCCCTTAGTTTCCAATCAATTTTTGGCTTGGCTCACTCAAGATCAAAAGGTGTTTCTAAGGTTTGTAATGGCGATGAGTGCAAAGGTATGGTAATTTAGGCTAAGTGACTTTTCATCCTTGTGAGATGTGGTATTTTCAAAGCATTCCCTTCTTTTCCTTTATCAATTCTTTTTCTAGTCCTTCTAAGTCATCTTTTTATTCACCCCCATGGATTGCTTGGAATGATTTCCTTGGCACTTTATTCCACAAATATTTTTTTTTGTTTTTTGATTAAGGGATTTCCATTGTTTTGCAACACCATGGGTTAAGGGGGACTTTTCTTGCACTTCTTGATTTCTCCTTTTCCTTAGCCTAAGTTGGCTATTCACTAAACCACAAATCAGGAGGATTATAGGTAGTGGGTCAAGTAAGGTCTAGGGTTCATCAAGATTCTTCCAAAGAAAAGTAAGGCTCAATGGGTGTTCAAAAGAGTATCACACGCTCACGGGTAAACCACAAAAGAGGTATATGTCAAATTTGGCTCACACTCTTTAAAGTTGCCTAATATCATCTCAAGAGAACACCTTTCTAAATCAATCAAACTAACAGGGCAAATTCTAGGTTTATTCATGCAAGTTTCAAAGCAAGCTAATCACACAAGGCATCGACACTTAAGTTAAACAAGACTACACACTTTCGCTAATGTGCAACGGTCATTACAAGAGAATCAATTCGATAAATGGCTAATCACAACGAGATGGCAAGAGTTCATATATTGTCTATGTAACTTCATTTTGCCTCATCGTAGTCGTACATTCATGTTTGTTCAATTAAGAGGACTATTCAAGTCATCGGTATTGATCGAAACTCAAATTGAAATTTTTGCGAAAGAACAACCACATTCAACTCACGAAGGGTGGCAAAACTATGCAAAAAATTCAAAAATTTTTGGAAGGGTCAAAAATCGTTTGCAATTAAAAATAAGCGGAGCCACAAGCTCAAACAATCGCAAATTAGCTTTTTAAAAACACAATTAAAAGTAGATAACCGAAATGTACACCAAAACAAGGTGGGCCTCACCCTACCACAAAAAAAGTGTTTATCCTCAAATGGGAATAATGACAGTACCCAGAGTTTAAGAAAGATAAGATATACAAAGAGGTCAACAAGAGTCCTGTCTATGTAGTCTCTCTGTCTGTCGGGGTAATCGATGCATTTCCCTGAGTAACACCATGGTCCCCGGAGTATTGTTGTTTTAGTCCTCATTATTTTCCTTTGTCATGGCCTCTGCAGCAAGATTAGCTGCAATCATCTCATATATTTTCTGAGCTGCTTCGAAGGCCCGTATTGCATTAACAAAACTTCGAGACCATGAAGGCACATTAGGGTCGATGGGAATTCTTCTCTTTGCTCTGGCTTCATTGGTGTATTTCCTTTATCTGGCTAGCTCTATTTTGTTTTCGTCTTTCTTAAACTCTCGTGCTCTTATGTGCCTGAGTGAATCATTTCTCCCTTCGACTTTTGATCTAGCCATTACTGCAAAAACTTCGAGAATAAGTTAGATAGCAATTTAAACAGGAGAAAAAGGGTGTTTTTGGTTGTGGAATCTCTTAGCCAATCTAGTTGGCGAAGTACTTATCCTGTTAGGCCAATCGTTGAAAATGATGTACAACTGATACAAGGGCACAGATAAAGGGCGAGCAAGGGATCTTTCGGCGAGTCGTCGAGTGCCTTGTGCAAATTAAATTGAGCACCGAAAATCATAGATCGATCAGTACATAAAGTATTCAGTTAAAGGTGGAATGGGGACGTTAGGAGAATTGCAGAGCAGTTCAGCTGATTTTGTTCATCTTGCTGATCAGCTCAACTTGTCTAGTTTCAACCCATATTTTCAAATTTCACCCTGCAACCCCAGATAATGCAACTTACACTTATATAACTCAATTTTAATGAAAACCCAAAGAAACTTCTATTCCCATCGCTTAACAGTTTAAGTCAAAGCAAAGGTAAGTGGTAGTCCCTCTACTTATGCAAAAAATATCAAGTATTAATCGATAATATATACAATCCTAGTAACTCAGAGACTCAACAGAGATTTTCTACTATCAGTAATTATACAAATGAGTAAAATTTTTGATCAAATAACTGAAGAGTTTGATCACCAACCTTTGATGTCGAATTAGATAGTACTGGATTTCTAGGCAGTAATGTGATCCTAATCCGAGCACAATTCGACACATAAAATACTCTAAAGGTGCGAGAAATATAACTACTAAAGTGCGAGTGTGAGTTTGTGAAAATGGACAAAGTGAATGAAATGGAACTTTTAAACCTGTGGATTTTGATCGTCTAGTTTCTGCTCATTCGACGATGTTAGTCAATCTCACTTAATCACTAGGCAAAACGCCGAATATCTAATGTTCTTGCTGAATATAACAGAGTTTTCAGTTCAGGTGTGCAATGCATTGCAGTCTTTGTCGAGATTGCCAATTAGATTGGCGATGTGCCAACCAAATTCATACTCCGCCGAGTTTTACAGACTCAACCTTTAAGATATATTGCCTCAAATGGTGGGAATGATTGGGTACACTGAACTTGTTGGCGATCTTCCAAACTTGTCGGCGATTTGCCAAACTGAACTGTTGCTCACCTCCATACATCTTTTCAATCACTTTCCTTACTCAATTTGTACAAATAACACACTTTTATTTTATCAAGATAACAAAAGACAAGTAAATGGTTTTGGGTTGCTTCCTAAACAGTGCCTTAGTTAACGTCGCGGCACGACGCAAGTTAACCTTTAGACCTCACTCTTGGGGTTACCCATAGTATCACTAGGCAATCCCCCTTGTTCTCTCAGATTGAGAGGTGACGATATATGACCCATTTGGGTATCTAACTATTTTATTGAAACTAAATGAGAGGTGACCGTATGGCTGAGGGTAAACACGTTTTCTTTCATACCTTTTAGCATTTTGTCTGACCCTTCAACTTTGTTTTGGATATGCGAGAGAATATCCTCAGATCTACTACCTTCAGAATCCTCGGGCTTCTCACACTCGTGGGGAGGCACATATCTATCATTCTCCCCATCCTTCCAATTTGGATTATGGTCGCTCCATTTACGATCTCGATCCTTCCAGACTTTGTCTCTAACCCATCCTCGATTACCACCTTGCCTTGGGCAGTTTGACTGGTAGCCCCTGCCTTGGTTAGCTAGGAAATTTACTTCTTCATCATACATGGTTTCAAACTTCATATCCTCAGGATTTGCACCCCCGATTCCCATAGCATTGACACTATGGGCACCAGCCCCCATGACATTTTTAGATAAAATGTCAAGCTGCATCATGATCTTGGCCATGTTTTGGTCTCTCTCATTATCTTTTTCAACCTGCCCCTTGGATAGGTGAAATCTGACCGGTGAGACCTGGTCTTCACGAGTGTACCACGCCCTGTTGATGGTTGTCATCCCATCGAGAAGTTGAGATGCTACTGCATATGGTTGCTGCATTAAGCCTCCGGGCGAGAGTTGGTCAGCTACACCTTTGTTCATCGAGTCTAGACTCCAATAAAAGTATTGAAGGAGTACATTATCAGGTAGACCATGGGTTGGGCATGGTAGCACCAATTTTTTAAATCGGAGCCAAGTTTTGTGCAGAGGTTCTCCATTCAAATGCTTGAAGCTTTTGATGCTATCCTGAATAGTCATCATCTTCGAGGGAGGGAAAAATTGCACATTAATTGCGGAGACTAACTCCTCCCATGAAGTGATCGAGTTATGTGATAGCTCAGCTAGCCACTTGCATGCCTCCCCCATCAATGAAAAAGGGAACAACCTCAATCGAACTGACTCATGCGAGATGTTTTTGAATGACAATGGACCACACACATCTACGAAGTTTCGAAGATAATCATGTCGGTCCTCATGTGCTAGTCCACTGAAAAGTCCCTTTAGTTGACACAGTTGCAACAGTTGCAACATGGTGCTCGTTATGTGGAACATGCCGCATTTTCCTCTGCTGGATGTAGACAGATGGCTCCAACACCTTCCATGAGATGTGGATAATTGACGTTTAGCTCTTGGACATCGTTGAGGTTGTCGATGTCGTCCTGATGGACCACCTGGCTCCCGTTACTACCGTTAACACTCATGCTTTCTGAAATATTTACATAATCAACAAAACAAAGCCAAAGATGAAGTTAGTAAACTACAACTAAGAAGAACAAAAAGTCTACTACTATAAAAATTCTCAAATAACACCATTCCCCGGCAGCGGTGCCATTTTGATGCTTATCGTGACAAATGACACTAATCTACGGTATGAGTTTCTACGATCGTCGATGGTATAGTAACCCAACTAAATGTTGGGGTCGTGTCCCAAGGGAGTGGTTTTGAAAATTAATAGAAAAAATAAAATTAAGCTCTAACTAGTCATAGCTCATGACATTTACGAACAAAAACATAGTAAATTAAAAGGGGTGACATGAAAGTGTCAAATATCAATTTTGGGGTTTTGTCACAAGTAGTAAAAACAACAAAAAATTAACAAGAAAATAAAGTATGGGGAAATGTTCTTGGGGTGTGCCGCAATACAAGTTGAGATAAATCGTTGGATACATGCTTTCAATAGGAAAATTGCAAGATAATAGTGACTAGGCTAAGATTTAGATGGAAATAAGTTCCCTCTAGGGCAACTTATACCGTTTCAAATGGGTTCCTCCCAAACACCTATTTTCTGCATCAAGAGCAGCCTACGCCTTACCCCACCCACTCTCTCAAGCTGAGTGTTAGGATATGGGATTACGGATCAACCTTTTGGGCAGAACCTTATGTCGACCACTCCTTAGGCCATCAGTCTAGTAGTGTTGGTTTCGTGACCTCCCTCTCGGGCAAGCCAAAAACACATGGTTGGTTTTGTATTTGCAACTACAAACCCATTAAATTAAACCAAAACCACTAGGTGAAATCAACATTAAAATACATCTACTCTATCAACAAGCAAAACCCAACAACAATATCAACACATATTTGCTAAATCACACCCCAAGAATGGGGGGTTTTAGCAACACATCAAGAAATAAAAAAATATACTTAAAATGATACTAAAATTAAATGGGTATAAGAAATTAAACCTTGATTTAAGCAAAGGAAGAAGAATGGAAAAGATCCACTTCCAACTTGGGGAAGATGAAATCCTTCTCTCTTCAAGTCTCCCACAAAACCCTCTCCAAACTTGAGACAAAATTTGTAAAAACGTACTATTTATGAAATTAATATAATGGTTTGGACCCGTTAAACTTAATAACAAGTTTAGTATTTATAGACTTCAGAACTATTCGGCGAAGTACCGACTGCTCCTTTCATCGCCTTTTTGATCCTCTTCCTTCAAGACTTCGCATACTGTAAGAGAGGCCAGAGTCTGTCCTTTCAGCGAATTGCCAAAGGTTCTTGGCGATGCTCATACTTCAACTTCTTCATTCTTTTCAGCCTCTTTGTTCCTTTTTGTGCCTAAGTGTCCATGCTTCCACTAAAACTTCAAATACCTGAAACTTAAGAGTTTTCATCAGATATTGAGAGAAAGTAAGCATTCGAGAACACTATTCTTATCAAAATAAAGCCCTAAATAAGTTCAATTTGTAGACTCATCAATTTGGAAATGCTTAAACATCTAAATGGAATACTTGTAACGTACAAGTGACCATATCATGAGAATCTTATTGGTCATGGCGAGCCTGAAGATCATACAACTTGTTCTAGTGCTAGGGTTGTAGACATTTGCTGATATTGTTAGCGATTCCCACTGCCCGACCTATGTTGAGTGTATTCATAATTTCTTGCTCTAGCCTTCTTTTTATCATTAGATATTTCCTTGAGCTTATCTCCCTCAACTGCTGAGCATGGGTCATTAATCTGGAGATGTCCATATTCCCTAACAACATAGCATTCTTGCACTCAGTCTTCAGCAGATCGAATTGTCTAAATAAGAACTTGCCTTTTTGTGCTCTTGGATCGGCAACCATGTGTGGAGCATACCTGGAGAGCTGGGTAAACTTGAGCTCATATTCTTGCACTTATATCTAACCATGCCTAAAAATTATAAACTACTGAGCCTTATCCCCCTCAACTCTCTCGAGAAGAACCTTTCCAAAAAAGCACCAGTAAAACAATCCCATGTCATAGGAGTTGTATTGCACCTCTGTTGTCTTTCCACTGCGTGAACCAATTATGAGCCAGATCCTTACGTTGGTAGGATGCTAGCTCAACACTATTAGTACAAGTCACTTGCATTACATCAAGAATCGTTTTGACCTCATTAATGAAGTTTAATGGGCCATCACCAACCTTCGACCCAAGAAACTCTGGCGGATTCATACGAACAAGGTCTCGAACCCTGGTTACAGCTTATCCACCAGTGGGTTTTGCAGGAAATGGGGCTTGATGACTGCTTTGAGTAGCTATAGTCTGAGCTAATATTTAGATCACATTTAGGAACTCAAAAATTCGTAACCTCATAACTGCAGGAACTGCGTTAGCATTGCCTACGTTCGGATTCTATTTTTTAGCTCTGCAAAGAGGCATAAGTTGAAATGAATAACTATAGATTGGAAAGGAGAAGTTGACTTAAACTTCACGCATGATAGGAATAATAAAAGAAGGGAAATTTTCGTAGAAAACTTAGTAGCCTCCCTCTGGTGTGGCGTGCTTCACACTCATAAAAGAGAGACTCAACATAGTGCGACTTTCAGTCACCCTAGGACTCTTGAACCTGATTCTCTGATACCAAGTTTTTCAAGCACCGAGGTTACCCCCTAGACGTAACATGGGACCTAGGATCACAAGTGTTCCCAAGCCAACCCTAAGTCTGGCATAACACAAGCATACTGAAAATATAACTAAGTAAATCATGTACTATGCAGAAGCTAAAAATAGTGGATATCTAGAATGGGAAAACCCAACTAGTCAGAATATATAAGATTTGATAAGAGTTTAGTGATGACTGACACAATGCTTAACAACTCGAGTTGAATCTACTATTATGTCTAAAAGCCTTTAACTGAATTGAGTTGTTGGGACATGCCCTAGCTAACTCTAACAAGACTAAAAACTAAAATAAATTTTGAAAATTAAAGCATGTTTATTGTCCTCAAAGTATGAGGACTTACCACTGAAGATGTTGAATTCCAACTGGAAATCAAACTAAGTGTGAGCTGGATGCTAAGTGCATGAACCTTCATCATAAAACGATGTAGCGCAGAGTATGCGTCAGTACTTTGAATGTACTAAGCATGCAAGATATAGATAATAAGCTGAACAATGATATAACTAAGAAATATAATAATGAGCACGTAAATAGACATGCTAAAGAGTAACTAAAAAGCTAAGCTAAATCTATAGACCAAGTACTAATCATATAGCTAATGTTTTGAACTGAATACTAAAATGAATATTGATAACATGATCAATGCAATGAAAGTATGACTGTGGGAGCTACTATTAACTGACATAAATAATGTGAGCTAAACGTGGAGTCCGATAGATACTCTCTAGTGAGAGGACTCAATATACATTGCCAGGGGTATAGAGGCATGAATGTGACGTGATCACTAAAATTGGTGTCCAACAAAGGGGACTTCTGAGCCTCAGTTGGCACATAGTTCTAAGACTCTGAGTGTAACACCTCAGAAACCTAGCAAACTAAACAACAAACAAATAGGTGAACCACAGAGGGGTTCATAGACCATGAAAGGAACCATGGTCCGTCGACCTGCTCGTGGATAGCACCCAGCCAGCGTGGTGGATCACTAAACCCTCCACGGGTTGTGGATCCACACATGACCCGTGGAAAGGCCATAGGAGTGAGGTAGAGCCACCAAGGCTCAAGCGTGGAACCACGGAGCCCACCACGGGTCGTGACCCCAACAATGGGCCATGGATGGGTCCGTCGTCCTGACTCAGTAGAACCCAACCCCAAATGAAGCACCATGATGGTCTTCACAACCCGTCATCCTTCACACGATTCGTGAAGTGGACCGTAGCAGGTGGCACAAAGGAACAATGGCACTGGACATGAACCACATACCCACTTGATGGGTCGTGGTACTGTTGACGGGTCCGTCAGTGGCTCCATTGTCGGCCCTCGTCAACTTTTAAGTCAGGGTCATTTTGGTCTTTTCCCGTATGCGTTGGATATTCAAACTACGTTGTTTATTGTTTAAACTATGTCATTTTACTCAGTTTAAGCCTAATAATTTAGTTAGAACGTATCCAAAACCCTTATTCTCCAAAAACCATCCAAATTAGAGAAAAAAAATAGGAAAGTCATCCAGCCCTCTCAAGAACATGCAAAAGGTTTTCTTTAACTTCCACTCCCGAAATCAAAAGAGTTCTCTTTGAATTTCTTCACAAGGTATGAGTGATTTCACTAGTGGGTTCCTTCCATCCACTAGGTCCTTAAAAATCAATCATCTCCTTGATTCTCCATATCTTTTTTAGACCTAGGGTTTCTAAAACCTTAGAGTTTGTTGTGATTTAGCTGATATAGTATTCTAAATAAAAATATCATGATTTCTTGGGAATATTGCTTAATTCATTGTAGAAAACACAAAACCCTAGTTTGTATAGATTCTCTTAATTCATGAATTTCACTTGCTAGGTCAGTTCAACTAATAATCATGCTTCAGATTTCGAATGTCACATTGTCAATGCAATTTTGAGCTATTCAGTATTTCAATCAATTTCAGTCATATACATATTCATTCGGAATTAGACTTAGCACCGAGTTGGACTAGGGTTTAATGTACCCTCATAGTCCTAGAACTACGTTCCCCCATAGGATTATAAGTCCCCTCTGTGGGCATCATATTTAGTGGTCACACTAGTCGTGCCTTTGTACCCCTAGCAAGGTATATTGGGTCCTCTCGATAGGGTGTATACATCGAACTCCAAGTTTAGCTCACGTGGCTTATAACGGTTAATAGTAGCTCCCATAGTAAGTCTCTTAGTGCATTTGACCAGGTTTTCAATATATATACTTCACCATTCAGCTCAGCATATTATGTTAATGATTTGTACTTGGTCATTGCATTCAGTTTAGTATTTTAGTTATATATCAGTATCAATATTTCTGCTCGGATTATATCATGGCTCAGTTATGCTTTGTTCAGCTTATACGTTTGTTTAACTTAATATCTATAGCATGAATGCACAGTACATTCTAAGTACTGACGCATACTCTGCGCTACATGTTTTCATGATGTAGGTTTAGTTACTCAGTAACTAAATCATACTTAGATCGATTCTCGGTCCGACATCAGCATCTTCACTGGTCAATCTTCATACTTCGAGGACAAAGACATGCTTCATTTTAGTCATTCTTTTCACTTTCAGTTTTCATAGAGTTAGCTGGGAGAATGTCCCAACAACTCAACTCAATTAGAGGTTTTTCCGACATAATAGTAGATTTAACTTGATTTGTTAAGTGATTGTTCAGTTGTCACTAAACTCTTAGTATGTTTTATATATTTAGACAAGTTGGGTTTTCCCCTTTCTAAGTTATCCATTGTTTTAGCTTCCTCATAGTATACATTTTACTCAGTAATCTTTATAGTATGATTATGATATGTCAGACTCAAGGTTAGCTTGAGGTCACTAGTGATCCTAGGTCCCATGTTACGTCAAGAGGATAGCCTCGGGGCATGACAAACTTTATATCATAGCATTAGGTTCAACAGTCCTAGGATTTCTGAAAACTTCACTAAGTAGAGTCTCTTTCATTGGTGTGAAGCGTGCCATATCTATGAGGGGGAGGGTACAAAGTGTTTTAAGATAAACTTTTCTTTCTTTGCTATTTTTATCATGCGTGAGGTATGATCCAATTTATCCTTTCTAATCCATCGTTATTCATTATAGATCATGGCCCCTCGTAGAGCTAACACACGAAATGATAATGCACGCAATGGTAACACCGTTCCTCCAGTCCCTAACCATGAGATTATAATAGTGGAATTTTAAAATGCGGTCCAGCTTTTGGCTCAGAGTGTGGCGAATCAGAATAATTAGCAGACTAAAGTTCTTACAAACAATAATAGTGGATCTTCTCCAGCCAGGGTTTGAGACTTTGTTCGGATGAATCTGCTTGAGTTTCTAGGGTCACAGGTTGGTGAGGAACCCCATAACTTCATTGATGAGGTAAAGACAAATTTTAGGGTGATGCAAGTGACTGTTAATGATAGGGTAGAGTTGGAATCCTATTGACTTAAGGATGTGGCTTATATATGGTTGACGTAGTGGAAAGAAAACAGGGGTGCGGATGCAACTCCTATGACTTGGGAGTGTTTTACCAAAGCTTTTTTGGACGAGTTCTAACCAAGGGATTTGAGAGAAGCTAAGGCACAAAAGTTTATGAACTAGAAGCAGGGTTCAATGTTGATCCAAGAGTATGGGCTGAAGTTCACTCAACTCTTCAAGTATGCTCCACACATGGTTGTCGATCTAAGGGCATAAATGAGTAATTATTTGTTTGGAGTATCTGATACGGTGAAGACCGAGTGCAGGAATGCTATACTTTTAGGGGATATGGACATCTCTAGACTCATGACTCACGCTCAACAGGTTGAGAGGGATAAGCTTAGGGAAATGGCTAAGAACAACAAAAAGCCTAGAACAGGTAACTATGAGTACTCTCAACAAAAGTTGGGTGGTGCGAATCGATCACAGTTTCAGTAGAAATCTACATCCCCAACACCTTCATCAGTTAGTGCTCTATCTACACGTTTTGACAGGATAAAAAATGTAGGGCATGAGGCTCTAAGTCACAGGGGAGTGCTTCATGTAATAAGACTTTTCCAACTTTCCTAAAGTGTGGTTAGAACCATCCAAGTGAGTGTCCTGTTGGCAAAGATGGGTTCTTTAGGTTTTCTCAGTCTGGCCATAGGTTGACGGATTGCCATTCTACCAGGCACGGGAGAAACAACAACAGGGCTCAGTCTACAGCTCTAGTAGCACCAATAGGTCACCCAACTCATTAGATGTTTCATCTTGTATAGGTGGTGGTCAGCGCCAAAATAGGTTGTATGGTCTCCATGCTCACCAGGACCAGGAAGATTCTCCTGATGTGGTCACTGGTACGTTACGATTCTTTTAGTTAGATGTTGATGCAATGTTAGATCCAAGGGCTACACCGTCTTTTGTAACTCTCTATATAGCATTAAACTTCGGTTTTAGGCTAAAAACTCTCTCATAGCCATTTTTAGTTTCTACTCTAGTTGGAAACCTAGTTATAGCTAGACACGTATAGAGAAATCGCCCTATCACAGTCTCTTAGAATGTCACCTCAGCAGATTTTGTAGGGTTAGAAATGGTAGATCTCAATACCATTCTAGGCATGGATTGGTTACATTCCTTTTATGCCTCAATCGATTGTAGAACTAAGATAGTTTGGTTTCAATTTCCAAAAGAGCCAGTCTTAGAAAAAAAAGGTAGTAGCTCAGTGCCTGCAGGTCAATTTATCTTTTACTTTAAGGCCAGAAAGATGATCTCAAAGGGGTATATGTATCATCTTGTTTGGGTTAAGAATTTAAAATTCGAAACCCCAACTCTTGAGTTAGTGCCAGTAGTAAATGAGTTTCTAGAAGTGTTCCCAGAAGATCTTCCCAGAGTTCCTCTTGAAAGAGAAATCGACTTTGGAATTGTTTTTCTTCCAAATACCAAGCCCATTTCGATTCCTTCTTACAGAATGGCTTAAGGAATTGAAAGAGCAGTTGGAAGGCCTTCTAGATAAGGGCTTTTCATCGGATCAATATCTTTCCATGGGGTGCTTTAGTGTTGTTCGTGAAAAATAAAGATGATTCTCTCAGAATGTGCATTGACTATCAGTAGTTGAACAAATTTCCCATCCCCAGAATTGATAACTTGTTCGCCCAACTTCAGGGTGCTAGTTAGTTTTCGAAGATAGACCTCAGATCCGGCTATCATCAGCGCAGAGTCAGAGATAGTGAGATTCGAAAGACAAACTTCAGAACTCAATATGGTCATTATGAATTTGTAGTTATGTCTTTTAGACTAACAAATGCTCCTTCACCTTTCGTGGACTTAATGAACAGCGTGTTCAAATAGTATTTGAACCTGTTCATGATGTTTTTTATTAATGATATCCTCATTTATTCTAGGAGTGAGGAAGATCATGTGACTCATCTGAGTGTATTTATGCAAACTCTCAAAGATTGCCAATTATTCGCTAAATTCAGCAAATGTGAATTCTTGCTACAGTCCGTCACTTTCCTTTATCGTGTGGTATCTAGCAAAGGAATCTAAGTGGATTCTCAGAAAATTGAGGCATTGAATCAATGGCCCAGACTAACCTCTCCAATATATATCAGAAGTTTCTTGGGTTTGGCCGGTTATTACAGGATATTTGTTGAAAGATTTTCATCCATAGCTTCCCCATTGACCAAGTTGACTAAAAAAAAGGTCAAGTTTCAGTTGTGAGATGAGTGTGAGAAAAGCTTCTCAGAACTGAAGACTAGGTTGACTTAGGGCTGGCAGGGGGACGGGGACAGGGACTGGGGGACGGGACGAAGGGCAACGAGACAGGACGGGGGACGCATTTGGGGGGATTTTTCCGGGACCGGGATTGGGGGGACAAAAATCCGTCCCATCCCGTCCCACTATATATACGGGATGGGACGGGTTTTGGGGGGACGGGACGGGACGGGATGGGATGGGACGGGGGATTTTTTATTTTTTATATACTTATTTATTTTGAATGAATAACATCATAATAATATTATAATATTTTGCTAAGTCTTAATCATTCAAATTTATTAATATCACGAAATAAAAATAAATACATTTAATGTTTTGGTGGGATAAGACGAGTGCCATCACTTCCATGTTTGGGTCGTGAAATTTTGAGAGTTCATCACATTTTAATATATTTTCAAACATTTTAAATTGTTAATGCAATATGGTAAAATTTTGAGAATTAACCAAATTTCAATATAAAAAAAATATTCAAATAAAAATAAATTAAAACGGATAAAATATGAAATATAAATAGAGGAAATTGAGGAGAAGTGACCGGCAGACCCTAAGCTCCTCAACATTCACTCTTATAATATAGAGTAATTTATTTTATTTCTACAACTACTTTGTTGTTGTTGTTGTTGTTGTTGTTGTTGTTATTATTATTACTAATTTATTATTATTATTATTATTAGTATTTTTTAATGTAATATTTAAATTAAATATAGTTAAATTTATTTTATATCATTTTAAAAAATAAGTAATGAAATAGTAAGAATTCATTTAGAACTTTTTGCATGTGAATTTCTATTTTTAAGCTGATTTTTAAAAGAAAATCTTATATTTTTTAAATTCAAATAATTTTTCCCTACGTATCTTTCTCCTTTCTTTTCCCGGTTATCTTTTTTTTCTTTTGTTTGTTTATTTTTATTAGTATTATTAGTATTTTTACTATTATTATTATTATTATTATTATATTATTTTTATCATTACTTATTATTATTACTATTATTATTATTATTATTACTACTACTACTGCAAATGTGGCTGTTGTTGTTGTTATTATTATTATTATTGCTACTATTACTACTACTGTTATTATTATTGTTAGTACTGTTGCTGCTACTGCTACTTATTATTATTATATAAAAGTAATTATTAATAATAGAAATATACTAAATATCTTATTAATTCTCTAAATATATTATTTGGGAATAAAAAGGGACTCTTCAATTTGAAACTTCAAATTTTAATTTCAAACTTCAAACTTCAAACTTCAAATTTCAAATTTCAAATTTCAAATTTCAAATTTCAAATTTCAACTTTCAAATTTCAAATTTCAAATTTCAAATTTCAAATTTCAAATTTCAAATTTCAAATTCAACTTTCAAATTTCAAACTTCAATTTTCAATTTTCAAATATCAAATTTGAGAAGTTCAAATTTGTATTTTAAATATTTTAAAGTAATTTAAACTTGAAATTTTGATTTTTATATTAAGTATTTTAAAGTTAGTTTAGTATATATGTAAATATGTATGAATAATTGAATATATTAAAATTAAAATGAAAGACAATAGTTAGAACTTAGAAGTTATAATTTACAAATATTAGTGGAGTAACTAATTTATGCAGCCACCTTCTAGGAAGGGTTCTGTTTCAATAATTTCTCATATGTAAAACTAATATTTGTTACAAATATTAGATGAGCAACTAATATACGCAGCCACCTTCTAGGAAGGGTTCTATTTCGATTAGTTCTCGGATGTAATCTAATATTTGTATTCTCCTTTAACATTTAATTCTAATTGTCGCATCATATCGACGGTAACATCCTCCGGTGTTGGCATACTTGCTAGAAACTCTTGTGACTCTAATTCATCATCACTAGATCCAATTACCGCATTAATCCAAGCTTCTTGTTTGGAACTTAACTTTGGCAAATTATAATTTCTCCTCTCGGCGTTGACCCAGTCTCTAAATAAAATTGATATTTCCAAACTGTCTTCCGCCAATGAATGTCTATGATCGCCAAGTTGAAACCTTGCCACACTAAAAGCAGCCTCTGATGCAACTAATGAAACTTGAATATCTAGAACATCACGAACCATTTTGCTCAAAATTGGAAATGCAACGCTCCGCCTCCTCCACCATGCTAATAATTCTTCATTGCCATCTTCATCTTCCACTGTTTCTAAAGATTGATTAAGATATTCTTCAAAATCATCACAGTTAGTAGAATTAAGACCAAGAAAATCTCGCATATAACTTGAAATTCGAGCTTTACTCTGAGGATTAAAAGTTTGACCAACTTCTTGAGCATTTCCTGTAGTTCTATATTTTTCATACAAAATTTTTGCTTCTGTTTTTATGCTAGACTTACACATTTCACAAGTTGGATTTATTTCCGATAAAATTTCTAAGGTATCATAAAAAGTGTCAACAAGTCCATGCACACCTTGTAATTTATAGTCAGGATGAAGTAAAGTAGCAGTTAAAAAAATTTGAGGAATAGGAAAAAAATATTTTTAAAATTTTTCAATCATACCTTCAATTGCAACTCTAAATTTTTCAATTTTTTTGTATTTAGAAAATTGAATTGAAATAGCACAAATATTTATTAATACTGATGAAATAGTAGGATAATAAATTCCGAAGAAAACATGGTTGTAGCATCATAAAAAAAGTCTTAAAAATTCTAATAGTTCATTAGTTTCTTCCCAATCTTCTTCACAAATTCTGTCTAATGGGTCAGCCTTATGAGCATTAAACACCATTTGTATGGGTCCTCTATATTCGTAAGCAACAGAAAATATTTCGTAAAAAGAATTCCATCTTGGTTTAATATGTCTTGGAATTTTTCTTGGTGGCAAATCACATAGTACACAACGCTCATTAAATTCCCTAATTCTAGCAGCTCTTTTAGCATAAAAAATCCAGGCAACAGCATATTCAATTTTCATACAACCATATTCAAATAATGAAATACCATCTTGTACAACTAAATTTAAAACATGTGCAACACATCTAACATGAAAAGAATTAACATCAATTGGACATAATCTAGTTTTTAACATACTAGCAGCATTTACATTATTAGATGCATTATCTAATGCGATAGACATTACTTTATCTATAAGCATGTAATAATCTATAACACTCAAAATATTTGAAGCTAAATATGCACCAATTTTTTTCTCTACACATTCTTTATAACTTAAGATTCTTTTTTGCAAATTCCAGTTATAATTAATCCAATGTGCTGTAACAGTTAAATAATCATGTTCATTAACACTACGACCCATGTCCGAAGTTATAGACACTCTACAATCTAATATGCCAAACATACAACGAAGATATTGACAATGTTTACCTTGATATACAAAAACATCAGATTTAACAGTATTTCTTGAAAAACCTCTATAATTAGGATTATAAGTTTGTTGAATATATTCAATAAAACCGGGATTTGAAGGAAAACTATAAGGTAAACCACAAACAGAAACCATTTTAGCTAAATTTTCGCGATCTCTTTCTTTATTATATTTACGTTGTGTTAGTGGACCACCGGGGTTAGAAGGATCTAATGTTCCTTGAACATGTTAGAAGCCCCTATCGATTCATTAACATTAATATCAAAATTATCAACTTGAATTCCTTTTTTTCTATCGGCTACTGATTTAGCTTCTTTATATTGAATCGGCACACAAGATAACAAATGTATATTTAAGCCCCCCATCCCACCTTGACCTCCACCTTGTTTATGTTTAAAAGGTTGCTTACATTTATTACAAATAGCAATAGAATTTTCCTTACCTAAAGTCATAAATTACCACACAACAGAAGTTTTAGGGCGTTGATACTTCACCTTCTCCCTCGTAGGAGGTATAAGGGGTGGGCGTCCAGAATTTTGCTCCGTTGAATTTGTAGTTTCATTTGGAACATTTGTCACCGAACTAGTAGGTGTATCTTCTAATTCATCTTCTCCCGAATCAACTTCTACTTCTTCACCTGAATTTTCATCAAGATAAAGATTAATATCACCATAAATTTGTTGTAAAAGTTCACGATCGAGTTGAGCATTTGAATCAATATCATAAGAAGTATCATCAACATAAGTAGAATCATTTGTATTAAATCTAACTCTAGAACTACCACCACATTTACTTTTATTTTTTTCCTTACTACTTTTTTTAGTAAAATTAAATAATCTACTAATGCCACTTGGTTCTTTCTCTTTTCCTTTACCGATATTTTTTTTGTTAGAACTCATATTTAATTATATGTAAAATATAATATAAAAATAATAATAACACAAAAATTAATGACAAAAAATAAAATATAAATATTATGAAACGAATGTACCAAACGTCTGCGTTAATAGCAAACGTTATAACCGATTCTTGAAGCTTGTAGTTTGTTGTAACTTGTAATTTGAAACTCCAATTTTTGATAGCAAATATGAGAATTATATATATTATGATATATAATATAAAAGCTTAGAATTGAAATATATATATTATGATATAATATGAGACTTAAATGGGATAAAAGATTGAGACTTGAGAGATATTAAAAATAGATGAGAGAATATATAATTTTGTAAGAAATAATAAGGGATAGAGGGGTATTTATAATATTAGAAATGGGTTAAAGTGTATTTATAATAACTTGAGGGTTTAAAGTAAAGTATTAAAAATAGGGGTGGTAGGGGGTGTTGGGGAAGGCAAAATCTGCAACTAAATCCGTTGGGTGGGGCCCACTAGCCGTTGCCCAACGGATATAAATTTTTATTTTTTTAAAAAATAAATAAATATCAGGGGGATCCCGCGAACCGGCTGGTTCATTCGGGCCGGGTCGACCAGGACCAGGGGTTGAACCGGCCCCTGACCGGTCCCCTATCCCGCGTCCCCCCAATCCCCCGAAAACCAACGGGACCGGGTCCGGTGGGCCGGTTCTCGTACCGATCGTGGGCCGGGGCGGGCCGACCCGGTCCCCCTGCCAGCCCTAGGTTGACTACAACTCCTGTCTTGACTCTACGAAATGGCTCCGATAGTTATGTGATTTATGTGATGCATCTAGGGTCGGCCTAGGTTGTGTGTTGATGCAACTCGGTAAGGTTATAGCTTATGTTTCTAGACAACTTAAGGTCTCTGAGAAGAATTACCCGACTTAGGACCTCAAACTTGCAACTGTAGTAATTTCCCTAAAGATTTGGAGACACTACTTGTGTGGTGTTCATGTTGATTTGTTCAGAGATCATAAGAGCCTCTAGTATGTGTTCACCTTGAAAAAGTTAAATCTTCATTAGAGGAGATGGCTTGAGTTCCTCAAGGACTATGACATGAATGTGCTTTACCATCCTGCTAAGGCCAAAGTAGTGGATGATGCTCTCAATAGACTGTCTATGGCCAGTGTAGCACATGTCGGTGAAGAAAAGAAAGAGCTAGCCAAAGATGTTCACTAGATTGCTCGCTTAGGAGTTTGCCTTACGGACATATGAGAAGAGGGTGTGATAGTTTAGAATGGGTAAGAATTGTATTAGTAGCAGAGGTTAAGAAAAAATAGGATAGTTATGCTATATTACTTAAGTTGAAAGGTGCATTTCATTGGCAAAAAGTTATGGTTTTCTCCCAAGGGGGAGATGGTGTGCTTCGTTACCAGAGTCGTTTATGTATTTCTAATGTGGGTGAGTTGAGGAAGAAAATTCTTACAGAAGCCTATAATTCTAGATATTCCATTCATTCGGGTGCCACTAAGACATATCATAATCTACGGGAAGTCTTTTGGTGGAATATCATTAAGAGAGACATCGCAAAATTTGTGGCTAAGGGTCCTAACTATCAACATGTTAAGATAGAACATCAGAAACCATGAGGTATGACTTAAGAGATTAGCATTCCTACATGGAATTGGGAATTGATAAACATGGACTTCATTACGGGTTTAACTCGTACTCGTAGACAACTTGACTCTACTTGGGTGATAGTGGACAAAGTTACTAAGTCTGCTCATTTCTTGGTTGTCAAGACTACATATTCAGTGGATGATTATGTTATACTTTACATCAATGATATAGTCAAGTTACATGAGTTTCCTTTGTCTATAATCTCAGATAGAGGTCCTTAGTTTACCTTTCATTTGTAGAAATCATTAAAGAAAAGTCTTGGTACCTAGGCAATTCTCAGTACTACATTTCATCTTTAGACGGATGGTCAGGAAAATCATACCATTCAAACCTTAGAGGACATGCTGAGAGGTTGCGTGATTGATTTCTAGGGTAGTTGGGATGATCACTTATCTCATAGAGTTCACTTATAATAATAGTTACCATTCCAGTATTTAGATGGCCCCTAATGAGGCACTATAAGGGCATATATGTAGGTTAGCTATAGGTCGGTTTGAAGTAGGTGAAACAGCCTTGATTGGGTCAGGTTTTGTTCATGAGGCTATGGAAAAAGTTCAGCTCATCATAGATAGACTAAATACAACTTAGAGTCGTTAGAAGCCCTACGTAGATATGAGCAGAAGTGACTTAGAGTTCAGAATCAATGATTGGGTTTTCCTGAAGGTGTCACCTATGAAGGGGGTGATGAGATTTGGCAAGAAAGGGAAGCTCAATCCTAGATATGTAGGTCCTTACAGAATCTTGAAAAAGGGTTGGTAGCGTGGCTTATGAGTTAGAATTTCCCGTAGAACTAGTAGGAGTTCATCCAGTTTTTCACATTTCCTTGCTAAAAAGTGTGTGGGTGATCCGGCATCGATAGTACCATTAGAGAGTGTGGCTGTGAAGGATAGTTTGACTTATGAAGAGGTTCCAGTTGAAATTCTGGACCATCAGGTTCGCAAGTTGAGAAATAAAGAAGTCGTTACAGTGAAGGTTTTTTAAAGGAGTCAGTCCATAGAGGGAGCTACCTGGGAAGCAGAAGAAGCCAAGGAATCGTAGCACTGGCCAAGAACCACGACCCACTTGACGGGTCATGGTCCTGATGACGGTCTGTCAGTGGCTCTGTGGTCGGCCCTTATCAACTTCTAAGTCAGGGTCGTTATGGTATTTTCCTCTATGCGTTGGACATTTAAACTACATCATTAATACCAAAACTACATCGTTTTACTCAGTTTAAGCCTAATAAGTCAGAACCTACCCAGAACCCTTATTCTCTAAAAACCATCCAAATTAGAGCAAAAAGAAAAGGAAATTACACCAGGCCTCTCCAGAATATACAAAGTGTTTTTCTTCATGTTCCAGCCCTGCATTCAAAGGATTTCTCCATGAATTTCGTCACCATTTATTTGGGATTTCACTAGTGGGTTCCTTCCATCCACTAGGTACCTAGAATTTAGTCATCTCCTTGATTCTCTATATCTTATTAAGACCTACGATTACTAAGACCTTGGAGTTTTTTTTTGATTTAGCTAATATGGTATTCTAAATCAAAATGTCATGTGTTTTTTGGGAACATTGCTTAATTCATTGTATAAAACTCAGAACCCTAGTTTGTGTAGATTCTCTTAGTTTATGATTTTCATTTACTAGGTCAGTTAAACAGATGATCATGCTTCTGATTTCGAATGTCACATTGTCAGTACCTATATGTTGCATTTTCAGTTAGCATGTCAGTATTTTGAGCTATTCAGTATTTCAGTCATATACATATTCAGTTGGGAGTAGACTTAGCACCAATTGGACTAGTATTTAGGGTACCCTTATAGTCCTAGAACTATGTGCCCCTGTAGGATTATTAGTCCCCTCTATTGGCATCAGATTTAATGATCACGCTTGTCATGCCTTTATACCCCTGGCAAGGTATATTGAGTCCTTTTGATGAGGTGTATACATCGGACTCCACGTTTAGCTCACGTGGTTTATGTCGGTTAATAGTAGCTCTCACAATCAGACTCTTAGATCATTTGACCAAGTTTTTGAGATATACTTCAGCATTCAGTTCAGCATGTTATGTTCAGGATTTGTACTTGGTCATTACATTCAGTTTAGTATTTCAGTATCTATATTTTTGCTCAAATTATATCATAGCTTCGTTATGCTTTGTTTAGCTTAATATCTATATGCTACATGTTTAGTACATTCCAAGTATTGACGCATACTCTGTGTTACATCCTTTCATAATGTAGGTTCAAATATTCAGCATCCATATTACACTTAGATCGATTCTCGGTCTGACTTTAGCAGCTTTAGTGGTGAGTCCTCATACTTCGAGGGCAATAGACATACTTTAACTTTAGTCTTTATTTTTAGTTTTAGTTTTGTTTGAGTTAGCTGGTGGGCATATCCTAGCAACTCAGCTTAGTTATAGGCTTTTTAGACATAGTAGTAGATTTAGCTTGAGTTGTTAAGTTGTCACTAAACTCTTTGAATGTTTTATATATGTAGACTAGTTGGGTTTTCCCCACTTTCAGTTATGCATTGTTTTATCTTCCGCAGAGTATATGTTTTGCTCAATAACTTTTATAGTATGCTTATGATTTACCAAACTCAAGGTTAGCTTGGGGTCAATCGTGATCCTAGGTCTTGTGTTATGTTAAGGGGGTAGCCTTGGGGTGTGACAGTGAGGGTATGCTCAACCCTACTCAAACTTGATGCTAAGTCTACTCCAAACTGAATGAAAAGCTAAAATTCACTAAAGTACTCAGTAGCTCAAAATATTGACATGTTATCTAGGAATTCATATAAATATACTAAAAGGTATGTCATTCAAATTCTAAAGCATGATCTTATGGGTGATCTGCGTAGCAAGTACAATTCATGAGTATTGTTGATTAATGTAAGTTAGGATTTTGAATTATGTACATTAAAATATGTAGATTTTCAAAGAAACATTCTATTTGGATTATGGAAACTATAGAAGCTAAAACACAATGAATTCTGAAGGTTTTAGAAACCCTAGGTCTAAACAAGCTATGAAGAATCAAATATTTGACTAAACTCTAGGGACCTAATGGGTGTAAAGAACCCACTAGTGAAATCCTACATTCTCGGTGATGAAATATACAGAGAAATCCTTTGGATTTCAGGGCTGAACTTGAAGAAAAACCTTTGCTTGTTCTTGGGAGAAACTGTCGACTTTTACTTTTCTTTTCATTCTAATCTAGGTTGTTTTAGGAGAATGAGAGTTCTAGGTAGGTGCTGACTAGATTATTAGGCTTAGACTTAGTAAAATGATGTAGTTTAGGTGTCAAGCAACATATTTTAAGTGCCCAATGCATAAGGGAAAATACCAAAATGATCTTAACTAAAAGCTGATGAAGTGACTTCAAGACAGGCTTCATAGCCAATCTAGAGCACAACGGCCCATCAAGTGGGTCGATAAGATGCCTACCCAATAAGGCTTCACTATTTTGAGCATAACTATATACTCCAGGCTTGGAATAAGGAAAACTTGGTGGCGTTGGAAAGAGGATTTCGAGATAGTTAATTGGATAGGTCATGGTCCACATAATTCATTTTGTTCTGAATGATATGATTGTTTGAAGTTGACCCTAAACTCTAAGTCTAATAAATCTCCTTCTAGGAGGACGTCACAATTCGTGTGGAGCTTGACATACCGTTTAGACGTCTGTGGCCCTTAACCAGTGATTTTAGGGGTAAAAGCTCACTTAAAAGTTGACGAAGTGACTTCAAGACAGGCTTCACGAGACTTCTAGAGAACCACAACCCGTCAAGTGGGTCATGAAGATACTCTGCCCGACATAGCTTCACTATTTTAGGCATAACTTTTTACTCTTAGCTTGGAATTAGGCAACCTTAGTGGTGTTGGAACAATGATTCAGAGATCTTTAATTTGATATGTCATGGGCCACCTAATGTAATTTTTACTAAAATATATGATTTTTTAATGTTTCCCCAAACTCAAGACCTGACTTGGGTGCAACCTCCTTGACTGGGTACTTGTACGGACCCCTAGACGGGTCGTCCAAGTCATCAGATGCCATCTAGGGCGCCATCTGGGTGACCCCTCTTTGAGAAGTCTTGGATGGTCACTCACGACATCCTTAACAAATCGTGGTCCCCTACACGGACTATCTTGGATGTCATGAACGGTCCATAGTCCAATTTGGATTTGTGGACTTCCCCAGATTTCCTCTTTTAGCCCTTTCTAGAAGTCTGAAGTGTTACAATGAAATTAGGTTTTTAATTCAAGGAATGTTGATTTCATCCAATTATGATTTATTATGATCAATTATGTCTTCTTATGCATTATTTGATTAATCTATGACATTTAGTTGTAATTGCACTTGCCCATGCTTCAATTATCATTTTTAACCGTGGTCTTGTGATAAACTTATGAACTATGAAATATTGGAGATATGCATATTTTCATGAAGTCATTATGAATTATTTAAGGTTGCTTTGAGAGTAAAGTATCAATATTGTTGTTGTGAAATGTTATTCTCGTATAAAGGATTCATAGGGTTGAAAAAGATTGAATCGAGATTCAGGAGCTATTCTAAATGAATCCGAGCTTTGATTGGCTACTTGATTGTGCCTTTCCATGGATGATATGATGAATACGATGAATTACTATTATATGGGATTTATTCTTAGCATCGAGTGGACTAGTGGTGATTATCCATGTTCCATAACTATATGCCACCATAAGTTTGTCTTAGATAGCTATTAGCTAGTGGATCCACTTTAGCTCAAGATTATGGTTGTTACCTTTGAAAGTAAGGGAATCTCATTTTGGTGTGGGATAGACACCAGATTTCATGTTATAGCTCACATGATATATGTCGGTTAATGGCAAACTTCCCACAATAACGAACTAAGGTTACTTTCTGAAGTATCTCAATTATATTTTGAACATGTTTATCCTACATTGACCATGATTATGACTTATGTTTTCTAACATGTTATTTTGTTAGTTAGCTTTGTCATTGCATGTCATGTAAAGTCTATTTCACCATGATTTCATAACTCTTATGCATTGTTATCATATTTAGTACATTCCATGTACTAATTAATACTTGTGCCTACATTGTTTCACTAATGTAGGGTTCGAGATTCCCATTCCACGTACTCGTGGTTGGTTGATCTTTTTGAGCTTATGATGACTATTGAGTCCTCATGTTTCGAGGACCGAGGCTCTTTTATTACTTTATGGTCATTTTTTAGACTTCCATGTGATGTATGTGTTACATCCCAATCAATTTCCTTATGATGTACTAGATCGCTTGAGACTTATGCTACACTTTTGTTTTTGTCAAACTCTTTATGATATAAAACTATGTTTTGAGTTCTTAAAATTCTATTATCTTGTATGATGTATGCTAAGTGGATTGTATAGGGTCTCTCGGGGTCCTAAATGCCAAGTTACTACTAGGGTGTAGTTTGTGGTTGTGACAAACTTTGTATTCGGAGCACAAGGTTTACAAAAGACCTAGGAAGTCTCTAAGCCTCGTTGAGAAGGGTCTTTTTCATGAGTGTGAAGCTCACCACATTTATGAATAAGAAGCTATAAGATGATAAGGAAACTCCACTTCTGTCATTACTCTAAAGTTGTTCAATAAAGTGTAGCTCTATATGTCTATCTCTCCTAATCCTTATCCGATGTTTTTCAGGATTTGTCCCCTTGAAGAGCATACATTAGAAGGAATGTGAATGAGAATGTGGAATGGGAAGCTCATCAAGATCCTTTTCCAACTTATAAAATTCGGGTTGACCCTTTGGCTGAAAAAGTAACTAATGCAAAGTTTAGGGATTTTTTTCAGGTGTTGGCCTAAGCCAAGACGGCTCAAGACAATAGAAAGGTTGTGGTCCCCGTGAACCCAAATATGGGTACGATAGAAACTAGAGTGAGGGACTTAGCTAGAATGAATCCTCTCGAGTTTCACGGTTCTAAGATTTTGAAAGATCCTCAAGAGTTCATTGATGAGGTGTATAATTGATGATAATGGGAGTGACGTCGGTGGAAAAGGTTGAATTGGCCACTTACCAACTTAAGGGAGTTTCTCAAGTTTGGTTGAACCAATGGAAAGATGAGAGGGCCATTGAAACATGTCCTATTGATTGGGAAAAGTTTAAGGTCACTTTCCCTTATAGGTTCTTTCTCTTTGAGATGAGGGAGGCAAAGGTATTTAAATTCATCAACCTTCATCAAGGAAATATGAGTGTGAAAGAGTATACCTTAAAGTTCATGCAATTGTCTAGATACACTCCTACTATGGTTGTTGATCCTAGGGAAAGGATTAGTAAGTTTGTTTCGAGAGTGTCAGAGATGGAAGCCAAAGAATGTCGTACCACCATTCTAATCAATGATATTGTCATTTCTCGTCTAATGGTAAATGCTCAACAAATAGAAGAATATAAACTTAAGGAGAAATCTAGGGAGGCAAAGAAGAATGCAAGGACCGGTAATGGTGACTTTTCACATTTGAGGTTCGATGGACATGGTTGTTCTAAGTTTTGAAAAAGGGTTTCTAGTCAAGGTTTTTCCAATGCTCCGACTCCTTAATTCAACCAAAATATGGTGTCTAACCCTAAGTCTCAAGGAGGAAATGGAGGTGGATAATCATTATCTACTTGTTCTAGATGTGGAAGAAAGCATGAGGGTAAATGTCTAGCTAGTTCCAATGCATTCATGGAAAGATGGATCATAAGATAAGGGATTGTCCATTAGTTGCAGTGAATGAAGGAGATAATTGTAACACCCTGAAAACTAGTATACCAAACTAGAGCCACAAGCTAGGGTTCTCAGGTTTGACATATGTGAAATAGAGTCGTAGATGTGACTTTTTGTACTTCAGATGAGGGGATTAGTAGTTAAATGTCAAGACACGTGTTAGACCCCGTAATTTAGAAGACTATCATGGAATGGTATAGGGTTGCAAGGGCCAAATCTATCAAGTTAGAGTGTAAGAAACCTTGTCCTTTGAGGGGCTATTTGGCGATGGGAGTACTTGATCGCCCAAAGGTTGAGCGAGTCACCCTTGGGCACTTCTGATCGCCTAGTGAACTACCCCATTGGCCTAGGTACTGGACAAAAGGGCGAGCAAACTGCTAGCTCGCCAACCTACTTGGTGAATTGCCCATTGGCACACAAGATCGCCTAGTAAACTGCCCAATTATCGAGCTTGCTGGAAATTTGGGTGAGCCAAGGGGCCACTTGGCGAGTGGCCTAGTTCCCTTGGCAAGCCATGGGGGTGAAAAGGGCGAGGTAAGAGATGAAGCATAGTAATTTTTAAGTTAAAAATGTTTACGGTCCTTAGTCTTTACCAAAATTGACCCTACATTATTCTATTCCTTTCCTAGGAACTATATAAGCTTATTAGACCTAAGTTTACATTATTTAAGTCATTCAACCTAAAATCAAAAGAAAACCCATCTTCATCCGCTCCATAGAATATTTCTATCTCTAAGAATAACCTCCATTGAAGAAGAAGATAGAGCTTGGAGCTTGGGTCAAGAATAAAGTCCATTGTTGAGAGCTTGTGCTACGGATTTTATTTAAGGTATGTTTAGATTTTCATCTATGGGTTCTGATATACCGTGAGTTTACGGTATTTCTAATACATTTAACTTACAAGTTGTGTGTGTCTAGGGCCTTATCGTATTGGTTTTTATGTGTTTTATTATGTTTTTTGCAGGAAAGATGTTCAGGCATAGAAGTATTGAGACAACTGATCAAATTGCAGAAAAAGAGCATTCACGGAGTCGATCTACGGACCGTAGGTCCATTGACGGTCCGTAGGTTATGATCGTAGATCAGCAGCCAAGGGACGAATGACAAATCAGGGAAATCTGACCAAGTGTGGAACCACGGTGTCAATCGACGGTCCGTATATCATCCTACGGACCGTACTGTCAAACCGTAGAAAGAGACGAGAGAGGGTTCCAGTGCACGATTTTTTGAAGATTCTAACTATGGAGCTACGGAGGCGATCGACGGACCGTGGATCAATCTACGGACCGTCTTGTCTGTCCGTCGTTTGCTTCGTAGAGGCTGATTTTGAGAGCTCAAATATTTTCTAAGTCCTGGCTTATCGAAGGGACTTACGGACCGTAGATCCATCGACGGTCCGTAAGTCGCCTCGTGGATTGAAGACGCGTACTCCGAACAGACTTTCCTTAAATTGTTTCCTTTTAAATTAGGATTTGTTTTTCTATAAATAGGGCATGTAAACCTCGTTTTTGGGGGTTGGAGATTATTATTCTAGTTTTACTTTTGACTTTGGAGATTGAATTACAATTTTTGCAATTATTAATTTTACAAGTTCGTTTTGAAGATTTTGGGCTTCGCAACTCAAGTTGAATTTCTGGATTTATTATTCTCTTTACGTAAGTTCATGATTTCTTTATCTAAAATTATGAATTGTGTTCTTGCTGATATGAGTAACTAAACCCACAACTAGGGTTGTGGGAACCATGAGCGAGTAACAAAATATGAATAGTAACTAAGCAATTTGTGAATAGTGTTTTGCATGTATTGATAATTCTTTCGTTTAGAAGTCTTTTTAACGGTGGCCAACGTTAGAACTCGCCTTGTTGCTACTTGCCGGATCAAGGAGGTAATCAACAAGAAAAGAATTATCAACATAGATTTAGTGTGATACTATCTAATAGACTAGTGTCGATTGGTGCGAAGTAATAACTAAGCCAAACATCGATTATGATGTCTAATATGAGGTAAAGGTAAGGGTTAGTAAAGTATACACACGTAGCCGGATCAAGGTGCGGGGTGAAATTCTCTAGATGCCGGATCAAGGATTTAGAGATACCTAACTTATCACTTTGCATGTAATACACTAGGAAAGGATTGTTGTTACTAGGATTATTGCGTTATGAGCTTATGGAGAACACGTATGCCCTAGTTATTTCTCTCATCTTGATAACAACCAAAAATTGATTTTTGTCTGATCACTGATTGCTTTACTAAATTCTTATTATTTGTTTCATACACATAACCCCCCTCCCCTTTTAATTATCTGTTTCTGGAAGTTCTTTGACTAATTGATTATAATTATCGGTTAAAGTAAAGTCTAAACCATTTTTCCTTGTGGGATCGACCCCAACCTACAAGTTGGGTTCTTTACTTGATAACGATCGCTTATACTTCTGTAAGGAAGTGTAATTTGAGCGTATCAAATTTTGGCGCCGCCTTAGGGAGATTTTGGCTTTTAGATTTATTTTAACTACATTATTGAACGTTAGTCAAATATTTCCGTATTTTACTTTTTCTTTTTATTTTTGTCTCTCTCAGGTTCTACCTCTAGTGTATGCCAAGTACACGGAGTCAGGGGGAACCACTTACTCCTTACGATCCAGAGCTAAGCCGCACTTTACGAAGAATGAATAATCCAAGAGGTAAAATTAATCCTATCGGAGGAAATCTGGATGATGCAGAGGATTTACAACAGCAGAGGGTAGTAGGTGGTGACAACCAGGCTCCAGCTGAAAATTGATTGGGAGATCCACTGAGGGCGCAAAATCCACTAGGCCCACGACAATATGACAACTATCGGGGCGACTTGAACATAGAAAACTCTGATGGACCCATTGTCCTACCTCCTTTACCTCCAGGGCACACATTTGTGGTGACGAGTAGTTTGATGTAGATGCTGACAGCAAGAGGCTTATTCTCAGGATTGCCATCGGAGGACCCACATGCTCACCTAGCCAAGCTAAGGGTAGTTTGCAAGAGTTGTGTGGGTAGACCAGACCTAGATATGGACGTCATTGGGCTACGAGTGTTTCCTCTATCACTCACAAGCGATCTTTGCGGTATGGTTCACTGAGCTTCCTTATAACTCAATATTTACATGGGACCAATTGGCGGAGGTGTTCAAAGAAAAGTACTATCCAGTGTCCAAGAAGCTCAATCACAAAGACAGGGTCAATAATTTTGTAGCATTACCTGGAGAGTCTGTGAGCAACTCTTGGGACAGATTCACTTCATTCGTTAGAAGTGTTCCAAATCACCGCATTGATGATGAGTCGCTGAAGGAGTACTTCTATCGAGGACAGGATGATAACAATAAAGCGGTTCTTGACACTATTGCTGGGGGTTCATATGGTGATTGTTCATATGCACAGATTTCTGAAAAATTAGAAAGGATCTCTCGCAACAATAAAGCATGGAGCACTAGGAGAGCAGATACTGGGAGAAACACATTTGTCATTCATAATCCAACTGTTAACTCTGCAGATGATATTCGTGAGTTGATGGCTCAGATGAGGATAGAGTTGGGGTTGGTACTGAAGCATGTGAGCGGAGGAGCAGAAAAGGTAAATGTTGTGAACTACTTGACTAGAAATCCACCACATATTGAAAAGTTTTACTATAAAGAGGATGCTTATGCGGTGAATGATCAAATGGGGGGTTTTCGACCAAACGCCCAAGGATCCAACACGGAAAATTGGCACCAAGGTCAAGGAAACCATGGTTGGAACTATGGAAATTACAACCGAGAGGGTCAATATGTCTGGGATGGGAAGTTTAATCGCGACAACAACTATAACAGGAACAATTATGGCAACAAAAACGATCGGGTTGGACCCTATGTTCCCCCTCAAAATCGAGAATCTGGTGCTAGGAAAGCTGGAGGTAATTTGGCGCGGATTGAAGATATGATGCAGAAGATGATGAGAAGGTTTGATGCAACTGATGAGAACGTGAAGGAGATGCGAAATGACTTATCTGGCATTGGTCAAAAGGTTGATGCCCATGCAGTGTCAATAAAGCATCTGGAGCAGCAGATGACTCAGTTGTCTACTATAGTGAACCCACGTCAACCTGGCACTCTTCCTAGCAATACCATCCAAAATCCTAAGAATGATGGTCATTGCATGACAATCACTATTCGAAGAGGTAAGCAAACCATAGATCCACCTATGCCGTCTATGGTGGAAACCCAGATTAGAAAAGCAGATGATGCGGTGAAAGTTAGAGAGGAGTCTGAGACTGCGACAGAACAAGAAGTTGAGATACCTCAGAAAGTGGTCCCCATACCTAGACCACCACCACCTTTTCCACAGAGGTTAGTGAAGAAGACTGAAGATGGTAAATATCGCAGGTTTATCACTATGTTGAAGCCAACTGCAATGCGGTTATTAATGGCTGATCGGACTGTGAAGAGGCCCATAGGTGTGCTCCATGATGTGTTAGTGAAAGTGGAGTCCTTCATCTTTCCAGCAGATTTTGTGATTCTTGACTGTGAGGTCGATTTTGAGGTTCCCATCATCCTTGGGAGACCATTTCTTGCTACAGGGCGCGCGTTGGTTGATATGGAAAAGGGACAGATGAAATTCAGATTAAACAATGAAGAAGCGACTTTCAATATCTGTAGGTCCATGAAGCAGAATGGGGGCTCCAAAAAAGATATACGCCATCACCTACAGAGTGGAGAGTGGGTCAGAAGCACAGATTGAAGAGCGATTAGGTGTCGAGGCACTTGTAGCGGTTATGATGAATTTCGATAGTGATGGTATTGAAGAATATAATGAGTTGGTGGCTGCACTTGATAAGCATGAATACCGGTCCAAACCAAAGAAGTATGAGCTTGACATGAAGAATCGCGAGTCCCCACTCACAAGACCATCTATTGAGGAGGCACCAAAATTGGAGCTTAAGGCTCTACCACCGCACTTGAGGTATGTATACTTGGGCGAAGAAAATACTTTGCCGGTCATCATTGCAGCAGATTTGAGTTCAAGGCAAGAAGAGTGTTTGGTGACTGTATTAAAGAGATTCAAGCGAGCTATTGGGTGGACTATTGCAGATATTATTGGGATCCCCCCTGGGATTTGCTCTCATAAAATCCAACTCATGCCAGAGCATAAGCCCAATATTAAGCACCAAAGAAGATTAAATCCACCTATACAAGAGGTAGTTAAAAAGGAGATCATAAAGTGGCTTGATACAAGAGTCATCTATCCCATTGCAGATAGTAGTTGGGTATACCCTGTGCAGTGTGTACCCAAGAAGGGAGGTATGACTGTTGTTCCAAATCAAAAGAATGAGCTTGTTCCAATGAGGCCCAGATTCTTGGATGGAGAGTTTGCATGGATTATTGGAAGTTGAATGCATGGACTGAAAAGATCACTTTCCCATGCCATTCATGAACCAGATGTTGGATAGACTTGCGGGGAAAGGGGTGGTATTGTTTTCTTGATGGGTATTCGCTACAATCAAATTTCTATAGCTCCAGAAGACCAAGAGAAGACCACCTTCACTTGTCCATATGGGACTTTTGCTTTCAAACGGATGCCTTTTGGGTTGTGTAATGCTCCAGCAACCTTCCAGAGGTGTATGATGTCGATATTTTTGGATATGGTGGAGGATGCTATTGAAGTGTTCATGGATGATTTTTCAGTTGTCGGTGGCTCCTTTGACCATTGTCTAGATAATCTGGCCGAAGTACCTAAAAGATGTGAAGACTGCAACTTGGTGCTGAATTGGGAGAAGTGTCATTTCATGGTGAAAGAAGGTATAGTGTTGGGTCATCGCATTTCTGAGAAAGGTATTGAGGTTGATAGAGCTAAAGTTGAGGTAATAGAAAAGCTTCCACCACCTATCTCTGTAAAAGGTGTTGGAAGTTTTCTTGGGCATGCAGGCTTTTATAGAAGGTTCATCAAAGACTTCTCCAAAATTGCACATCCATTATGCAAACTTCTTGAGAAAGAGTGTAAGTTCTATTTTAATGATGACTGTCTTAGAGCATTTGAAGAGTTGAAGAAGAAGTTGGTTACAACACCAATCATTATTTCACCAGATTGGGGACAACCGTTCGAGGTAATGTGCGATGCGAGTGGATTAGCGCTTGGTGTAGTATTGGGTCAAAGGCGAGAGAAAATTCTTCACCCTATTTACTATGCCAGTAAAGCTCTAAATATGGCTCAAAAGAACTATACTCGTGACTGAACAAGAGCTTCTTGCAGTGGTTTTTGCATTCGAGAAATTTCGATCATACCTTGGTACTAAGGTCATAGTGCATACCGACCATTCTCGCATTACGGTATCGATGGCGAAAAAGGATGCAAAACCGAGATTGATTAGATGGGTATTCTTGCTGTAAGAGTTTGATTTTGTAGTAGAAAGGGGACCGAAAATCAAGTCGCCGACCACTTGTCAAGATTAGAGGAAGAGGCTATGCTAAAGCTTGGAGATAGGGCTGAAATCAATGATGCTTTTCCAGATGAAAAGGTATTGGCTGCTTCTCATGATTTGATTCCTTGGTTCGCCGACTTTGCTAATTATTTGGCAAGCGACATTGTGCCCCCGATTTGTCTTTTCACCAAAGAAGAAAATTTATGCATGATGTTAAGAGATTCTTTTGGGATGAACCTTACTTATATCGTAGTTGCGCTGATGGGATTATTCGTCGATGTGTGCCTAAGGTGGAGATGTTGAGTGTACTTGAAGTATGCCATTCATCACCTGTTGGTGGGCATCATAGTGGTATTCGGACTACACATAAGATTTTGCAATGTGGGTACTATTGGCCCACCATTCACCAAGATGCTCATGACTTCGCCAAATCGTGTGATCGTTGCCAAAGAGAAGGAGGAATTTCAAAGATGCAAGAGCTCCCAATGAATCCTATATTGGTGATAGAGTTGTTTGATGTATGTGACATTGATTTTATGGGTCCATTCGTGAGTTCATATGGGATGAAGTATATTCTGGTTGCGGTTGATTATGTATCAAAATGGGTAGAAGCAGTTGCACTCTCCAACAATGAAGGTAAAAGTGTCACTGCATTCTTGAAAAGAATATTTTCTCAGATTTGGTACACCGGGGCCATAATTAGCGATGGAGGTTCTCACTGTAATAGGTTATTCAAAGCACTCTTTGGAGAAATATGGTGTCCGTCACAATATAGTCGCTCCTTACCATCCACAGACTAGTGGCCAAGTTGAAGTATCCAACAGAGAGATCAAACGAGATATTGGCAAAGGCGCCAAATGCTAATAGAACGGATTGGTCAAGGAAGCTTGATGATGCTCTATGGGCATATCGCACCGCATACAAGACCCCAATGGGTATGTCTCCTTATCAGCTTGTATATGGGAAGTCTTGTCATCTACCAGCAGAGCTAGAGCATAAGGCTATGTGGGCAATGAAGAAGTTAAATTTGGATTGGAGCGCAGCATCTAACCAAAGGATGAATGACTTGAATATGCTCGATCAATTTCGCCTACAAGCTTATGAAAGTTCAGCCTTGTACAAAGAAAAGATGAAGAGGTATCATGACCAAAGAATTGAAAAGCGTGAATTTGAGGTTGGTGATCTTGCGGCCGTTATTCAACTCTAGGATGCGCTTGTTTCAGGCAAACTCAAGTCCAAGTGGACAGGACCCTTTTGCTCACAAAAGTGCTCTCGCATGGAGCGGTTGAGCTTGAGAAGAAGGATGGAACAAGGTTCATGGTAAACGGGCAAAGGATTAAGATCTATCTAGGAAATCGAAACTGTGCAAGAAGTGATTAAGACCTACAATCCGGATGAAGTCTGAGTAATCAAGACACCTGCGTCGTGCCGCGACGTTAAATCAAGCGCTGCTTGGGAGGCAACCCAAGATGTACAATCTAGCCAATGATAGGGTTAAATTTTCTCATTAGTAGTTTAGTTTGCTCTGTTTATTTGCTTTTTTTTTTTTTTTTAATTTAGTGCTTAGTGTTGGCTAGAATTAGTATAAGGTCCGTGTCTAAAAAGTGTCAAGAAAATGTACAAAAAGAATAAACTTAATGGTTGCTACATGTACAGGTACACCATCTGATGTATCTGCAGAAATTGTTCTGGTGCAGAGGTCTACGGAGACCATCGATGGCCCGTCGATTGATCCACGGACCGTCAATGGTGTCCGTAGATCCAAGGTAAGTCCCTACATTTTTCCAATTGTCCAAGTGATCTATGGTCCTAATCTACGGACCGTAGATAGACTCACGGACCGTAGACGGGGTCTCGTGAGTCCAAACCCTAAGACTATCTGACCCGACCCGGACCCCCTATTTAAATAACCCTTTATTTCAAACTCATTCCCAATTCCCTCCATTTACCCATAACTGTTTCCCCCACCCTTTTTCAACTCCCTAATCCACTCCATAACCGCCATACACCACTCTCACTTCCTTATATTACCACACTACCATTAATTTAGTTTTCCCCATCCCATATTTCACTTTTTAAGATCCGGTGTTGGGTTTGATAGCGCTAGAGGTGTTTCAATTATTGTGCTACGCCGTGTCATCACACAATCCCCCACTCCTCGTTGCTAGCAAGGTAATGAATTTGACCTTAACTTTGAATTTCGATTCATAGCATGAATATAGTAAATCGGGAATTGGGTCTTAACTAGGGTTATTGTTTGATGTACTTATATGATTAATTTACAAGTTATAATACCCTTGGAATGATAGGTAGTGATTGTGTAGTTTGATTGTATGCGATTGTAAGCCTTTATGTAAGTTTCGACTTAGGGTTCCAGAATTTCTCTAAATTATGTGTTAAAATAGCCTATTGGAATCATAAGAATGACAAACTAGCATAATTGAGTGTTGAAATGCATGATGAGCCTAGTTAATGTTGAAATTTAGTACCTTGGATGTCTAATTAGCAAGATAGGGTCAAATCTGGGCATAAATGGCATCCACGATACCCCGTCTACGGACCGTGGATCCATCTACGGACCGTAGATGAGGTTCGTCATTGGATGCATACACGAAAAATTAGCCAAGTGTAAAACCACGGAAGTGGACTACGGTCCGTAGATTGATCTACGGACCGTTCTGCACATCCGTGGTTTTCATCTGCAACCTATATTTCTGGCCTCCTGTTCCACGGTAGAGTCCCACGGACCGTAGATCAGTATATGGACCGTAGGTACCCTTCGTGGATGACCACTGTGGCCTGTTTCTGCAATTTTTTTCTGACTTTGTTATTGTTTGTTTATCGTTTTACTTTTTCGTAGTATAGTTTTGGTTAGTTTTGGACACTAAAACCGTTCTGCGCAGTACAATGGCACCCAAGAAGATGGTCACCTATTCAAAAAAGGGGCAAGTCCAAAGTCATTGCCCCTAGTATCCGGTTGATTGATGAGGACACAGACACCGATGCGATCCGGCGTATGTGCCTCTCAACACTAGGACTTCTCGCGCCGGAGGCACACCCCCTAAGGTGACTCCCGACGTAGTCACTGTCTCCGATGAGGAGCACACACCGATCGGGGCACCAGCGGGGCCGCTTCCGGCCCGAGGAGTACGCCCCCGGGATCGGGATCGACCATGCCTCCGGCTCCCAGTCAGCCAATTCTTCACAATCTGAATCTGCCCAAGCTACAGGGTCCCATGCTAAATCTTCCACCGGATTGGGAGAAAAGGGTCAAGCAGCCTCATCTGACGAGGCCACTAGTTCAGAGTCCATACCCGTGCCCCCGAATGATGCTCCTACTCCTGTAGCCGGTGAGCAAAATAGATGGTGTGTCGAGGGCCAATGGCAAATATACAGGGATGCTAAGATGGTAAATGACAAACAGAAAATGACCCGACTGATCACAGAGGAGCGGAGAGTTCTGACGGGGAGCTTGCACACTGTTCCAGACATTCACCGATTATTCACCCTCCACAAATGTGATTGGATGGCTCAAGACCCAGGGACGTACAGTGAGGAGATGGTGCGGGAGTTCTATGCTTCCTATGCTGCCACTCTCCGGGGCTCCACTTCGAAGAGGTCAAAGCCCTTAGCTCAGGACCCACTGACTTCCACATTGGTCCGAGGGTGCCCGGTAGACATATCCCCTGCCACCATCCGACGGTTTCTCTATGGTCCCACTATGGGTCACTCTTGGTCCCTCAATACAGCGGAGTTTGACTACAGATGGGACATTGTGCGGAGTGGTGCCTTCCAGAGGAATTTTGAGCTGCGAGAGGTTGTGATACACTGGTTGGCCAAATACATTGCTGCAGATGGCGAGCGTGCCGAATGGGTTGCTGCTCCACGTTTGGGTATCAGGAAGGCGACATTGACTTTTGTGGCCAAGTTCTTCTGGTTACTGGTGCGGAACAGGGTGTCGCCGACTAAAGCAGATAATCAAGTCACATGGGACAGAGCAGTCATGGTAACGGCATTGGTAGCGGGAGTAGAGATCGACTTTGCCCGCATGCTGCTGGCAGAGATCCACGAGAGGGCGTTCAGGACCTCCACGACTTACCCCTTTCCTTGCCTTATTTTTCAGTTGTGCAGGGACTCTGGAGTGCCGATCTGGCATTGTGACAGACTAGTCCACCCTACAGGCGCATTGGACATCGGCCACATTCGGGATGAGGCGAATGTAAAGACCGCGCAGAGCCTCAGGTTGAGGTACCTCCTTTGGGTACCGATCTTGCAGACACTGATGGGGCGAGGCACGGGCGATGACTCGGCCCCCGATCACACCGATAATATCCCGGGCTCCTCTTCTCAGGCAGCTAGCATGGGCCCCAGTTCGTCCCGGTCCACACCGCATTTGGGCGCATCTGTTGTTCCCTTGGCCAGAGTTCATAAGCTAAAAGCTCAGATGGCTACATTGCTACACCACATTCAGCCCTAGATGCAAAAGTCGATCGCTGAGTCCGAGGCTAGAGTGGAGCGCAGGATGGAGGATATGATGGACCGAAAGGTCCAGGCTGTCAATAGTCACCTGGATGCCTTCGAACTGAGAGTCCTCGACCGACCAGCCCCGGCCACAGACATATCTGTTTTGCAGGCAAACATAGCTAGCCTCCGATTTGACATTGAGACCATTCTTGCTGCACCTGCAGTTGATCCCCAGATTTCCCCCACCGCACTGGCTGATGATACAGTGCTAGATGCCATTTTTCAGTGGGACCGCAAAGGAGGGACTTCCAATTACATAGGCAAAAGGCAAGCGGCATTGCTCTCACCGTACTGAGGATGAGAAAGCCCTCAAGAGATAGCGCAGGCAGGAGAAGGAGGCTAGGAGGGCGTCCATAGTCGATGAGGAGTTGCGCCAGCAGAGGGAGCGTGAGAGAGTAGTAGGGGCGTCGAGCTCTGCCCTAGTTGTAGCGGCCCAACCTGTTGCGGGAGACGCCGTGAGATTGAGAGAAAGCACTACTGAGGGTGCTACGACTGATGATGTGGGCACTACTGAGGGTGCACCCACGTGTTCCGGCGGGTTCGGCAACCAGGACCCCCGCTTGTTAGGGATTCACCGGCGCTTTGCGCCACGGGTTTTGCTTTTACCCAATCCATTTTCTTTTACTATTTCTATATGCGTTGGGGACAACTGCATCTATTTTTGTTGGGGGTGGGGCAAATGGATTGTGAGTGATAGGGTGAAAATCGAATAAGCCAAACTCATGAATCCTCCTTTGGGGTTTTCTTGCTCGTGTTCTTTTTCCCCAAAGGATTTGTTTAATTTTCGTTGAACCCAAGCACGTCTTAGGATTGTATGTGTAGAAGTATGATACAGAATGAAGCATGATAGCTTATAAAAAATGATACCCGTTAGAATTTTAGGATGTATGCTAAATGTTTTAGGCTATGATTAGTTGATTGTGCTGATTTTGAGTATGACATAATAAATCAACTTGATGGTATGACTTGAGCTGAAACTTGAACTAAGTAATCTAATAATCTGAAAATGAAACTATGTGCCAAGAGTGGGTGAGAATTGTTGTGTTCAAACAAAGTTTTGTGCAAAGATAGAACTTGCCCGGTTAGTCCCGCTAAGACAACTCAATCTAGAAGATAGGAAGTGATCATAGGCCATTGTTCGAAAAGTCAGTAAATTGCCTAGAAGGAGTCAATCAAATGAAAATAATATTTCCCTTTGATCCAGCTTTGAGCCTAAAATAAACCATTTCTTTCTAAAACCCCAAACTTACCTTCCCATAATCTAATACGTTGGCCCCGGGTCCCTCCTTGGACATGTGCACTTCGACTTAGGCCAAAATCCTAAGTTGAGGGTGGCTAATGTAACAAGTAACTTCAAATTTTGGCCCTGACCCGATATCGGGTATTGTGCACCTCAACTAATGAAAAATCTATAAGTTGAGGGTGACTATGAAAGAAGAGACTGAGAAAAAATGGGTATGAAAAGAGTGAGGTGAAGAAGAGAGAAAATGTGTGGAAAGGATGTGGTTCGTTTTGAAAAAAAAAAGAATAAAAAAAAATGAGATGAATGAGAAGAAAATAATTTGTTACAAATTCCGAACTCACATCCTTGGTTGAAGAAAAGCAAGCGAAAGAAGGTAAAACTGTATGATGCCAGAAAAAGGGCAAAAAGAGGTTAAAAGCCAAAGTGTAATGTCAAGGAGGGCGAGAAAGTCACTAATCGTACCTAAATGTACCACACCCGACCCCGAGCCTACGTTACAAGCCAATAAAGTCCTATAGTGATCCTAGAATCTAGTTTGGAAAGTCTAAGCCGGTGAAAATAAGGGCAAGCTTATGGCATAAAGCACTAATTGTATTTGAAATTACTTCTGAGCGTGAGTGTTGAATAAATCCTTACACCATAGATAACATCCAATATTTGTGAAAGAAAGGATTTCATTTGAAGTAAGGGAACAAGTTACATTGTCGGAAAGTTGGTGTCTTGGTGATAGTGATAGGGTGCAAGTTGTGTGCTAGTTGGTTGATTTGTGTCATAGTTTGATCTGCATTAATTAGCTTGTCGAGTCTAAAATAGCGAAGTTGCATCTAAAAAGTTAGGGGGGGTAGAGAGCCATGTGATTGCTTGGGTTTGAAATGCTTACTTCTACACAAGAGTTGTTTAGAGTTGTATTGCGTCGCTTGAGGACAAACAACGAATTTAAGTTGAGGGTGTTGATATACCGTGAGTTTACGGTATTTCTAATACATTTCGCTTGTGTGTCTAGGGCCTTATCGTATTGGTTTTTATGTGTTTTATTATGTTTTTGCAGGAAAGATGTTCAGGCGTAGAAGTATCGAGACAACTGATCAAATTGCGAAAAAAAGAGCATTCACGGAGCCGATCTACGGACCGTAGGTCCATTGACGGTCCGTAGGTTATGATCGTAGATCGGCGGCCAAGGGACGGATGACAAATCGGGAAATCGACCAAGTGTGGAACCACGGTGTCAATCGACGGTCCGTATATCATCCTACGGACCGCATCTTGTCAAACCGTAGAAAGAGACAGAGAGGGTTCCAGTACCTGATTTTTTGAAGATTCTAACTATGGAGCTACGGAGGCGATCGACGGACCGTGGATCAATCTACGGACCGTACTGTCTGTCCGTCGTTTGCTTCAGAGAGGCTGATTTTTGAGAGCTCAAATATTTTCTAAGTCCTGGCTTAGATCTCGTGGATTGAAGACGCGTACACGAGCAGGACTTTCCTTAAATTGTTTCCTTTTTAAATTAGGATTTGTTTTTCTATAAATAGGGCATGTAAACCTCGTTTTTTGGGGTTGGAGATTATTATTCTAGTTTTACTTTTGACTTTGGAGATTGAATTACAATTTTTGCAATTATTAATTTTACAAGTTCGTTTTGAAGATTTTTGGCTTCGCAACTCAAGTTGAATCTGGATTTATTATTCTCTTTACGTAAGTTCATGATTTCTTTATCTAAAATTATGAATTGTGTTCTTGCTGATATGAGTAACTAAACCCACAACTAGGGTTGTGGGAACCATGAGCGATTAACAAAATATGAATAGTAACTAAGCAATTTGTGAATAGTGTTTTGCATGTATTGATAATTCTTTCGTTTAGAAGTCTTTTTAACGGTGGCCAACGTTAGAACTCGCCTTGTTGCTACTTGCCGAATCAAGGAGGTAATCAACAAGAAAAGAATTATCAACATAGATTTAGTGTGGTACTATCTAATAGACTAGTGTCGATTGGTGCGAAGTAATAACTAAGCCAAACATCGATTATGATGTCTAATATGAGGTAAAGGTAAGGGTTAGTAAAGTATACACACGTAGCCGGATCAAGGTGCAGGGTGAAATTCTCTAGATGCCGGATCAAGGATTTAGAGATACCTTACTTATCACTTTGCATGTAATAAACTAGGAAAGGATTGCTGTTGGAAGTTCTTTGACTAATTGAATATAATTGTCGGTTAAAGTAAAGTCTAAACCATTTTTCCTTGTGGGATCGACCCCAACCTACAAGTTAGGTTCTTTACTTGATAACGATCACTTATACTTCTGTAAGGAAGTGTAATTTGAGCGTATCAGGTTCTTCCACCCATATAGTCCCCTAGAATTTCCCCTAATTTGTGAAGAAGAACCCTAATCAAGCTAGGGATACTTCCAATGTATGGGTTTTGGGTGGGTATGATTCCAAAGGGTTAGATACTACTCATATATGATTATTTTAGTGTTGATTCATGATATTATGAAGATTTTATATGAATTCCTTGGCGAACCCTAATTTTCAAGGTATTTGGTTTTATGCTTTTGGATGAGAAAATTGATGATTCTTGCTAGATTCTCTTGAGTCATTACCATATATAGAACTTATCCAATCATGGGAATATGAAATCATGAATTGAACTAGGCTTCTGCATGTAGTATAGAATATGAATTGAAATGATTAAGAAATGGGAATTTTGATGAATTATTCTTAGAATTACCTATGGCTAAGGCCTAGGACTACTATGTCTTGTGATCTAGACTAGTATGATGATTGTGGAGTAAAGCTTGAATGTAGGGTTTGAATTTATAATGTTGATCACTAGGGCTTAAAAAGTAAGCCTAATATGATGAGCTAGCTTGCATAGAATTGGTACATAACGTAGATACAGTTATGGTGGAAGGCTTTTACCCACTTGACCTACCTAGAACTATATGAATGCAAGTATGTAGAATGTGAAGGGTATTCTCACATAGAATGGTCCTAGATTGAAAGGCTAATCACATAAAATGAATCATGCTTGTTAGAATAAAATAGCTTGAAGTTGAGCCTTATGATTCCATCATGTATAGTTGAATTAGGTAGTTTGGGATGGTAAATCTCATGGTATCTTGGGATGGTAAATCTCATGGTAGCTTGGGATCGTAAATCTCATAGTTTCTTAGGATGGAAAATCTCATCGAAGCTTGGCATGGTAAATCACATGGTAGTTTGGAAGGGTAAATCCAATGGTAGATCTCATGGTAGCTTGGGATCGAGGAATTATGCTCTCCTAAGGTTAGCTTGAATTAGCATTGGTTGGATGCTTTTCATGGTGGCTTGCATTAGTATAGGCATGGTAGCCAAGGATTGAGATCTATACTCTCCTAGGGGTATCTTGAACTAGCAAAGCTAGAATGCACTACATGGTAGCTTGATTTGGTGAGGCCAAGACCATTTCATGGTAGCTTGGGAATGAGACACCATACTCTCCTAAGGATAACTTAGGGTTGAGGATTCATACTTCCCTGAGGATAGCTTGCATCCTATTAAATGGTTGAATGGTAGCTAGGTCGATATATTTGTATCCTTCCTAGGATAGCTTTGATTGCATGATAGGGTAGCTTCCATGGTAGTTAGGTCTAGCATAATAGTATTCTATTCTTGATAGTCTAGAATGATGAATAGTAAGCATTGAATAAACTAGCCTAAATAAGTACTTAATGTGGGTTGTAGAATGGGATGACACTCATACATGGCACAAGTATGGCTTGAAACTACTTATGAAGTGTATTTTTATGTGATGTATGCCTAGCTTGGATTGTTTCTATAGTTGCCTTCCATGACATGATTGACTTAAGATGATAGTTCCCTGTCAATATAAAGTAGGTCAATAGTGATATCTAGAAATGATAAATATGAATAAGGTGACTTAAAGATACGCTTAGTGTGTGTGGTATAATAGAATGCCCCACATGCATTGCATAAGTGTCTCTTAAGGTTACTTAGGGGTATAGTGCTCTATGATATGAAAACCTTGGTCTTGACTATGAGGGTGAACTGCGACCAAGAATGTCCAAAGAGAGGTACTTAGCTTGGATTATATTATGGGATGCTATCTTTGCCTTGCACAAGTATGCTCGGAGGTGGCTTGTGAAGTAGTTCGCTTGAATACTAAAGACTAATGGTTGAGTATGAAGCTATGTTATTCTTATGTTGACTTGTGATGATATGATGCTTTTGTTGGATTTTATGTTATGAATATGTTGTATCACTTATGATTATGTCTTATGTTGACTAACTATTTTGAGATGTTTTATGTCGGTATGTTAGCTTTCATACTTGGTACATTTTGTACTAATGCATATTGCCTACATTCTACTTCAATGTAGGGTGTTGGAGATTGAATTGCTTTGGAGGCTAGGTTTCTACGGCGTTTGAATACTTGAAGAATTGGTGAGTCCTCATAGCTTCAAGGACAAACCCAGTATGTTCCTTTTATGTCATTTCCTATGTTTTAGACTTATTATGGGCTGCGTCCCTAGACTTTTATTCATGTTATTCGTAGATGGTTTGACACAATGGTTTTAGTAAAGACTTCCGCTTTTATGAAATGTTTTCGATTGAATGTTTTAAAAAAAGTTTCAAATTTTCCGTACTTTTCTATGATCGTATGTTATAATGGCGCTAAGGGGTTATATTAGACCCGTTCAGGATCGAGTACGCTGTGTTATGTCTAGGGGGTACCCCTGTGTCATGACATTAGAGACAGGTTTTAGGATAATATTTTAGGATGTAACAAACCACGTCTAAGTAGAGTCTTATTCATGGGTGTGAGTTGCGACACATTTATGAATAGGAGGCTATTGGATGCTTAGGAAAAATCTCACTTCTCATTCTCCAAGTTGTGCCATAGATCTATAAGCTCTCGCCCTTATTCCTTATTCGGTGGTCTTTAGGATGTGACTATTAGAAGGGTTTATGCTACAAGGAGTGAGGGAGAATGGTTGGTTGAGATGCCAATTATGGTTGTGTGACTTGGTAAGATTTGAGATGTTAGACTTTGACGTTGTCTTTAGTATGGATGTTGCTTTATTTTTCCCTTTATGTTATGAATATGTTTAGAAGAGTTTGTGTAGGCTTACTCCCAAGGGGGAGATAGTGTGCCTACCTAGCAAGGTATTTATAAGGTTTTGCTTAGTTGTTGGTAGAATCCGACTTAGTCATGATGGATTTTGAAGTATGTTGATGGATTGGTTGAATATGGTGTTTTGAGAAATGCCTAAGTGAGTTGAGTGCATAGAATCTTCTAAGAAGGGTAGAAGTGTAATTCACCTTGGTATAGAATCATTTTGTGTGTTGATGTGAAAGTTTAGTCATGCCTAAAAGAATTTGAATAGGCTTTCTCCCAAGGGGGGGAGGTGATGTGCTTAGGTAGCAAGGTCGTTGAGTATCCTTGATGTTCATGAATTAGGGATTTATAGAAACTTCCACCTTGAGAGATGTAGTGGGTATGAGAGATTGCCCAGTTCTTAAGTCTAAGAAAAGAGAGGGCAAGCAAGTTGCCTCTAGTAGTGAGGAGGTGGAGCCATAAAAGAAGAATAGGTCTTATGCTCTCCAATCTAGAGAAGATCAAGAGTGATCTCCTCATGTCCCTTCTGGTATGTGTTTCTTTTATGTTTTAGAAAATTTCCAGATTTCTTGTCTTTTATGACTTGTTATGTTGGACTTGATGTTGTCCTTGTTTTGAATGATGTTTAGAAAAGCATGTGTGGGTTTGCTCCCACAGGGGAGATAGTGTGCCTACCTAATAAGGTTATATGTGATTATGTGTTGCTATGATTTCCTCATATGCATTTTCATGAAAATGCCTAGGTCTTGTTAGATATGACTTACATGTATTGTTTTGCCTCATGTTGTAGCATCTTTGAGTCAATGTGCATTTTAGGCTCCATGAATGTGTGTTGAGCATGTTGTAGCTAGGAGATAGTAGTTCCTCCTTGAAATTGAATAGGTAAAGAATTTCATGCATGATGGGTTGGTAGATGTAGTTCCTACTCCCTTGTGTGGCATTGATTATGCTTAGCTTGGAGTTGAAGTTTTCCTCCTTGATTGTGTGCATTTAGATGTAGTGCATGCATATTGGGCTGCTAGTCTAGAGTCATTTCCTTTAAGAAGTGTTTAGAAGGGTCATTCGAGGACAAATGTTCCTAAGGGGGAGATATTGTAAAACCCCAGAAACTAGTAGACCAAACTAGAGCCACAAGCCACGGTTCTATGGTTTGACGTATGTGAAATAGAGCTGTAGATGAGACTTTCCGTACTTCAGATGAGGGTCTTAGTAGTTAAACATCAGGACACGTGATAGACCCCGTAGTTTAGAAGACTATATGTGAAATGGTATAGCGTTGCAAGGGCCAAAGCTATCAAGTTAGTGTAAGAAACCTTAGCCTTTGAGGGGCTGTTTGGCGATTGGAGTACTAGATAGCCCAAAGGGTTGGGCAAGTCACCCTTGGGCTCTTGTGATCACCTAGTGAACTGCCCCATTGGTCTAGGTACTGCACCAAAGGGTGAGCTAACTCCTAGCTTGCCAACCTACTTGGTGAATCGCCCATTGGCACCCAAGATCGCCTAGTAAACTACCCCATTATCGAGCTTGCTGGAAATTTGGGCGAGCCAAGGGTCCACATGGCTAGTAGCCTAGTGCCGTTGGCGATCCATGGGTATGCAAAGGGCGAGATAAGATATGAAGCCTAGTAATTTTTAAGTTAAAAATGTTTAAGATTCTTAGTCTTTACCAAAGTTGACCCCACATTATTCTATTCCTTTCCTAGCAACTATATAAGTTTATTAGACCTATGTTTACCTCATTTAAGTCATTCAACCTAGAATCAAAAGAAAATCCATCTTCATCCTCTCCATAGAATATTTCTCTCTCTAAGAAGAACCTCCATTGAAGAAGAAGATAGAGCTTGGAACTTAGGTCAAGAACAAAGTCCATTGTTGAAAGCTTGTGCTAGGGCTTTGATTTAAGGTATGTTTAGCTTTTAATCAATTGGTTTTTCCACCCATAGAGTCCCCTAGAATTTCCTCTAATTTGTGAAGAGGAACCTCAATCAAGCAAGGGTTACTTCCAATGTATGGGTTTTAGGTGGGTATGATTCCAAACGGTTGGATACTACTCATCTATGGTTATTTTAGTGTTGATTCATGATATTATGAAGATTTTATATGAATTCCTTGCTTAACCCTAATTTTCAAAATATTTGGGTTTATGCTTTTGGATGACAAAACTGATGATTATTGCTAGATTCTATTGAGTCATTACCATGTATACAACTTATCCACACATGGGAATATGAAATCATGAATTGACCTAGGCTTAAGCATGTATGATAGAATATGAATTGAAATGCTTAAGAATTTGGACTTTTGATAAATCATGTTTAGAATTACCTATGGCTAAAGCTTAGGACTAATGTGTCTTGTGATCTAGACTAGTATGATGATTGTGGAGTAAATCTTGCATGTATGGCTCGAAGTAATAATGTTGATCACTAGGGCTTAAAGATTAAGTCTAATATAATAAGATATCTTGCATAGAATTGGTACATAACATAGATAGAGTTATGGTGAAAGGTTTTTATCCACATGACCTACCTAGACCTATACGAATGCAAGTACGTAGAATGTGAAGGGTATTCTCAGATAGAATGGTCCTAGATTGAAGGGCTAATCACCTAAAATGAATGATACTTGTTAGAATATAATAGCTTGAAGTTGAGCCTTATGATTCCTTCATGTATAGTTGAATTAGGTAGTTTGGCATGGTAAATCTCATGGTAGTTTGGGAAGGATAAATCTCATGGTAGCTTGGGATGGTAAATCTTATGGTAGCTTGGGATAGTAAATTTCATGGTAGTTTGGGATGGTAAATCTCATGGTAGTTTGGGATGGTAGATCTCATGGTAGCTTGGGATTGAGGAATTCTGCTCTGCTGAGGTTAACTTGAATTAGAATTGGTAGGATGCTTTTCATGGTAGCTTGCATTAGTATAGGCATGGTAGCCTAGGATTGAGGATCTATACTCTCATATGGATAGCTTGAACTAGCATTGCTAGAATGCACTTCATGGTAGCTTGACTTGGTTAGGCCAAGACTATTTCACGGTAGCTTGGGAATGAGACACTATACTCTCCTAAGGATAGCTTAGGGTTGAGGATTCATACTCCCCTAAGGATAGCTTGCATCCTATTGAATGGTCGCATGGTAGCTAGGTTGGTATATTGTATCCTTCCTAGGTTATTTTGGATTACATGATCGGGTGTTTTCCATGGTAGTTAGGTCTAGCATAATAGTATGCTATTCTTGATAGTCTAGAATGATGAATAGTAAGCATTGGTAAGCTAGCCTCAAGGAGTACTTAGTGTGAGTTGTAGTATGGGATGCCACTCATACATGACACAGGTATGACTTGAAGCTACTTATGAAGTGTTATTTTATGTGATGTATGCCTAGCTTGGATTGGTTTTGTAGTTGCCTTCCATGACATGATTCACTTAAGATGATAGTTCCTTATCAATATGAAGTAGGTCAATAGTGACACCTAAAAATGATAAATATGAATTGGGTGACTTAAAGATATGCTTAGTGTGTGTGGTATTATGGGATGCCCCACATGCATTGCACAAGTATGTCTTGAGGTTACTTAGGGGTATAGTGTTGTATGATATGAAAACCAAGGTCTTGACTATGACGGTGAACTACGACCAAGAATGACCAAAGAGATGTACTTAACTTGGATTGTATTATGGGATGCTATCTTTACCTTGCACATGTATGCTTGGAGGTGGCTTGTGAAGTAGTTCTCTTGAATATGAACGACTAATGGTTGAAGTATGAAGCTATGTTCATCTTATGTTGATTTGTGAGGATATGATGCTTATGTTGGAGTTTATGTTATGAATATGTTGTTATCGCTAATGATTATGTCTTATGTGAGTAACCATTTTGAGATGTTTTATGTTGGTATGTTAGCTTTCATACTTGGTACATTTTGTACTAATGCATATTGCCTACATTCTAATCAAATGTAGGGTGTTGGAGATTGAATTGCTTTGGAGGCTAGGTTTCTACGGCGTTTGAATACTTGAAGAATTGGTGAGTCCTCATAGCTACGAGGACAAACCCACTATGTTCCTTTTATGTCATTTCCTATGTTTTAGACTTATTATGGGCTGCATCCATAGACGTTTATTCATGTTATTCATAGATGGTTTGAGACAGAGGTTTTAGTAAAGACTTCCACTTTTATGAAATATTTTCGATTGAATGTTTTAAAGAAAGTTTAAAATTTTCAAGACTTTTCTATGATCGTACATTATGATGACGCTAGGGTCTTGTATTAGACCCCTTCGGGGTTGAGTACGCCGTATTACGTCTAGGGGTTACCCCTGGGTCATGACAATATTCGTCAAAGGGTTAAACCTTACCCTCCATCAGGTTCAATGGATGTCAGAAGCAAAACATATTTTATGCACTTGAAACTCGTCTTAAGAAAGAAGGTTCTTTCGATGTATTTATTGGTATGTTAAAAGTCTTTTGTCTTGATGCTTATGCCTTGTTTAATGCCGGTGCTACGTTGTCTTTTGTGACGCCATATGTGGCTATAAGGTTTGACATATTTTTGGATATGTTGTTAGTTCCTTTTTTTCTCTCTCTACTCTTATAGGTGCATCTGTTGTGGCAAAGAGAGTCTATTAAAATTATATCGTCTCCTTATCTGATAAAATCACTTATGTTTATCTTTTAGACCTGGATATGTTAGATTTTATGTTATTCTTGGTATCGATTGGCTGCATTCTTGTTATGCTTCAAGTTATTGTAGAACTCGAGTGGTCAAGTTTTAGTTCCCAAATAACCCTATCCTAGAGTGGAAAAGGGAAATTTTATGCCTTTGGGTCAGTTTGTTTCTTGTCTTAAAGCTAGAAAGATGAATTCTAAGGATTGCATTACCATCTTGTTCGGGTTAGGGATACAAATTCTGAAATTCCTACTCTTTAGTTTGTCACTACTATTAATGAGTTTCACAAAGTGTTTCCCGAGGATCTACCCGGTGTTCCTCCCAAAAGGGAAATATACTTTAGTATTGATCTTCTCCCAGATACGCAACATATTTCTTTTCCTCCTTATCGAATCGCTCCAACAGAAATTATGGAATTGAAGGACTTGTTGGGTAAGGTTTTAATCCGACCAAGTATCTCTCCATGGGGTGCTCCAGTTTTGTTTGTACGAAAGAAGGATGGTTCATTTCATATATGCATTGATTAGCATCAGTTGAACAAAGCCACTATTAAGAACAAGTACCCTCTTCTGAGGATTATGATTTATTTGAAAAACTACAAGGAGCAAGTTACTTTTCTAAGATTGACCTATGGTCGGGTTATCACCAATTGAGGGTGAAGGAAGATGACATTCCGAATACAGATTTCCAGACTCGATATGGTATCTACGAGGTTTTGGTTATGTCATTTGGGTTGACTAGTGCTCTGGCTACATTTATCAATTTAATAAAGGGTGTTTAGACAATACCTTTACATATTCGTGATTATTTTTATTGATGATATCTCCATTTATTCAAGGAGTAAGTATGAGCATACCAATCATTGGATAATTTTGTTTCAAGTATTCAAGGACCAACAACTCTTTGCAAAGTTTAGTAAGTACAAATTTTGTTAAGATCGGTGGGTTTTTTTGGTTGAATGTTCTCTGGCTGTAATACTCCAGAAATTTGTAGACTAAAACTAGAACTAAACGTGTGAGAATTAGAGTCATGGAGGTGACCTAAGGCCAATGGCGAAGGGGCAAAGGCCAAGTCTTCCCAAGTCTTGCCAGGGCACTGCCCCACCTCCACGAGGACCTTCACGAACCTCAGTGGCCACCACGCCTCGTGGTGCCACCCATGTAGGGCTAGGTAGTTGCCTTCCCAAAGACCGTCAAAGAGTGCTCCTTTTCATGAGCCACTTCACGGCTTGTGGTGAAGACCCCGACACATAGGAAGGCTCATGGAAGGCAGTTAGGGGTGTGAGAGAGTTGAAGAAAAGTGTCTTAGCCACTGCCTCAAGGTCCACGAGAAGGACCACAACTCGTGGCCTTGACCACGGCTTGTAAAGCCCTTTGTGGAGTTGCCTTGGACGTGTAAGCTAAAGGCACAAGCTGCCTAGTTACTCCCTCAAGACCACATATAGGACTACCTCTTGTGATCATGACCACGGCTGGTGGAGCCCCACGTGGCCCCTTGCAGCTCACTTTAACTAAGTCATTTTTCACAACACTCAAATCAATTCCCAAAAAGTTCATCTTCTCTCAAAATTTCTCTCTCTAGAACTCAAGGAAGAAGAAGAAGGAGGTTGGAGCGTACGGCTTCAAATACCTAGGATTTTCTTCTCAATTTCATAGGTATTCTTCACCAAGTTATGGTAGCTCTTCATCCATGGGTAGCCTTTACCCATGGAGCCCCTTCAAAAACCCCAATTTCAAAGTAAGAATCCCAAAATCAAGGGTTTGACTTCAATCTCATGGATTCATTTCAAATTCGTTTTTAATGATTGGAATATGTTTTATTATGGATATATTGATTATTTTATATGGTTTTATGTTGAATTCCCCAAGAATCCATTAAGTCCCCTATTTTCCCAATTTGGATCTAAAAGTGTGGGTATTGATTGAGGCAAGTAGAATATCATAGAATTATGCATCTAGTAATTGAATTACTTGAATTATGTTATCATCCATATCTAATGTAGTAATTCTAGATGTGTTGATGAATTGTGATCTATTGTCCTTGAAGGACAAAATATGAGAATTATGCATGACTATGAGATTTATGAATATGATTTATAAATACCAAGTGTAGTGTCCAGTTCTTAAGGCAGTCATCATTTGACTCAAGCTTGCATTTGACTAATCTCCTTGCTTTTGGTGAGTCCTCATGATTCAAGGACATGAAATTTACTTTGAGTTCATTCTTGTATTTAGACTTTCGAATTATGTTATTTTGGGCTGTGTGACCCTAATTGGACTCAAGTATTGTAATAAATGCCAAATTGAGACAAGTTTAGACTTCCGCTTTCCTTTATGAAAATTTTTGGACTTAAAAGTGTTTTACTCTTTATTGTTCTTTACTTATGTTATGATATGCTAAGTGGCTTAAATAGTGCCTTTCGGGGTTCCACGTGCCTTGTTACATCTAAGGGGTACCCTTGGGTCGTGACAAACTGTGTAATCAAAGCACAATGTTTAGAATGATTCTAGGATGATGTCTCATAAGCCACGTCTAATAGTGTCTTGTTCATGGGTGTGAAGTGCACCACACTTATGAATGAGAGGTTATAAGATGTTTAGGAAATTTCACTTCTTTCATTACTCTTAAGTCGTGCCTTAGAGTTTGACTCTATAGAGTCCCTCTCCTAATTATTCTCTTGTGTCTTCAGGAATGAATACACGAAGGGCTAACGCTAGAAGGACGGAAGAGGAGAATGTATATCAAGCAGCTCCTCAAGCTCCGGTTGATCCTTCGTGTATGTCAAAAAAGGAGGTTAAGTCAGCTTTTCAAATATTGGCCCGAGCTTTGGCGGCTCAAACCAATAGAGATATGGTAGATCCAGTCAATCCTAATGCAAATTCGGCTACTTCTAGGGTTAGAGATTTTGCTAGAATGAACCCTCCCGAATTCCCTAGCTCTAAAGTGGAAGAGGATCCCCAAAGATTTATCAATGAGGTTTATAATGTGCTTTACATTATAGGAGTGTCTCCACAAGAGAAGGCGGAGTTAGCCACCTACCAATTAAAGGATGTGGCTCAAGTTTGGTATATTCAATGAAAGAGAAATAGGCCGAAGCTAAGGTGGAGGAATTCATAAAACCTTAGGCAAGGTAGCATGAGTGTCAAGGAGTATGCCTTGAAATTTACCTAAATATCCAAGTATGCTCCATTTATGGTGGCAGATGAGTAGGATTTTGATGAGTGTGTCCAACTATGTTCAAGAAGAATGTCGTACGACAATGATCCATCATTACATGGTTATCTAAACACTCTTGGTAAATGCTCAAAAAATTGAGAATTCAAAACTCAAGACGAGGAATAGAGAGGTAAAAACGGCTAGAACCAGTGATGGGAACTTCTCCAATGCTAGGTCCGATGGACAAGGTCAACCAAGGTTCAACAAAGGTTCTCCAACAAAAGCTCTTCTAGTTATTCTCCAAGGGTCAACAAGGATAGGGTTTCTAACCCTAAACATCAAGGAGGTAATAGTAGTGGTTCTTATGTTACTAGGCCTAATTTTAAAAAATGTGGTAAAAAACATGATGGCAAGTGTCTTATTGGTACCGATGGGTGTTTTAGTTGTGGGAAGGTTAGCCACAATCTGAGATATTGTCCAAAGCTCAAGGATAAGGGAAGGGAAGATAAACAAGCTCCTCCAAGCGGTTCTAATGCCAATGCTCAAAAGAAAAACCTCTTATATGCTTTTTGATCTCGAGGTGACCAAGAGAGCTCCTCTGATGTTGTGGTCGGTATGTTAAAAGTCTTTTTGATTGATGTATATGCCTTGTTAGATCCCGGTGCCACTTTGTCCTTTGTTACATTCTTTGTGGCTATGAAGTTTGAAAGACTCCTAGAAGTGTGAGTAGAAACTTTTTTGGTTGCTACCCAGTTGGTGACACGATGGTAGCTAAAAGAGTCTATAGAAGTTGTCCCATTTCTCTGCCTCATAGAATTACTTTGGCGGATTTAGTGGAGTTAGACATGTTAGACTTTAATGTGATTTTGGGTAAGGATTGGGTGCATGCATGTTATGCCTCTATAGATTGTAGGACTCGGGTGGTTAAATTCTAATTTCCAAATGAACGTATTTTAGAATGGAAGGAGGGAAATTCTATCCCTAGAGGTCAATTTGTTTCTTACCTTAAACCTAGGAAAATGATATCAAAAAGGGTGCATTTTCCATCTTGTAAGGGTGATGGATGTTAAATCGAAAACCCTTTCTCTAGAGTCGGTTCTGGTAGTGAATGAGCTCCCAGATGTTTTCCCTGATGATTTTCTCGATATTCCTCCTGAGCGGGAAATAGATTTTGTTATAGACTTTTTACCGAATACGCGACCTATCTACATTGCTTCTTATAGAATGCGTCTGGCCGAGTTGAAACAATTGAAAGAGCAACTAAACGATTTATTAGATAAGGGCTTCATTCGACCGAGTATCTCTCAATGAGGTGCTCTGGTGTTGTTTGTTAGAAAGAGGGCTAGGTCTCTTAGAATTTGCATTGATTATCATCAATTAAACAAAGTGACCATTAAGAATAAATATCCCATTCCGAGAATTGATGATTTATTTGATCAACATCAAGTGGCTAGATATTTCTCAAAAATTAACCTTCGTTTGGGTTATCACCAATTGAGAATGAGAGGGGTAGATGTTCCCAAGATGACCTTTAGTACACGATATGGTCACTATGAATTTGTGGTTATGTCCTTTGGTTTGACTAACGCTTCATCGGCGTTCATAGACCTAATAAATAGAGTGTTCCGACAATATCTTGACATGTTTTTGATAGTGTTTATTGATGATATCTTGATCTATTCAATTAGTGAGAATGAACATGTAAATTTTTGCAAAGTGTAGCAAGTGTGAATTTTGGTTAAGGTCCATAGTTTTCCATGGTCATATTATGTCAAGGAAGGGTATTGAGGTAGATCCTAAGAAGACAGATGCGGTCAGGAGTTGGCCTAGACCTCTAACTCCTTCCGACATTATAAGATTTTTGGGTTTGGCCAGTTACTATAGGAGGTTTGTTGAGGGGTTTTCCTCCATTGCTTCTCCATTGACGACTTTGACTCAAAATAAAGATAACTTAGAATGGTCAAAGGCTTATGAGAAAAGTTTCCAAAAGTTGAAGGATAGACTTACTTCCACTCCGGTGTTGACCTTACCAGAGGGTACATATGGTTTTGTTGTATATTGTGATGCCTCTAGAGTGGGGTAAGGATGTGTGCTCATGCAAAACGGTAAGGTAATTGCCTATGCTTCAAGGCAACTTAAGGTCATTGAGAAGAATTATCCGACTCATGATCTTGAATTAGCGGCGGTTGTGGTTGCCTTGAAAATATGAAGATATTATTTGTATGGGGTCCATGTGGATGTTTTCACCAATCACAATAGTCTTCAATATGTGTTTAGTAAAAAGGACTTGAATCTCCGACAAAAAAGGTGGTTAGAACTCTTGAAGGATTATAACATAAGTGTCCTTTACCACCCCGGCAAAGCTAATGTGGTAGCGGATACACTTAATATATTGTCCATGAGTAGTGTGGCTCATGTAGAGGATGAAAAGAAAGAATTGGCTCGTGAGATGCATAGATTGGTCCGACTAGGTGTCCAACTAGTGTATTCCGGCAAGGGTGGTGTCATGGTCCATAATGGTTCTGAATCACCCTTTGTGATGGATGTGAAGTAAAAACAAGACCTTGATCCTATATTAATTGAATGGAAAGAGTCGATACTCAAAAAGTCCGTAGAAGAGGCTTTCTCCCAAGGGGGAGATGGGCTAATTAGGTACCAAAGTAGATTATATGTTCCGGATATTGATGGTTTGAGGGAACTAATTTTAGAGGAACCTCATAGTTCTCGGTATTCTATTCATCTGCGAGCCACCAAGATGTATCTATGGGAAATCTATTTTTGGAATGGTATGAAAATAGATATTGCGGGATTTGTAGCCAAATGTCCTAATTGTCAACAAGTTAAGGTTGAGAATCAAAGGCTGGGAGGTTTATTACAAGATATAACAATTCCCACTTGGAAGTGGGAAGAGGTGAATATGGACTTTATTGTGGGTTTTCCTCGTACCCGAAGGCAACATGATTCTATTTGGGTCATTATAGATAGGATGACAAAATCAGCCCACTTCATCCCGTCAAGGTTTCACATTCGGTGGAAGACTATGCCATATTGTATATAAGTGAGATAGTTAAGTTTCATGGGGTACCATTATCTATTATTTCGGATCGGGGTACTCAATTTACTTCACACTTTTGGAAGTCATTCCAAAAAAGCCTTCGTACTAAAGTTATGCTTAGATTGACTTTTCATCCCCAAAACGATGGGCAAGTGGAGCGTATCATCCAAAAATTAGAAGATATGTTGAGGGTATGTGTTATAGACTTTAAGGGTAATTGTCATGACCACTTGCCTTTAATAGAGTTTGCCTACAATAATAGTTATCACTCAAGTATCGATATGGATCCCTTTGAAGCCTTCTATGGTAGTAGGTGTAGGTATCCGGTTGCTTGGTTTGAGGTAGGTGGAATTTCCCTTATTGGTCTCTAATCGGTTTATGAAGTTATTGAGAAAGTTTGGCTCATTAGAGAGAGGTTGAGAACGACTCAATGTAGACAAAAGTCGTATACCGATGTGAGAAGGAGGGATCTACAATTTGAGGTTAATGATTGGGTCTATTTGAAAATCTCATCCATGAAGGGTGTGATAAGGCTTGGCAAGAAAGGGAAACACACTCCCCGGTAAGTAGGCCCAATCAAATTTTGCAATGTATTGGGAAGGTTGCCTATGAATTGGATTTGCCAAATGAGTTGGCCCTGGTTCATATGGTATTTCATGTTTCTATGCTTAAGAAGTGTATTGGTGATCCGACATCCATTATTCCCCTAGAAGGGTTGGGAGTTGATAAAAGTCTCTCTTATGAAGAGGTTCCGGTAGAGATCCTAGAACGGCAAGTCAAGAGATTGAGAAATAAGGAAATTGCTTTCATAAAGGTTTTATAGGGAAATCACTTAGTTGAGGGTGCTACTTGGGAGGCCGAGGCCAATATGAAATCCGGATATAATCATCTTTTTCCTTCTAGTACTATTCAAGCTTGAGGTAATTAGCTTCTCTTGAATTCTAGTGTTTTGGAGTCATGTGTCTTATATGATCTTTTCCATGATTTCCTTATGTTATGCATGTTCTCAATGAAATTCATATTTAGTAAGAAAAATGAGTTTTTATGATTTATGTTCCTCATGTTGTTGTCCATTTAGTATGATTTGCCTATTTGACTTCATGAGATGAGTTGATGAACATGTTTTAGTATGCCTTTGAGAGTAATTGCATATTGGCTCTATGATATTGTGTTGGGCATTATTGTAGTTGGAGAAGGTAGTTACTCCTATGAATATGTGAAATGTTGAATTTTCATGCATATTGGGTTGTTAGATGTAGTTCCTACTTCCTTGTATTGCGTTGAATACGTTTTAGATGGGGTTGAAGTTTCCTCCATTGAATTGCGCATTATTTTGATGTTTCATGCATGATATGTTGTTAGTCTTGAGTCTTTACTTCTGTAAGGTGATCGTGATTCAAGGACGAATGTTCTCAAGGTTGAGATAATGTAACACTCCAGAAATTTGTACACTAAAACTAGAGTTAAACGTGTGAGAATTAGAGTCATGGAGGTGACCTAAGGCCAATGTCAAAGGGGCAAGGGCCAAGGCTGCCCAAGCTTTCCAGGGCACTGCCACACCTCCATGAGGGCCTTCACGACCCGTGGTGGCCACCACGCCTCGTGGTGCCATCCGTGGAGGGCTAGGCAGTAGCCTCTCCAAAGATTTCCCAAGAGTGCTCCTCTTCACGAGCCACTTCACGGCTCGTGGTGAAGACCACGACGCGTGGGAAGGCTCATGGAAGGGAGTTAGGGTTGTGAGGGAATTGAAGAAAAGTGGCTTCGCCACTGCCTGAAGGTCCACGAGAGGGACCACGACTCATGGCCTTGACCACGGCTCGTGGAGCCCTTCATGGAGTTGCCTTGGGTGAGTGAGCTAACGGCACAAGCTGCCTAGCTACTGCCTCAAGACCACGGATGGGACCACGGCTCGTGGAGACCCACATGGTCCCTGGCAGCTCACTTTAAGTGAGGGCTATTTTGAGGATTTCATGTTTAAGTCCAATCGAAGTGGAGTTGTTTTGGGTATGTTTAGAGTTATTATATAAGTCATTACTAAGTAAAATACTCCCAAACTAAGTCATTATTCACAACACCCAAATCAAATCCCAAAAAGTTCATCGTCTCTCAAAATTTCTCTCTCTAAAACTTAAGGAAGAAGAAGAAGGAGGTTGGAGCATAGGGTTTCAAAGAGCTAGGGATTTATTCCCAATTTCTTGGGAATTATTCACCAAAGTATGGTAGCTCTTCATCCATGGGTAACCTTCACCCTTGGAGCCCCTTCAAAACCCCCAATTTCAAAGTAAGAAATCCCAAAATCTAGGGTTTGACTTCATTCCCATTGATTCCTTTCAAATTCGTTTTTAATGATTGGATTACATTTTAGTATGGATATATTGACAATTTTATATGGTTTTATGTTGAATTCCCCAAGAATCCATGAATTCCCTTATTTTCCCAATTTGGATCTAAAAGTGTGGGTATTGATTGATGCAAGTACAATATGATAGATTTATGCATGTAGTAATTGAATTACTTGAATAATGTTATCATCCATGTCTAATGTAGTAATTCTAGATGTGTTTATGAATTATTATCTATGATCCTTGAAGGACAAAATATGAGAATTATGCATGACTATGAGATTTACAAATATGCTTTTTGAACACTTTCAGAGTACAGTGAATATGATTATGATCTAGTTGTTTTGTTGTTGGATGATTATCCTTATGCATATATTTATGTATGAATATGGTATGAGGTGAGAGGTGTTCTCACAATATGATGATTCTAGGGTTGAAAGGCTATTCTCACCAATTGAATCTATGAGCTATAGTATGAATTATGATGGATTGAGTGTCAAGACATTTTTCCATGAATATGAACTTAAGTCAATAATTAAATATGTAACCTATGGAAATTAATTCTTAGCACCGAGTGGATATGAATATTAGATGGAAGCTTATACGATAGTTGAGTCCAGCTTCCCAATTGGTTCCTTCTACCGTAGTTGAGTTCGGGCTCCCAAGGTATGTATCTCATGAGATGGAAACCTTGACCATAGTTGAGTCCGGGTTTCTAGTAGCAATCCCCTTATCCCATAACTATGTGCCCACATAGGTCTTTACCTAGTGGATCCACTAAAGCTAAGAGTATGATTTTACCTTAGGCAAGTAGAACAACCCCTTTTCGGTGTGGGGTAGACACCAGATTCCATGTTAGCTCACATGGCCTATGTCGATTAAAGCTAATTCCCACTAGTGCATTACTATGAATAAAAATATGAAATCTGAACTATGGTCACTTAAGAAGCTTTACTTAGTATGGATGGGATTATGGGATCTCACTCATGTATTGCACAAGTATGCTTTGAGGGTATCTAAGGTATGTTCCTTTTATGATATGATGTTCTATGAGTTGAATATGCTTATGATTTATGCTTTTACTCTAATCTTCATGCTGATTTTTAAACTTGGTTAAATGCATGCTTAATACTAAAATGTCCCTTTCAACATGTTTCAAGGTTTTTATGCATAGCTATCATACTTAGTGCATTTTTGTACTAACACATATTTCTCTACATTTTTCCCAAGTTTAGGGTCCGATTCTTAAGGAGGTCATCATTTGACTCAAGATCGAATTCAACTATTCTCCTTCCTTGTGGTGATTCCTCATGATTCCAGGACGGGAGATTTATTTTGAGTTTCATTCTTGTATTGCCACTTTCGAATTTTGTTGTTTTGGGCTGTGACCATAATTGGACTCAAGTATTGTAATAGATGGCTAATTGAGACAAGTCTAGACTTATGCTTTCCTTTATAAAAAAAAAAATTGGACTTAAATGTGTTTTTTATCTTTAATATTCTTTACTTATGTTATGATATGCTAAGTTGCTTATTTGCTGCCTTTTAGGGTTCCATGTGCCTTGTAATGTCTAGGGGGAACCCTTAGGCGGTGACACTGGCAAATGTATTGAGATTGATCATAAGAAGAAGGATGCAGTTAAAAGTTGCCCTAGAACTCTTTCCCTTTCAGACATTAAAAGTTTCTTAGGCTTAGATGGTTACTATAGAAGATTTCTGGAATGGTTTTCATCGATTGCCTCTACATTGACGACATTGACCCAAAATAAAGTCAAATTCTTATGGTCGGAAGCTTGTGAGAAGAGTTTTTAGGAATTGAAAAATAGACTTACTTTCGCTCTGGTGCTGACTTTACCAAAAGGATTCGATGGTTTTGTTGTTTATTGTGATGCTTTAAGATATGGGTTAGGATGTGTTCTTAATAAAAATGGTAAATTGCCTATGTTTCAAGGCATCTTAGGATGCATGAAAAGAACTATCCTACCCATGACTTAGAACTAGTAGCGGTTGTGTTTGCTTTAATGATACGGAGGAATTATTTATTTGGTGTCCATTTTGATGTCGTCAACGGCCACAAAAAGTTTTCAATATGTGTTCAAACAAAATGATCTAAATCTTTGCCAAAGGAGGTGGCTTAAATTACTAAAGGATTATCACATGAGTGTTCTCTATCACCACGGCAAAGCGCATGTAGTGGCAGATACTCTTAGTTGGCTATCAGTGGGTAGTGTTACGCATGTTGAGGAAGATAAGAAAGAGTTGGTTTGTAATGTTCATGGATTGGCTTGACTGGTTGTTTTGTTTGTTGACTCCATGTTGTTTCGTTTGTTGACTCCAGGTTGTTTCATTTGTTGACTCCGGTAGTGTTATGGTTCATAATGGTTTAGAATTGTCTATTTTATCGAACGTAAAAGCAAATCAAGGTCTTGACCCGATCTTGATAGAGTTAAAGGTAGTGGTGCATAAAAAGTATGTTGAGGATTTCTCCCAAGGGGGAGATGGTGTGCTTCGATATCAAGGTCGCTTGTGTTTTCCTAATGTTGATGACTTGAAAGAGTGAATCTTATCTGAAGCCCATAGCTCTTGATATTCCATTCATCCGAGAGCCACCAAGATGTACTGTGACTTGTGGGAGGTCTATTGGTGGAATGTGATGAGAAGGATATTTTTTAATTTCTGGCTAAATGTTTTAATTGTCAACAAGTAATAGTTAAGCATCAAAAGTCGGGAGGTTTGTCCCAAGATATATGTATTCCTACTTGGAAGCGAGAATATTTGTATATGGACTTCATTGTTTGTTTACCCTACACCCAGTTTACTTACACCTATCTAGATTGTGAATAATTGTCTTTACTTCCTTTTATTTGGTTTCTATGACTTTTTGTGAACATTTTTTTGGGAGTGGTATGCCATATACCAACCCATGGACATGTCTTGAATTAAATGTGTTAAGCCATAGGCTTAAGGTCGTGGATGAAAAACTCAATTGGGGTAAAAAGGCCCTACACCAACTCTCCAAAGAAAAAGAAAAGCTTCACAAAATGCACCTAAGTCGGTGCAATGAGGTGGTCAACTGTTAGTTTAAACTTGCAACTCTTTGCAACATAGTTGGAAAGAAAGAGGAGGTAGATGCTACTCATTACCCAATAGTTAAAAAGAGTGTAAAAAAGTCTCATGACTTGCATCTAGCTAGGTGCTATGAGATATTCCACTCGAATTCGAGATTGCAACTTTTGAGGTTAATGTGAAAGCAACAAATGATTGTGGTGGACATTGAGTATATTTTGTGTCATTGCCCCCAATCCAAACAAGTATTAATATAAGAAGCCGAATTAAATATGATGATATTAAATTTTCGCAGAAGAACCAAAAAGTTCATTTATGGCAAGTTTTGTTCATACGGAATCAATAGTGTCTCTCAATTGAGGGCCAATAATCATGAAAAGCAAAGCTCAAGTGACCTAATGAATATCTCAACCCTACCTAAGGATATGAAATGAAAGTTTGATGCAAACTTGGGTAGGAGGTTCATTTCCTAATAGTGGAAACACAAAAGGTGATGTACCCGATGTCACGCCGCGACGTTAAATTATTTATTTGATGGTAGGTAACCCATCAGTATTAAAAATAGTTTAATTTTGAGTTTTTGATTCTTAGATTGGGTTTAATTTTTGTTTTTTACTAACCCTCATAATTTCAAAGTTTGTGGTAGTGTTTTAAAAATGTTTTAATGCATAATATTTATTTGTATTGAAATTTGGGGTAAAAACACCTTAAAAATAGGAGTTGGCACATTTTTGGATGCCGAAGTGCGCCCAAGAAATAGGGTAGATCACCCTTTTTGCACCTGGTATCGCTCGAATAATCAGTAGCTTCAGCAAGTCTGGCACCAAGTAACTCATCGCGATCGTGAGAGCCTCTGGCCGTGATCAAGAATCGTTAAATTCTCAGGTCTGTGAACACAATTGACTGGTGTCGCTTTCGGGAAAGGTTAAACAGGTTCTTGTCATGATCACGAGGAGCAGGGTCACGACCGCGATAAATTGCATGAATTTAAAAAAATCACCGATTTTGAAATTCATTTATGTACCTACGAAACTCTCACAAATGTCCCCAAAGCTTCCCCCTAAATTAAATAAATTTGCCTTGATCAATTGGAAAAAATCTCTTTCAATTTATTGTTCTTCACTTAAGTTATGATTCCTTCTCACTATTGATTGCTTTTGAAATTGTTTTGTTTCAAAATGGGTTGACTTTCGCCCATTGATTATTAGTGAAAATTGTGACAAAATCTTGAGTGTTGTTACTTTTTGTTGTTAATTGTTTCATGTGATTGCAATGCCTAATCCCAGGATTGCGATGTGAATTTTTTTTAAATGTTATGATCAAGATGTCTTATCCCGCTATCACAATGACTTAAAAAGCTGAGGATCATTTTCGTGATGTGTAATCGCACAATTGTGATGAGTCATCTAGCAGTTAAACTGCTGAAAATAGTAGTTTAACCCCCACTCTTTCAATTTCTTTTTCACTCATTTCTTTTGCCTATTTGCTTGATAATACACTGCTTTATGTACCTCTGTCTTTGTTTGACATGGTTGCATCTTGTATAGGTACAAAATTTGAAAAATCAAGGACAACAACGTCAAACAACTTTAGAATAAGTGCAAAAAAAATTGTGGAGATGAAATCTATGATCATGAGCAGTTTGTATTTGCTAGATTCCACCAGTTGCATGACCGCCTCCTCACAAAGAATATCACAAGAGAGAGGGGTCTTCTCTTAAGAAATCTTCTAGAGTGTAGACCAAACTTCTATGGGCGATATGTTTCGAAGATGAGCGTAACAAGGCTAACCACAAGTTGGTATAGAGTTCAATGCTATTATCGTTGAGACCAATTTTTCTGGTTACTTGGTAATTACGGTCCGGGGTAAAAAAGTTACTTTTGACTCCAAAAGGATCAATAATTACTAAGGTTTTACTGATGTTGATAATGATGTTAAAATGATAAGGGCGAGGGAATCAGGAAACGAGTGGTTTGTGACACACATGCATGGTGGTCATAGTCCTAAATGAATTGAGAAAAACTATTGGATCAACTCCTCAGAGTTCACAACTAAATCCAAGACTTGGCTTTCCATCATTTTTAGTAGGGTGATTCCTTCGAGAAATGAGACCGATGTGTCTCTTGATGGGGTACTTCTTATTTGTGTAATCAACGAGGGAATTCTTCTTAATGTGGAGTGAATCATTATGTAGTACATTGAGGAGGTTGTATTGGAAGGTACAAAGAGTCTCTCTAACCCTTCTTTTATTACTTATTAATTCTTGATAGCTGTGGTTGGGCCATATGAGAGAGAGAACAAGAGGAATCCCGAGGGCCCTACCAATCAAATTAAAAAGAAGGGTCCCTAGCATGTAATGAAGAAGAGAAAGATTGATGTGCAAGATTCAAAATTTGACACATTCACTAAGGATACTACTTCATATGGTTTAGACTTCATCCCTTCTCTAGTTGAGTTACTACGGAGGGGAGCACTGGCACTAGTCCATTTATTAGGACAGATGCAGGTTATGGATACTCTAATTTACTTGCAAATTCAAGAATTGACTTGGAGTCTTCCTACAGGACCAGGAAAGAACTCCTCGGCCTTAGGTAGTGTTACTTCTACCCTTTGAACACTAGGGAAGGATCAATAGATTCTCAAGGAGCGGATTTAAAAATGGAGAGAAGGCAAAAAATATGAAGGAACATGAAACGAAGAAGAGAGAGTTTTTGAACAAGTGATTAGTACACTCCAGAAATTTTATGTCTCCGGTGATTTGGTTGATGATGACGTCCTTTCAGCTCCTGATGAGTGATGATCTTTGCAGGGATTCTGTTGTATTCTCTTTTTATTGTGGTATTCTGAGGACACAATTACATTTGCAGTTGGGGGAGACTCCCTTGTCAAAATTATTTTAGATTTGTTTTACATCTGACTTACCCTTGTCAGGATTGTTTTATTTTGATTTATTGATGTTGTACCCTTGTTGGGCTTTTTATAAATTATGTTGGGTTAGTTTGTTCTTTGTGTAATTTGTAGCTTCTTGGTTTTTTCTTTGATAATAAGATGTGGATTGACTATGCTCGATGATGCATAGTGTGATGACTTTATTAAGGGTGAATTATTGATTGCTTGTGAGTGTTTGATTGTTCTTGGATGTGGCAAAGTCTGAGTAGCTAACCCTGAATATATGCATGAGGTTTCGCGATGATGGATTGGTTGACGACTTTCTTAAGGGAAAAATTAGTATTGTTTTGGGAGGTTGTGCCTTTGTTAGTACTAAGATCAGGAAAAGCCGTCTGATGGAAAACAACTTTCACGTTCGGTTCAGAGAGCACTTTTTTCGTTGAGAATTCCTCGTTCCCTTTCGTGTGAATTCCCCAGCGGCGAATTTCAAACTTGTGGGGCCCTGTCTTGCATGTGGAAAGTATTGAACATACCCATCCATTTTTGAAATAGAGGATGTGTGAATGATTTTGTGACAAATCTCACAACTCTTTTGGTGACTTTTGATTCGTTAGCTATTTAAATGTTTGATGTGACTTGTAATTTGAAAAGGAAATAAGATTTTGAACCATCTTAATTTAATTACATTCCATGTGTGGTAAGGTTTTTAATAATGTCTTTTGTTCAATTTTCACCTAAAACTTGTTGGGCTAGTCTTGAAGTGTGGGTCTTGATTGAGTTTGATTGGAGAAATGATCTTAGGATTTCTTTGATGCTCTTGAAGTCCACTTAGCCAAAAAAATCCCACCTTTACACTAAATATATCCTCAGTTTTCCCCTTTGAAACTAATCATTTTTATTGGGAACCACATTACATGACTTGTCCATTTCGATAGAGTAACCCACTTTTGAACACTTCCCTTCTTGAACTTGAGAATTGTAACGCCCCAAAATCTAGTAGACTAAACTAGGGCTAAGTATGAGGGCTTAAGCCAAGGAAGAGGGCTAGGGAAGCCCACTCTTCCATAGACACTACCTCACCTTCCATGACCACCACCACCACCACTCGTGGTGTGGCTCATGGTAGGCTAGGTAGTAGCTACCCCAACACTGCCCAAAACAGCCCCCTTCACAACCACTTCACGGCTGGTGGGAAGGCTCATGAAAGTCAGTTGAATTTTAGGGGTTAGTGGAGTTGTGACCAGGCAACTGTTTTATGACCACGACTCATGGTAGGCACCATGGCTAGTGAAGCTCCTCGTGAAGATGGGGTTGACCCCTGTAAGTTAGGGGTTAATTGGTCTTTCCAATTTTAATTAAACTAAAGCTATGCCGTTTTGCCTAAGTCTAGGACCCCTATATAAGTTGTTTTCACTCTAAAACTCACCCATTCAAGTCATATTTCCAAAACCTAAAATAAATCCCTGAAGTTCTTCCACTCAAATATTTCTCTCTCTAGAAAAAGAGAAGAAGAAGAAGAAGAGGAAGAAAAAGAAAAAGAACAAGGAGATTTAAGCAAGGGTTCAATAGCAACCTTACATATTTCAATTTCTTTGGGATTTGATAGTAAGGTATGGTAGTTTTCGTCCATGGATTCCTTTCATCCACAGAGTTCCCTCAAAATCTGCAATTTCAAAAAGGTAGGAATTCCCAATTAAGTTAGAGTTTTCGTCAATTACCACAGGTTCCTTTCAAACCTTATTTAAATGATTGAATTGTGTTATATCAAGCATGTATTGATGAATTCCTATAGTTTTTATGATGTTCCCCATCAACCCATATAATTCCCATATTTCTCAATTGTTATGATATGATGTGGGTCTTTGTTTATGGAAGGGGAATTTTATGAATTTATGCATGAAATGATAGATGTAGGTTTTGAGTCTTGAAAGGGCAAAGTATGAAATTATGCATGTCTTTATGAAATCTATATAAATGCTTTAAGGACTCTTTGAGAGTAAAGTGTCAATGATTATGATGTTGTTGTTGTGTTGTTGAAAGGAATTTCTCATATACACATATGAACACGATGTGATAGGTTTTCTTACATGGTATGGATTCTTAGGTTGAAAGTATTTCTCACCTAATTGAATCAAATATTAAAATTGATCATGGATGGTGAAAGGTGTTCTCACGCATGCTCTAAGGAGCTATCCTAATGAACTAATTTGGATTGGTTGTCTAAGTGACATATTTCCATGAGACATGAGTTAAGTCAAAATATAATAACTACTCTGTGGGATTTATGCTTAGAACCGAGTGGATATTGTAGTGAGATGGAAGCTCTCTTGTAGGAAGGCTGGGTTTCTAGAAGCAACCTCTTGAGATAGAAGCTCTCCCGTAGAAAGGCTGGGTTTCTAGTAACAATCTCCTTATCCCATAAAATACGTGCCCCCATAGGATGTTTAGCTAGTGGATCCACTTAAGCTAATAAATCATGGTTCTACCTTAGGCAAGTTAGACAACCCTTTTCTGTGTGGGAGACACCGGGTAATCATGTTATTGCTCACATGGTCTCAATGTCGATTAAGGATTATTCCACAACAAGATTAATAATGAACTAAGGCATGCTTAAAGAAGTATCACATAATGTTCAAAGGTTTTAAAGATGATGCTAGCTTGTATTTAATATGATGTTATGACTTATGTTTTCCAACTCTCTCATATGATGCTTTAACTTTGTTAAATTGCATTTCATGAAATGAAATGTCCCTATTGGCATGTTTTAAATATTTTATGCATGGCTATCACACTTGGTGCATTTTCTCTACTAACGCATACTCTTGCCTAGATTTTTACCAAATGTAGAATCCGACAGTCAAGGTCGTCAGTATTGTGGTTAGAAGTTGACTTTAGATTTTTTGAGCTTCAGTGAGTCCTCATGCTTTGGGGACAGAGTTTTAATGTATTCAGTTTCTTTCATATATACCTCTTTTGGACATGATGTATGGGCTAGGCCCAATTTCATTCGATTTTAATAGATGGTTATGATGAGACAAAGTGTCTAGACTTTCGTTTTTCTTTTATAAAAACCTTTTAGACTTGAAATGTGTTTTACTCTTATTGTTCTATTTTTTATGTTATGCGGACTAAGTGGCTTGTATGGAGTCCTTCGGTGTTCTATACGCCATGTTACATCTAGGGGGTACCCCTGGGTCGTGACTAACTTAGTAATTAGAGCACAAGGTTTAGAATGGTCCTAGGAAGATGTCTCATAAGACACGTCTAGTAGAGTCTTGTTCATAAGTGTGAAGCGCGCCACATTTATGAATGAGAGGCTACAATATGTTTAGGAAACTCCACTTCTTTTATTACTCTTAAGTCATGCGATAGAGTTTAACTCTATTAGGTCTTTATCCTAATCCTTATGGTCTACATGATATGACTACTCAAAGGGCTTATGCTAGAAGAAATGAGGAAGACAATGTGGATCAAGGAGCTCTTCCTCAAGCCCCTCAAGTTCCTCAAGCTCCAATTGATCCTTTTTCTGAACAAGTAACAAATGTGGAGTTTAGGTTTGCTTTTCAAGTGTTGGCTCAAGCCACGATGGCTCCAGCCAATAGAGAGGTAATAGTTCCCGTGAACCCAAATGTGGGTATGACTACTTCAATAGTTAGGGACTTTGCAAGGATGAACCCTCTGGAATTTCATGGTTCTAAGTTAAGGAAGATCATTAAGAGTTAATTGATGAGGTCTACAAGGTTTTGATGATCATGGGAGTTACGCAAGAGGAAAAGGCAAACTTGGTCGCTTATCAATTAAAAGGTGTTGCTCAAGTGTGGTATAACCAATAGAAAGATGGGAGCCCGGTATGAGCGGGTCCCGTATAGTGGGAAATATTTAAATATGCTTTTCTTGATAGGTTCTTTCCCCTTTAGATGAGGGAAGAAAAGGTGTCGAATTGCATTAACGTTCATCAAGGAAGTATGAGTTTGAGGGAGTATGCGCTAAATTTCACTCAATTGTCTACGTATGCTCCAACAATGGTTGCGAATTCTAGGGCTAGGATAAGTAAGTCCGTGTCAGGTGTATCCAAAATGGTGGTTAACAAGAGTCGTACCGTCATGCTCATTGGTGACATGGACATCTCTCGTCTCATGGTCCATACCCAACAAATTGCTAAGGAGAAACTTAAGGAAAAATCTAGAGAGGTAAAAAGGTCTAGGACCAGAGATGGGAATTGTCTCTAATGCAGTGTCCGATGGACACGGTTGACCTAAATTTTGACAAAGGTTTTCCAGTCAAGGTTCCTCCAATGCTTCTCAGAGGTTCAACAATGATAGGGTTTCTAACCCCAAGCCTCAAGGAGGTAATTATAGCGGATCTTGATTGCCTAAGCCTACTTGTACTAAATGTGGAAGGAAGTACGAGGGTAAGTGCCTAGATGGCACAAAAGGTTGCTTTGGTTGTAGTAAGAGTGGTCACCAATCGATGAATTGCCCAATGCTTACGGCTAAAGGAAAAGAGGGCAAGCAAGCTCCTCCTAGTGGTTTGAATTCCAATGCTCCCAAGCAAAACTGCTTCTATGCACTTCAGACTCGAGGTGACAAAGAGAGTTCTCCAGATGTAGTTATCGGTATGTTAAAAAAATTTCAACTTGATGTGTATTCTTTATTAGATCTCGGTGCTAATATGTGTTTTGTTACGCCCTATGTGGCTATAAGGTTTGAGGTTTTTCCGAATATGTTGTTAGAATATTATTATGTCTCTATTCTTGTTGGTGATTCTATTATGGCTAAGAGGGTTTATAGAAAGTGTCCCATTTCCTTATCCCATAGAGTTACTCTTGTTGACTTGGTAGAACTTGATATGTTAGAATTTGATGTTATCCTTTGTATGGATTGGCTAAACTCTTGTTATGCTTCTATTGATTGTAGAACTCGTGTAGTCAAGTTTCAGCTCCCAAATGAGCCTATCCTAGAGTGGAAGGGGGGAAATTCTATGCCTAAAGGTCAATTTGTCTCTTATATTAAAGCTAGAAAGATAATCTCTAAAGGTACCATCTTGTTAGGGTGGGGGATGTAGATTCTAAAACCCCTACTCTTGAGTCGGTCCCTATTGTAAATGAGTTTCTGGAAGTGTTCCCCGATGATTTACCAGGTATTCATCCCGAGCAGGAAATAGGCTTCTATATTGACCTTCTCCTAGATATGCAACATATTTCTATTTCTCCTTACCGTATGGCTCCAACAGAACTTAAGGAGTTGAAAGAAAAATTAAAGGATTTGTTGAATAAGGGTTTCATCCGACCGACCATCTCTCCATGAGGTTCTCTAGTTTTATTTGTTAGAAAGAAAGATGGGTCTCTTCGTATGTGTATTGACTATCGTCAGTTGAACAAGGTGACCATTAAGAATAAGTATCCTCTTTCAAGGATAGATGATTTGTTTGACCAACTTCAAGGGGAAATTTACTTCTCTAAGATTGACCTTAGATGGAGTTATCACCAATTGAGGATGAGAGGAGATGATATTCCAAAGACAACTTTTCGGACTCGATATGGTCATTTGTGTTTTTAGTAATGTCATGTGGGTTGACTAATGCTTCGGTGGCGTTTATGGATTTGATGAATAAGGTGTTTATATAATACCTTCATATGTTTGTAATTATATTCATTGATGATATATTTATTTATTCAAGGAGTGAGAATGAGCATGTTGATCATTTGAGGTTTGTGTTGCAAGTTCTTAAGGACCAACAACTCTTTGCAAAGTTTTGCAAATGTGAATTTTTGTTAAGGTACGTAGCTTTTCTTGGACATATTGTTTCAAGTAAGGGTATTGAGGTAGATCCTATGAAGACGGATGCGGTCAAGAGTTGCCCTAGACCTCTAACCCCTTCAGATATTAGAATCTTCTTAGGTTTGGACAGTTATTATAGAAGGTTTGTTGAGGGGTTTTCTTCCATTGCCTCTCCATTGAAGACTTTGACCCATAAAAAGGCTAAGTTTATATGGTCCGAAGCTTGTGAGAAGAGTTTCCAAGAGTTGAAAGATAGACTTACTTTCGCTTTGGTGTTGACTTTACCTGAGGGTACTGATGGTTTTGTGATGTATTGTGGTCCCTCTAAAATTTAGTTGGGATGTGTGTTTATGCAAAATGGTAAGGTCATTGTCTATGCTTCAAGGAAACTACAGATCCATGAGAAGAATTATCCGACCCATGACCTAGAATGAGCAGTGGTTGTTTTTTTGCCCTAAAGATATTGAGGCAATATTTGTTCACCGATCATAGTAATTTACAATATGTGTTCAATCAAGAGTTGTTAAATATCTGCCAAAGGAGGTGGCTTGAATTATTGAAGAATTATGACATGAGTGTTCTTTATCACCCCGATAAGGCAAATATGGTAGCGGATGCTCTTAGTCGGTTATCTATGGGTAGTGTTACTCATATTTATGATGGTAAGAAAGAGTTGGTTCGAGATGTTCATAGGATGGCCTGATTAGGTATTCAATTAGTGGACTCCACCATGGGTGGTGTTATGGTTCACAATGAGTCTGAATCATCTTTTGTGACGGATGTGAAATCTAAGCAAGGTCTTGATCCAATTTTTGTTGAATTGAAAGAAGTGGTGCTTAAGAAATCCATTGAGGTTTTCTCCCAAGGGGGAGATGGTGTACTTAGATACAAAGGTCGTTTGTGTGTTCTTAATATTGATGGCTTGACGAAAAAAATCTTTTCGGAAACCCATACTTCTCGGTATTCCATTCATCCGAAAGCCACCAAGATGTAGCATGATTTGCAAGAAGTCTATTGGTGGAATGGGATGAAGAAGGATATGGCTAAGTGTCCTAATTGTCAACAAGTAAAGGTTGAGCATCAAAGACCGGGAGGGTTTTCCCAAGACGTTGCTATTCCTACTTGGAAGTGGAAAGATTTGAATATGGACTTCATAGTAGGGTTGCCACAGACTTGGCGAAAACAGGATTCAATTTGGGTTCTACTAGATCGGAAGACAAAATTTGCTCATTTTTTTCCCATCAAGGTTTCCTATTCGGCGGAGGATTATGCTAAGTTGTACTTGAGAGAAATGGTAAGGTTGCATGGATTGCCCTTGTCCATTATTTCTGATCGTGGTACCCAATAAACTAACTAATTTTCAAAGTCTTTCCAAAATGGTCTTGGCACTAAGGTTAAGCTTAGTATGACCTTTCATCCCCAAATCGATGGGCAAGCAGAACGTACTGTCTAAACTTTGAAAGATATGTTGAGATATTGTATGATTGATTTTAAGGGTAATTGGGATGGCCATTTTCCATTGATTGAATGTGCCTATAATAATAGCTATCACTCAAGTAATGGTATGTCTTTATTTGAGGCTCTTTATGGTAGGAGGTGTAGATCTCCTATAGGTAGGTTTGAGGTGGGTGAAGTCGCTTTGCTATGTCCTGAGTTAGTTCATGAGGCTATTGAGAAATTTTGACTTATTAGAAAAAGGTTGAAAATAGCTCAAAGTCGACAAAATTCATATGTTGATGTTAGAAGAAGGGATATTGAGTTTGATATTCATGATTGGGTTTATTTGAAAATCTCACCCATGAAGGGTGTAATAAGGTTTGGTAAGAAAGGGAAGCTTAGTTCCCGATATGTAGGCCCATATCGAATTGTGAGATGTGTTGATAAGGTTGCATATGAGCTTCATTTGCCAAATGAGTTGGCCTCGGTGTATCCACTTTTCCATGTCTCTATGTTGAAGAAGTGTGTTGGTTATTAGACATCCATAGTTCCCTTAGAAGGGTTGAGAGTTGATGAAAGTCTTTCTTATTAGGAAGTTTCGGTTGAGATTTTAGACCGGCAAGTTAAGAAGTTGAGAAACAAGGAAGTTGGTTTCGTAAAGGTGTTCTGGAGGAATCATTTAGTTGAGGGTGCTATTTGGGATGCCGAGGCCGATATGATGTCCTCGTATTCTCATCTCTTTCCTTCTACTCCTACTATAGCTTGAGGTAATGAGTTGTCCCTGTGTTGGGATTCATGTGTGTTATATGTGTTTCATGATTTCCTTATGTTATGCATGCTCATGAGAAACTTGTGTTTTGAAGAAAAATGAGTTTATATGATTAATTTTCCTCATATTGTTGTTCATTGAGCATGAGTTGTCTATAAACATCATGAGATGAATCGTTGAACATGCTTTAGCTACGCTTTTTGAAAGTGAATTGCATAAAGGCTCCATGAGATTGTGTTGAGCATGCTTTTAGCTTGGAGAAGGTAGTTCCTCCTAGAATATGAGAAATGATGAAATTTCACTCATAATGGGTTGTTAGATGTAGTTCCTACTTCCTTGTGATACATTGAGTATTTTTTGAGTTTGGAGTTGATGTTTCCACCTTGATTATGTGCATTTTGATGAGTTGTATACATGATGGGCTGCTAGTATTGAGTGTATACTTCCATAGAGGCGTCTAGAATTCTCATTCGAGGACGAATGTCCCCAATGGGGAGATATTGTAATTCCCCGAAATCTAGTATACTAAATTAGGGCTAAGTGTGAGGGCTAGAGAGAGGGAAGAGGCCTAGGGCAGCCCACTCTTCCATAGACACTGCCTCACCTACGACGACCACCACCATGTCTCGTGGTATGGCTTGTAGTAGGCTGCGCAGTAGCTACCCCAACACTTCCCAAAACAACCCCTGGCTCGTGGTGATGACAATGACTCATGGGAATGCTCATGAAGGTGAGTTAGTTTTTAGGGGTTAGGGGAGTGGTATCCAAGAGAGGGATCACGGCTCATGGTAGGCACCATGGCTCGGGGAGCCCCTTGTGAAGCTCGGGCATACCCTTGTAAGTTAAGGGTAAATTGGTCTTTTTCGGTTTTAATTAAACAAAAGCTATGTTGTTTTTCCTAAGCCTAGGACTCTTGTACAAGTCATTTTAACTCTAAAACACACCCATTCAAGTCATATTTTCAAAACCCAAAAGAAATCCCCAAAGTTCTTCCTCTCAAATAATTCTCTCTCTAGAAACTTGAAGAAGAAGAAGAAGAAGAAAAAGAAAAAGAAGGAGGAGATTCAAGCTAGGGTTCAAAAGGAAGCTTACAAAATTATATTTCTTTGGGCTTTGATAGTGAGGTATGGTAATTTTCATCCATGGAGTTCTCTTAAAATCTCCAATTTCGAAAAGGTAGAAATTCCCAATTAAGTTAGGGTTTCCTTCAATTACCATGGGTTCCTTTCAAACTTGATTTAACTAATTGAATTGTGTTATATTAATCATGAATTGATGAATTCTGATGTGTTTTTATGATGTTCCCCCATAAACCCATATAATTCCCATATTTCTCAATTGTGATGATATGATGTGGGTCTTTGTTTATGAAAGAGGAATTTTATGAATCTATCATCCACATGTAATACTTGAATTCCAGATGTGGTGATTTAAAGTAGGTTTTGAGCCTTGGAAGGGCAAAGTCTAAGATGATGTATGTCTTTATGAAATCTATATAAATTCTTTAAGAATGCCTTAAGAGTGTTCAAGGGACATCTTTCCATGAGACATGAGTTAACTCAAAACTTAATAACTACTCCATGGGACTTATGCTTAGCACCGAGTGTATATCGTAGTAAGATGGAAGCTCTCCCGTAGAAAGGTTGGGTTTTTAGAAGCAATCTCTTGAGATAGAAGCTCTCCCGTAGAAACGTCGGGTTTCTAGTAACAATTTCCTTATGCCACAAACCCCCATAGGATGTTTAGCGAGTGGATCCATTTAAGATAAGCAATCATGGTTCTACCTTGGGCAAGTAGGACAACCCTTTTCGGTGTGGGACATACCGGGTGATGATGTTATAGCTCACATGGTCTCAATATCAGTTAAGGCTTATTCCCACAACAAGATTAATAATGAACTAAGGCATACTTAAAGAAGTATCTCGAGTGTTCAAAGGTTTTAATGATGATGCTAGCTTGTATTGACTATGATGTTATGACTTATGTTTTCCAACTCTCTCATCTGATGCTTTAGCTCTGTTAAATTGTGTTTCATGAAATGAAATGTCCTTATTAGAATGTTTTAAATGTTTTATGCGTGACTATCATACTTAGTGCATTTTTTGTCCTAACACATACTCTGCCTACATTTTTACCAAATGTAGGGTCTGAGAGTCAAGGTCGTCAGTGTTTTGGCAAGAAGTTGACTTGAAATTTTCCAAGCTTTGGTGAGTCCTCATGCTTCGTGGACGGAGTTTTATTTTATTTAGTTTCTTTCATGTATTTCTCTTTTGGACATGATGTATGGGATAGGCCTAATTTCATTCGATTGTAATAGATGGCTATGACGAGACAAAGTGCCTAGACTTGAAATGTGTTTTACTCTTATTTTTCTATTTCTTATGTTATGAAGACTAAGTGATTTGTATGGAGTCCTTCGGGGTTCTATACGTCATGTTACATCTAGGGGGTACCCCTGTGTCATGACAAGAATGGTGAAAGTTGATGCTAAAACCCTAAGTTGGGGGAGTTATGGGAAATCCATAGATAGGATTCTTAATACATGAGGACTTGATAAAAAAACATTAAAAAAAAGAGTTTTTTGAGAATGGAGGAAAAAGCTCCAAAGAAAGAAAGAAAGTGAATAAAGAGAATTGAATCCTCAAAAATTTGAAGATGGTTGCATCTGGGGCATCTAGAGTGGAAATAAGAAAGAAAAATAAAAAAATATTATGAAAATTTCATTGAGTCGAAAAATAAAGAAAATTTGAAAAGTTGATGAATGAGGAGTTATTATGTTGTCTAGTTCAAGGATGGTGTAGTCACTTATACCTAATTGTATCCTTACATTCCTAAATCTTACATTAAAAGCTCAACAAAGTCCTTTGAGATCTCTAACCGAATGAAGTTGAGTCGGTGTTGATTAAAAATATGGGCAAGTCTATGGTGTGGCATTTCTTTTCGTGAGTTGTTTTGTTGTGAGTGTGAGTGTTTTCATCTTCGCCCTTTTCTTGTTTATACATTCTGAGTGTATTGGGACATTTTTTTCTTTGTGAGGGCATGTAAGTTGATAAAGTTCTGATTTTGAAATTTCCTAATTGAGTCAAGTGATCGTGTAAAGAACTAATGTGTTCAGTTAATTTTTGAGTTTGATTTTTTGTCACTAAATTTTCTTTGTTCTTGAAAATGTTCTATGAGAATGACGAAAGTTAGTTTGTAAAATTTTTGCATGTGGACTATTTCTCAGTACTAACCGAAGCTATTTCCTTTGTGCTTAATTGAATATGGCCGTGAAATTGATTTGTTGCGTGTGTTGAAATGAGAGATTCTTTTGTTTTTTATTTTCTTTACTTGAGGACAAACAAGGTTTCTAAGTTGAGTGTGTTGATGAATGGTGGGTATCCACTCATTTGAGGTTCTTTTCATAGTTATTTTCGCTTGCTTTAGTTTAGAATGTGTTATTTTTATATGGTTTTTATCATATTTGCAGGAAAATAAAATAGATAGTTTAATTAGAAAATCTTTGAAGAAACAAAGTGGAATTGAAGCAAGAAGAGGTCAATTGGCAGAAAGTGGAACTGGCAAAAAAGTGTTCATCGTGACCGCATGAAAAAGAGGTCGCAATTGCATAGACTAAGAAATCCAGACCTCGCCATGTCATGGTAAATATTCATGACCACTTAGTCACATGATACTATTCATCGTGATCACGTGAGTAAGTGTTCGTGACGGTGAAGAAGGAACCACCCAACTGTTAGGAAGATTGGTAATTTAATCAAATTTATCCCAAAACCCCTATTACACTCACATACAGTCATATTCAATCATCCATCATCCAAGAACCAATGCTAGAGAGTAGTTCATCTTTTAGTATAGATTTAGAGAGAAAAACGTGTACATTTCAATTGGGGTTTAGACATTAAAGATAAGTTGCTTCACATTTCATTTGTGGATATGAAGTTTGCGTTCTATTAAATAAATTTTTTCTTCCCTTGTTTATTTCCCTACTCTTAATTTCTAGAATTGTGGGTTTAGTTGCTAATTGAGATTGGTGTTTTGTGATAGAAATAGACAATTCATTTGGGTCTTAATTGTTCATTCTATTGCCTTTGTATGTAATTCCATGTTTTCATGACTAGGGTTTGATATAATTCTCGTGCTTCAACTAATGATTTGAGAGTGCACATTTGAATCTAGCTTCTGATCTTCGTGGGTTTCATGAAAAAGAATTTGTTAAGTGGAGAATTAGATTGAAAATCATGTTTAACTTTGATTCCTAATTTTGAGACCGAAAGGAGATAATTTAAGTTTACTTTATTAAATTATAAACTTTCTAGAAATAGGGGTTTAGATTAAGGTATTGGATTGTATTGTGTTGAACACGATTGAGACCGAGATAAAATTTCGTGAGAAAGCACTTTGAGACACGAAAGTTTTTAAGTGTTGATTTACGATTATGTAGCTTACCTTTGATTGATTTGCATGTGCTGAGATGGCAATGTATCGTTAAATGGGCATTGAGTTCCTAATTTCGTAAATCTTAATTATCCCTTGCTTAATTTTGTCTTTCCCCAATCTTTAGTTAGTGAAATTACCTTTTATTTGATAGTTTTGTACACTGCATGTTTAGGTTAAAACTAGTATCTAGTGATCCTTTATCTTTTCGATTGTTGGACAATTGTTCCTTGTGGGATTCGAGCTCAGCTCTTAATTGAGTATTTTATTGACAACGACCGCTTACTCTTCGAACGTATTTTAAAGGTGATTTGAGCATTATCAAAAATAGTATCTTTGTAGGGGAACAATTAGGTATATTGAATTTGTTTAGGATTTCTAGTTTACTTGTTTCTATCTAGATTTTGAATAATTATCTTTACTTTCTTGTGTTTGGTTGCTATGGCTTTTTGTGATCATATGTTTGGAAGTTGTATACCCTATACCGACCTATCGCCATGTCCAAAATCAAATGTGGAAAGCCAATTTCGGCTTAGGGTCGTGGATGAAAAGTTCAATTGGGGTAAAAAGTCTTTACACCAACTATCCCAATAAAAATAAAACCATCTCAAAATGCACCTAAGTCAGTGCAATTAGGCGGTCAACTTTGAGTTTGAACTACTAATTCTTAGCAATATAGTTGGAACGATAGAGAAGGTAGGTGACACTCCCTATACAATAGTTTAAAAGAGCGTAAAGGAGTCTTGTGACTTGCATCTAGCTAGGTTTTATGAGATCATCCAACTCAAATACAAGATCACAACTTTGGAGGTTAATACCGAAGCAGAAAATGGGAATGTTGTTGACGTTGAGGATATTTGGGTCATTGAAATCAATCCAAACCAATAACAATCAAAGAATCCGAAATAAATGTGATAATACTAAAGTTGCGCAAAAGAAAAAAATATATCATTTATGACAACTTTAGATCATACGAAATCAAGAGTGTCACTCCAGTGAGGGCTAACAATCCTGAAAAGCAAAGCTCAAGTGGCCTAGTGAGTCTCTCAATCCTACCCAAGGATCTGAACTGAAATTTTGATGCAATGTTGGGTAGGATTTTTATTGCCTCCACGTTGAAACACAAAGGGTGATGTACACGGTGTCGCATTGCAGCGTTAAATTGTGTGCTTGATCAGAGGTAACCCATCAGTATTTAAATTAGTTTAATTTTGGGATTCTGCTATCTAGATTAGGTTTTATTTTTGTTTTTGACTAACTCTCATAATTTCAAAGTTTGTGGTGGTATTTTGAATAGGTTTGAATGCATAAAATTGATTGGGATTGAAGATTTGTATGAAAACAGCTTCAGAAATAGGACTTAGAGCAATTTTGGATGCTCATCTTCGCCTATGAAATTGGGTGGATCGCCATTTTGCTCCTGCCATAGCCAAAATTAATTGTAGCTTCAAGAATTTTGACACCAAGTTACTTATCACGATCACGAAAACCTCTGGCCGCGATAACAACACATTGAATTTTTACGTCGGCGATCTCGAGTGACAGGTCTTGCATTCGCGAAAGGTAAAATAGCTTATTCTCGCGATCAAGAGAAGGGGAGTCGCGACCATAATGAATCATGTGAATTTCAAAAGACTGAAGTTCTGAAATTCATTTTAGCGCCTCCTAAACTCCCACAAATACCCCCAAAGCTTCCCCCTTTATGAAAGCAAATTTCCTTGATCAATCGACAAGAATCTCTTTATAGTTCTTGTTCTACACTTTAGGGATTATAACACCACGGAAATTAGTAGACTAAAATAAAGCTTAACGGATTAGAGTCTTGGATGTAACTCCCCGTACTTAGAAATAAAGGGTTTCATATTAGAATGTCAAGGTACGACCCCCAAGGACCAACCATGTGTCCTTGAGGAAAACCTTACAAATTCCCTAGATCAAACTTACGGAGGGGGGACCTACTCCCCGTTGGTCAAACCACGCCGCGTGGGTTAGGGGTCATGGGTCAGTGTCCCAAAAATAAGGCACAAACACGAACCCACGGTTCACCAGCATTCCACATGGGTCCATCCACTCACCGTGGTCGTGGGTGGTGACCTGCAATCTGTTTTGAGAAATTAGTTAGGGGTACTTTGGGGTTTTCCAGTTTTAATTAATATAAAGTGAAGTCGTTTAACCTCATTTAGGACACCTATATAAAGACTTTAGACCCCCGAAATTAAGTCATCCAAATCATTATTTCTAAATCCCCAAAAGAAACCCAAATCCCTCTCAAATATTCTCTCTAGAAAGTGAAGAACAAGAAGAAGAGGATTACGCTAGGTCAAGTCAAGTCTTCATTGTTTCAAGCTTGGTAGGCTTTGTAATCAAGGTATGATGTCTTATTCATTCATGTATTCCTTTCATCCATGAAGCCCCATGTTTTCCCCAATTTAGAAGAGAACTCCCCAAGTCAAACTAGGGTTTCTTCTGATATTATAGGTTATGATCCAATAGAGTGGATTATGATTGTTTATGATTCTTTATGATAGAATTAAATGATTGTAGTATGATTATACATGTATTCTGGATTTAACCTAAGATTCTAGGGTGAAATTGAGTAATTTGATTTTATTCCTACATTGGAAATTGAGGGCTTAGATGTGATCTTCTAAAATTGATGAATTACATTATGAATTGCTTGAGATTAGAGCACCTAGACATGAATTTCTTAAAAGTAAAGCTTGTAGATATGAATTGAGTAAATTAAGGCTTATATGATAAATCATGATTAGTAGTGTTGAGATTGAGTTTATATGATGATATATGATTAGAATTGCTTAAGAATGAAGCATGTACTTAGATTGTCTTGAGAATTAGGCATATATGATGATCATGTGGAGTATTGCTTGAAAGAAAGGCTTGTAGTGTGAATGTTATTTCTAGGGCCTTGAGGGTAAAGGCTAAGATGAATGAACTAGGAATGTTAAGGCTTTAAGAGTGAAGCTATTATGTATGCTGATTTGTATATGGTATTATTGTAGAAGGACTTTACCCACATGACCTATATTACGAGTATATGATATTATGCATGTAGTGATTTGATTACTTGAATTATGATTATATCCATGTCTAATGTAGTGAATACTAGATGTGTTGATTGAATATGATCCTTGATCCTTGAAGGGCAAAGTATAAGAATTATGCATAGACTTTATGAACACTTTTAGAAAGAAGTGTCTATGATTATGATGTAGTTGTTATGTTGTTGAAAGGTCATTCTCATATACACACCTATGTATAAATATGATATGAAGTGAGTATTTTTCTCACAATATTAATATTCTATGGTTGAAAGGATATTCTCACCTATTGAATCTATATGAAGGCATGGACGGTGAAAGGTTATTCTCATGCATGATCTATCAGCTATCTTATGCATTATTTTGAATTTATTGTGGACTTCAGTCAATGTCAAGACATTCTTCCATGATTATGGACTTAAGTCAAGACTTAATATGAACTCCATGGGAATTAATGCTTAGCACCGAGTGGATATTGATATGAGATGGAAGCCCTCACGTTAGTAGAGGCCAGGTTTCTAGAAGCAATATCTTGGGATGGAAGCCCCATGTTTGTAGAGGTCGGGTTTCTAGTAGCAATCCCATTATCCATAAACATTATCCCCCCGTAAGTTACTTCGCTAATGGATCCACCTAAGCTAAGAGTATGGTTCTACCTTAGGCAATTAAAACAACCCTTTTCGGTGTGGGAGTCACCGGATTCCATGTTAAACTCACATGGTCTATGTCGATTAAGTCTTATTCCCACAATAAGAATATGAACATGAATTATGAACTAAGGATACTTCAAGGACGTATTGTAAGTATGTTTTAATACGAGGACTAATTGGATGATGTGTGCCTAGTTTGGTTGTTGCTATAGTTGTTTTCCAATACATGTGTGAAAAAAGGTGAATGTTCCCTTGTCGCCTAAAGTGACTTGCTTAGCATGGGTGGGATTATGGGGTCTTATCCATGCATTGCACAAGCTTGCCTTGAGGTGACTTATGAACTGTTTCTCTTATGTTATGTTAAACTAGATGTATTGATTATGACTATGACTATGTTGTTATCTCTTATACTTATAGCCTATGTCTTATGATGATGTCTCTTATTCTTATGACTTATGTTATTGTCTCTTATGATTCTGGTAAATGTCTTATGTTGACTAATGCTTATATTACGCTTATGTGGACGATTTATGCTAGCCATCATATTTAGTACATGTTTGTACTAACGCATACTTTTGACTACATTTTTATCAAATGTAGGGTCCGGCGATATTGAGTTTCATTCCCGTGGCTAGGTTCATAGTAGAAGCAAGAAAGTGAAGACTTGATGAGTCATCATAGCATCGAGGATTTGATCACCCTTTCTTTTTATGTCTTTCTTTTATGTTTAGACTTTTGTATGGGTTGTGTCCCTAACTCTTTTGAAATATTAGATGGTTTGGGAGAAGTGTAATAGACTTCCGCTTCATTTTATGAAGCCTTGATTGTATTGGAAAACTTTTTAAATTTTCATACTTTTCTATTATCTTAGGTTGTGATATTATAAGTGGCTTACATGAAGTCCTTCGAGGTTCTATGTGCCATGTTACATCTAGGGGTACCCCTGGGTCGTGACAAACTTGGTAATAAGGGCATAAGGTTTAGAGTGGTTCTAGGATGTCGGTCTTCCGAACAATATCACTCTGATGTTCCTAAGTATAGTGTAGATAAGGTGTCAAACCCTAAACCAAAAGGAATTAGTAGTGTGTCTTTATGGCCTACTTGTGCTAGGTGTGAAAGGAGACTTGAGGGTAGATGTTTAGCTGGTATAGACGGTTGTTATGATTGTGGTAAGAGTGGTCACAAAATGAGAGATTTCACGGTTTTTAAGGCTAAGGGAAGAGAGAATAAGAAAGTTACTCCTAGTAGTTCGGATAGGAATGCTCCAAAGAAGAATATATTATATACTCTCCAAGCTAGAGGTGAACAAGAGTGTTATGCGAATGTTGTTTTCGGTATGTGTTCTATGCTTTATTAGATTCCAGTGTAGCTTTGTCTTTTATGACTTGATAGACCTGATATGATAGACTTTGAACTTGTCTTTAGTATGAATGGATTTCATTGTTGTTCTATGTTATTGATGGTAGAACCCTACTTGGTCATTTTGAGTTTTGGGTATGTTGATAGATGTGATGAAAAGGGTGTTGAAGTAATTCCTAGATGTGTTGAGTGAATAGACTCCTCTTAAAGGTAGTAGTGAAATTCACCATGGTTTAGAATCATCTTGTGTGATGGAAGTGAAATCTTAGTGATGACTTGCTCCGACATTAGAATTGAAAGAAATGATGTTCAGAAGAGTTTGTATAGGTTTACTCCCAAGGGGGAGATTATGTGCTTAAATAGCAAGATAGTTGAGGGTCCTTGATGTTCATGATTTGGATTGGCTGGAAATTCTCACCTTGAAGAGGTGTAGTTAGTTTGGGAAGTTTAGTCCCGGTTTATTAGGCTCATATGAGATCTTGAGTTGAGTTGGTAAGGTTTCTTGTGAACTAGAGTGGCATAAGAAGTGGCACCAATGTATCCGATTTTCCATGTCTCTTGGATATAGAAGGGTGTTGGAGATTCGACATTCATAAATTTCTTAAGAAGAGTTAGGAGCTAATGATAATTTCTTTAATTTAGAAATACTGGTAGGGGGCTTAGACCGGCAAGTTAAGAAATAGGAGAACAATGAAGTTGCTTCCATGAAAGTGCTAAGGAGTGGTCTTTTAGTGAGGGTTTTAGGTGACGGTTCTACTTGGGAGGCTGAGGGCCAATAAGTTGTCCCAATATCCTCATCATTTTTCCTTCTATTCCTCCTTTAGAATTAAGATGATGAGTTCCTCATAATTTGCTCCTTATGAGAAGTCATGTGCGTTTTATGTGTTCCATGATCTCCTTAAGTTACGCATGTTCATGAAAGCTTATGTTTTGAAAGAAAATGAGTTTATATGATTGATTTTCCTCATGTTGATGTGCATTAAATATGAGTTGCCTATATGCTCCACGAGATGAATTATTGAGCATGTTATAGTTATTCTTTTTTAGAGTAAATTTCATATTGACTTCCTGAGATTGTGTTGATCATGATTTAAAGCATGGAGAAGGTAGTTCCTCCTATGAATATGAGAAATGGTAAAATTTAATGCATAATGGGTTGTTAGATGTAGTTCCTACTTCCTTGTGATGTATTGATATTGTTAAAGTTGGAGTTGATATTTCTTCATTTGAATTGTGCATTATTTTTATGTTGCATGCATGATGGGGTGCTAATGTTGAGTCCTTACTTTTGTAAGGTGTCTAGACCATCATTCGAGGTGAATGTTCCTAAGGGGGAGATATTGTAACACCCCAGAAATTATTAGACTATACTAGAGCTTAACGAGAGGATTAGAGTCTTGGATGTAACTCCTCGTACTTAGAAATAAAGGGTTTCGTGTTAGAACATCAAAGTACAACCCCCAAGGACCAACTATGGATCCTTGAGGAAAACCCTAGAAATTCTTTGACAGTGACCTACTGAGGAGGGACCTGCGCCCCGTTGGTCAACCCGCGCTCCGTGGGTGAGGGGCCGTGGGTTAGTGTCCTAAAAATCAAGCCACAGACACCTACCCATGGTTCACCAGCACACCACATGGGTCCATCCACGAACCATGGTCATAGGGTCATGGGTTGTGATCTGCAATCTGTTTTGAGAAATTAGTTAGGGGTACTTTGGGGTTTTCCAGTTTTAATTAATATTTAGTGAAGTTGTTTTAGCCTAATATAGGCCACCTTTATGAATACTTTAGATCCCTAAATTAAGTCATCCAAATCATTATTTCTAAATCCCTAAAAGAAACCCAAATCCCTCTCAAATATTCTCTCTCTAGAACGTGAAAAAGAAGAAGAAGAAGAAGAAGAGGATCAAGCTAGGTCAAGTCAAGTCTCCATTGCTTTAAGATTGGTAGGATTTGTAATCAAGGTATGATGTCTTATTCATTCATGGATTCCTTTCATCCATGAAGCCCCCATGTTTCCCAAATTTAAAAGAAGAATTCCCTAAGTCAAACTAGGGTTTCTTCTAATGTTATGGGTTTTTGATCCAATAGAGTGGATTATGATTGTTTATGATCGTTTATGGTTGTTTATGATGGAATTACATGATTGTAGTGTGATTATAAACGTATTCTTGATTTAACCTAATATTCTAGGGTGAAATTGATATAGTTTTGTTTTATGCCTATATTGGAAATTAAGGGCTTAGATGTGATCTTATAAGATTGATGAATTACTTTATGAATTGCTTGAGATTAGAGCACCTAGACATAAATTTCTTAAAAGTAAAGCTTGTAGACATGAATTGAGTATATAAAGGCTTACATGATGAATCCAGATTAGTAGTGTTGAGATTGAGTTTATATGATGAGGTATGATGAGAATTGCTTAAAAATGAAGCATGTACTTAGATTGTCTTGAGAATTAGGCATATATGATGATCATATGGAGTATTGCTTGAGAGAAAGGCTTGTGATGTGAATGTGATTTCTAGGGCCTTGAGGGTAAAAGCTAATATGAATGAACTAGGAATGTTAAGGATTTGAGAGTGAAGCTATTATGTATGTTGGTTTGTATATGGTATTATTGTTGAAGGACTTTACCCATATGACCTATATTACGAGTATATGAGATTCTGCATGCAGTGATTTGATTACTTGAATTATGATTATATCCATGTTTAATGTAGTGAATCCTAGATGTGTTGATTGAATATGATACTTGATCCTTGAAGGGAAAAGTATGAGAATTATGCATGACTATGACATTTATTTATAGGATTTATGAACACTTTGAGAGTGAAGTGTCTATGATTATGATGTAGTTGTTAAGTTGTTGAAAGGTCATTTTCATATACACATAACACACCTATGTACAAATGTGATATGAAGTGAGTAGTTTTCTCACAATATGAAGATTCTAAGGATGAAAGGCTATTCTAACCTATTGAATCTATATGAACACATGGACGGTGAAAGGCTATTCTCACGCATGATCTATGAGCTATCTTATGAATTATATTGGATTGAGTATCAAGACATTCTTCCATGATTATTTACCTAAGTCAAGACTTAATATGAACTCCGTGGAAATTAATGCTTAGCACCGAGTTGATATTGATATGAGATTGAAGGCCTCACGTTAGTAGAGGTCGGGTTTCTAAAAGGCCGGATTTCTAGTAGCAATTCCCTTATCCCATAAACTACGTGCCCGTGTAGGTTATTTAGCTATTGGATCCACCAAATCTAAGATTATGGTCCTACCTTAGGCAAGTAGAACAACCATTTTCGGTGTGTGGCAACCACCAAATTCCATGTTAAGATCATATAGTCTATGTCGGCTAAGGTTTATTCACATAACAAGAATATGAACATGAATTATGAACTAAGGATACTTCAAGGAAGTACAATAAGTATGTTTTAATATGAGGAATACTTGGATGATGTATGCCTAGTTTAGTTGTTGCTATTGTTTCTTTCCAATACATGTGTGACAAAAGGTGAACGTTTCCTTGTCAATGAGAAATAAGCTAAGGATGAGATCAAAGATGATAACTATGAATGAGGCCTTAAAGTGACTTCCTTAGCATGGGTGAGATTATGGGGTCTTATCCATGCATTGCACAAGCTTTCCATGAGGTGACTTATGAAGTATATCTCTTATGTTATGTTAAACTAGATGTATTGATTATGCCTACGACTATGTTGTTATCTCTTATGCTTATAGTGTATGTCTTATGATGATGTCCCTTATGCTTATGACTTATGTTACTATCTCTTATGATTTTGGTATAAGTCTTATGTTGACTAATGCTTATATTATGCTTATGTTAACGATTTATGCTAGCCATTATATTTAGTACATGTTTGTACTAACGCATAGTTTTGCCTACATTCTTATCAAATGTAGGGTTCGGCAATATTGAGGTTCATTCCCGTGGCTAGGTTCATAGTGGAAGCAAGAAAGTGAAGACTTGGTGAATCCTCATATCATCGAGGGCTTGATCGCCCTTTCTATTTATGTCTTTATTTTATGTTTAGACATTTGTCCGGGCTGTGTCCCTAACTCTTTTCAAATATTAGAGGGTTTGAGACAAGTGTAATAGACTTCTGCTTCATTTTATGAAACCTTGATTGTATTGGAAAATGTTTTAAATTTCCGTACTTTTCTATTATCTTATGTTGTGATATGACAAGTGGCTTACATGGAGTCCTTCGGGGTTCTATGTGCCATGTTACAGGTAGGGGGTACCCCTGGATCGTGACAGTAATGATTTCTTCTCACTCTTGATTACTTTTGAATTTGGTTAGTTGTTTCAAAATGGGTTGATTCTTCCCCATCGACTATTAGTGCAAATTGTGATGAAATCTTGAGTGTTTTTACTTTTTCTTGTTAATTGTTGTTGTAGTTTGGGTGTTAACTGAAAAAGGGGTGAGTTAGAGGCTTGAAATTTGTTGAAATTGGCATAAAAAAAAGTTTCCTTCAACTTGTTCGATGAAATGCCAGGAAATTAACATTTTCTGGCTGAATTATTCCATGTGATCGTGATGTCAACTTTTTTGAAATGCCGCAATCACAATGTTGTATCTTGTGATTGCAATGACTTGAAAAGGTGAGCCTCACGATGGTGATGTCTAATCCTATGATCGCGATGAGTCATCTGCCTGGCAGTAAAAACTATCAAAAACAGTAACTTTGCCCCCCACCCACAATTTTTTTCAGTCATTTATTTTGCCTAATTGCTTGATAATACATAGATTTACATACATCTGTCTTTGTTTTACATGGTTGCATCTTGTATAGGTACTAAATTTGCAAAAGCATGGCTGACATTTCCCCTTTGACTTTTCGTAGTGAACATATGTCGGATATACTCGGTAAATTGGTAAATGTGATATCTTTGATCCGTCGAGCTTTGGTGTATACCTAGACAATTATATGTAACACAATTAACCCTTTACCATTTATGGTTCTTACGATTGTGTTCATTTCAGCCATGAACACCTCCTGGTTTTATGAGTGTATAGAGAATAGACTTTTGACATAAAATTCTCTTTGAAACAGATTACACTTCACACTCACACAGGTGATTTCTAACCGTGTCATCTCGTAGATACACTATTTGGTCAAATCTTCCAAACTTAGCAAATCATTAAATACTATAATTTTTATTAACTTCATTAACAAGACTTAATGTTTTAACCTTGTTCATGAACATTGTCTTCATCATGGGAATGGATTAAGTTGATTGACAATGTCGAATTGTCAATCACAACTTTGTTTTTCTCCTTGAATCTAGCTCTTGGAATCTCCAGTCTGCTAGATAGAGTTACCGCCATGCTGACTTGTCCTAAGCTGTAAACCCATTCCCTTAGATGATCTTTCAACTACCTCTCTTACTAGGCCATTCATTAGTGGATCTGACACATTATCGCTTGACTTCACATAGTTAATTATGATAATTCCACTAGAGAGTTGTTGTCTTACGGTGCTATGCTTCCGTCATATATGACGAGACTTCCTGCAGTACATGATGCTCCCTTCCCTACCTATTGTTGCTACTATCACAATGTATTCAAATAGGTTCCGTAGGCTTGGGCTAGAATGGAATATCCTCTAAGAAATTCCGAAGCCATTCAGCTTCTTCACCGCCCTTAGCTAAAGCAATAAATTCAGATTCCATTGTGGAGTGAGTGGTACATGTCTGTTTGGATGATTTCTAAGAGACTGCTCCTCCACCAAGTGTAAACACATAACCACTTGTGGATTTTACTTCATTTGACCCGGTGATCCAATTTGCATCACTAAATCATTCAATCACGGCATGATATTTATTATAATGTAAATCATAGTATTGTGTATGTTTCAGATACCCCAACACACGTTTCATTGCCATCCAGTGGGTTTGATTCGAGTTACAAGTGAACCGACTTAGTTTGCTAATAGCACATGCTATATCTGGTCGCGTACAATTCATAATATACATCAAACTTCTCAACACTCTGGCATATTCTAATTGGGAGTCACTTTCACCTTCATTCTTTTGAAATGTACAGCTTAAATCAATTGGAGTTTTAACAACATTGAAATTCAAGTATTTGAACTTATTCAATACTCTTTCAATATAATGAGATTGAGATAATGCTAGTCCCTGAGGAATTTTGAGAATCCTTATCCCTAAGATCAAATTAGCAACTCCTAAGTCCTTCATATCGAACTTGCTGGATAGCATGTGCTTAGTAGCATTAATATCATCAATATCTTACTCATTATTAACATGTCATCAACATACGGAAAAAAAATGACTTCATTATTCAGAATGTTTTTAATGTAAACACACTTATCACATTCATTAATCTTGAATCCATTTGCCAACATTGTTTGGTCAAATTTAGCATGCCATTGTTTGGGTGCTTGCTTGAGCCCATAAAGAGATTTCACAAGTCTGCACACTTTCTCTTCTTTACCAAGAACCACAAACCCTTCAGGTTGTTCCATGTAAATTTCTTCCTCCGACTCTCCATATAAGAAGGTTGTCATTACATCCATTTGGTGGATTTTAAGATCATACATTGCCGCTAGTGCTATTAACATCCTAATTAATGTTATCCTTGTTACTGGAGAGTATGTATCAAAGTATTCCAGACCTTTCTTTTATCTGTATCCTTTGACTATAAGTCTAGCCTTATATTTGTCAATAGTCCCATCAGCTATCATTTTCCTTCTAAAGATCCACTATGATCCTAAAGGTTTATTTCCTGGAAAAAGATCAGCCAATTCCCAAGTATGGTTACTTAAAATTGACTCGATCTCACTATAGATTACTTTTTTCCAATAAGTTGACTCAAACAAAGACATAGCTGCCTTAAATGTTTGAGGCTCCTTTTCAAGAAACAGTGCCACAAAATCTGGTATGAAAGAAGTCGATTTCCGTTGGTGATTACTACGCCTAGGAACCTCATTAAGTAGTGTATTTTCCGTTGATTCTTCCCATGGTCGTTTAGGTCTTTCACTTGTCGACTCACACTCAATTTTATACGGATAAATGTGTTCAAAGAACTCAGCGTTATCTGACTCAATTACCATATTAACAGGAATTTCAAGATTATCAGATTCATGAACCAAAAGTCGATAGGACTTACTATTCACAGCATATCCAATAAATACACAATCCACTATTTTAGGTCCAATTTTCTCCCTCTTGGGTAAAGGAACCTCTACCTTGGTTAAACACCCCCACACTTTGAAATATTTCAAGTTGGGTTTCCTTCCTTTTCATAACTCATATGGAATCGATTGCGTTTTTCTATAGGTACCCTATTGAGTATCTTGTTAGCCGTAAGGATGCTTTTCCTTTCGCACATTTTCCTCAAAATGAGAAAGAAGATGGTACACTTGAATTGTCCTTCCCCCCATAGATTTCGTGGTGAACCAGAACATATTATCAAGGAATTCATCATTTCCTTTAATGTTCTGTTCTTCCATTCCGCCAAACCATTTAACTTTTGTGTATAAGGTGTAGTAATTTAATGAATAATACCATATTCCAAACATATCTCTGCAAAAGGAGATTCATATTCTCCACCCCTATCACTCCAAATCATTTTTATCTTTAGATTCAATTGATTTTCTACTTCATTTTTGTATTGCTTAAATGCATCTATTGCTTCATCCTTACTATTAATCAAATATACATAACAAAATCGAGTGCACTCATCATTAAAAGTTATAAATTACTTTTTCCCACCGTGAGATGGTATTGACTTCATATCGCATATATCTGTGTGAATTAAGTCTAAAGGTTTTGAATTCCTGTCAACAGAATTATAAGGATGTTTAACAAACTTATTTTCTACACAAATTTTGCATTTCAATTTATCATATTTGAAATCAGGTAATACTTCTAAAGTAATCAATTTTCACAAGGCTTTGTAATTTACATGCCCCAAACAGGCATGCCATAAATCATTTGACTCCAACAAGTAAATAGAAGCAAAATTCTTATTAATATTGTCAACAACCATTACATTCAACTTGAAGAGGCCTTCAGTGAGATAACCCTTTCCTAAGAACATCTCATTCTTACTTAATACAACTTTATCACTAACTAGGACACACTTAAACTCATTCTTAACCAACAGTGCAACAGAAACTAAATTCTTCCTAATAGTAGAAACATGCAGAACGTTGTTCAAAGTCAACACCTTGTCGGATGTCATTTTCAACATTACTTTCCCAATTCCTGGAATCCTTGCAGTTGTTATGTTCCCCATGAGCATTGAACTCGGCACGAGTGTACGTTGCAAAGGCTTCTTTCACACATGTCTAGTGGCCCCTAAGTCAAGAAACCACTCCTTGGGATTTTCAACTAAGTTGCACTCCGAGATCATTGCACAGAGGTCATCTGCATCTTCCATCTATTCCATGATGTTTTCTTGACTTTTTCCTTTGTCTTTGTCTTTGTCTTTGTCTTTGTCCTTTCTTGGAGCACGACAGTCAGAAGACTTGTGACCAGCCTTACCACAGTTGTAACAGTTACCTTTGAATTTCTTCTTGGCATGCTCTGACTTATGTCTGTTGGACTTCTTTCTCTTCTTGCCTTTGGTAGGAGCTTATTCAACAATAATAACTCCTATTATTGTCGAACTCTTACGAGACTTCTTTTCGGTGGTCTTCGTATCTACCTCAATCTTGAGCCGAATTACAAGATCTTCAAGCTTTATTTCCTTACGCTTGTGCTTTAGATAATTCTTGAAGTTGTTCCACGAAGGAGGTAACTTCTCAATCATTGCAGCCAATTGAAAAGCTTCATTAACTACCATATCCTCAGTAATCAGATCATGGAATATAAGTTGAAGTTCCTGCACCTGTGATCCAACAGTTTTACTATCTGACATTTTATTGTCTAAAATCTTTGCGACCACACACTTTTTCAAGCATGCATCTTCTGGCTTATATTTCTTCTCAAGTGCAGTCCATAATTCTTTTAAAGTTGGCATTGCACTATAGACATTATATAAGTCATCCTCTAAAGCACTCAGAATGTAGCCCTTACATGGGAAGTCTGCCTGTTTTCATGCCTCAATAATCATGATTTTTTCTTTGTCTGACATATCAGCAGCAGGCACTGGAGTTTCTTCATTTGTAAATTTCAACAGACCAAGAGTGGTAAGCAAGAAAAATATTTGTTGCTGCCATCCTTTGAAATTCACACCAGAGAATTTTCTAGATTTCTTTGCTGGTGGTACATCAGTTCGGGTTGGTGCAGCAACAACCATTGTTACATTATCATTTGCCATTTCAGAATTTGTAATAAACAGAAATTGATACAAATAACTCAATAATCAATAACTTAAATTGAAAACTTAAAAAAAGTATAAATAAATAATTTCCTTAAGATTGTTGCCCAATCTGTGTCTAAAATAGTACCACTAGTTACAACAAACTTTGCAGAAACACGAAGTTACCAGAGTTTAATGAACCAATGAAAAAACAAAAGAACAAAAATCAATTCACAAAACACTAAAATCGATAAAACATACCAGAATCTAGAAAATCAGAATGGAAAGAAGATCAAGCCCACCAGTGTATGCCCCTCTAATATCCGAGGTTTGATTTGGAATATGTCCTCTCAAGATAGAATGATCTCAATCACCAGTGTATTGATACCCAAAATGCTGGTGTCAGCGAGCCACTCAACGACAGAAAGTACACAAAGAAAATTTGTGCAGAAGAAGAAAAAGAAATCAGAAACTTTCGTAAGTAAAAAATCTAAAGAATTTTGGATATTTATAGCCAAGAAGAACTGATTCCGAAAGGTTGCAACCTGTCAGAATCCACACGACCATTCATGAAAGTTTGCAACCTTTCAAATGGTCATGGTTGTTCCTGAAAGTTTCAACCTTTCAGAACAGTCATTTCCAACGGCGGGAAATTCAAATAAAATGGGGAAGCATTTAAATAAAAAAGGTCGCGCGCGGCTCTGAGTCGGGTCGGAACGTTTCTATTAATTAACTAGATAATTGAAATGTTTTGGCCATTTAATTTAATTTAATTAATTAATTAAATAATTAACTAAATAATTAAAACAAAACTTTGTCCAAAAAATAATATCTCGATCAAAAGCCGAAGTCAATCCGAGCGAGCGACGATGACGGCGTGAGGGGGTCCCTCTTTCCAACTCTTTTAACAACTAATAGAAGTGTTTCTCTATTTAAAACATCTATTTTTATTTCCACCACCAATGAAGGAGAAATTCCTTCTCTTAAAGCATAAGAGAATCTTTTCCAATTCCTCTTTTCATCTTCCCTCAATTTCCCATTAACTCTTGCTATACCCAACAATTGTTATACCAAATAGTTTTTTGATAATAAAAAATTTGGTGCTCCTAGCGCAACATCTATGGGCTAATACACACAAAAAATTGGAAAATTTGGGAGATTCTTAAAAAAGGGCTTGTAAATGCAGAAATGAGAGTTAAAAAAATGGTGTGGGTATACGTGAAGGTTCCCCAACTAATTACGGAGGTTCTTATAAAGATTTTTGATAATTTTTTCTTTGGTGTTCCGGGCACCAGATCTATAGACTAATACACACGAAAAATTAGGAAATTAGGGCGATTCTTAAAATAGGACTTGACAATGTAGAAATGGGCGTTAAAAATGGTGTGAGTATACGTGCCCCACTAATTACGGATATCATGATAAAGTATTTTTAAGAAAAGAAAATTTTAATGCTCTGAGCGCCAGATGCATTGGCTAACACACGAAAAATTAGGAAATTTGGGCGATTCTTAAAAAAAGGTCTTGTAAATGCGGTAATGAGCGTTAAAAAAATGTCTGAGTATATGTGAAAGTTCCCCAACAAGGAAGAATATTGTCATTTATGTATTGATTTTGTAAAATGACAAGTACTCCCTCTGACCACTTTTAATTGTCATGTAGGGCTTTTCAAAAGTCAGTTTGACTAATTTTCAAAGTTAAATTAGATTACATTAATTCGATATACTAAACAACAAATTTAGATATTCAAAACCTATACGAAAAGTACTATAAATTACATTTTTTTGCATATCTATATGATTAAAAAAATACATCGTAAAATGTTGGTCAAAGTTCTTATAGTTTGACTTTAAAAAGGAAACCATGGCAATTAAAAGTGGGCGGATGGAGTATTAAGGAACATCTATTTTTAGTGAGGATGACATATAAATAGAAACAGAGAAAGTAAGATAATCACATGAATATGATAACAAAACATTGGGTAAAACAATTAAAGAAATAATATTAAACTAGTTATAGAGAGGAAAATGAATTTGGGAAAGAATATGAAATTTTAAAATTTTCAACAAAAGAAGTTATGGATGAATTTGGAAAAGAATGGAATGTTATTTTTTAAATTAATAAATTCAAGGACTCAATTATTTGTATTTTGTTATTAAAAGAAATACATTATTTTATATTAATTCAAATTTTAATATTAGATCTTTTTTTATTATTCTAGATCGAAACAAGTTGATATGATCCCCCACCCCACCCCCTTCTTTTTTTACATCCCCATAATCCTTGGTGTGGCGATGTAGGGCAAAAAATTAAAATAGAGGAATGTAGTTTTTATTACTATTGTGGATTGGTTATTTATCATCACCGACTTAACTTATGATGTATTTGGAAACCCTAGAACAAACGAGTAATTTACAGAGAGCCGACAAGGAATTTCATTAATAATTAACCACTTTGAGAATCCTCAGAGAATAAACCTAAATAATTCTCCACTCAATGATTACACTAAAATTAGTAGACACATGTATAAAATGTATATAATATATGTGTATGATAGTGCGCAATCATGTATACAAACTAAAAAAGGTAAACAATAAATTTGTAAGGTAAATGACATAATTGTCCTACCAATAAAAGTTCATGTCTATGTGTAATATATTCATGTAAACATGAGATAATGTTTTTGATTAATAAGGGTTTGTGGTACAGTGGTAAGTACTCCTTCATCTTTAATCAAGAGGTCTCAGGTTTGATTCTATCTATCACGATCCGATTTATCAAGTCATGATGGCACCTACTATAACCCACCAGCAGGTAAGCCAACCCGTAACCCGGAACAACAAGTAATGGGTCTGAGGGTAAAAATCAAACAAAAGTAGGAAAATAATAATATAAATAGGCAGAACCAACCCAAAACATATATACAAATAAAGATCCCTCCCAGAACCTAGAAGTCACCAGTACAGAGCTACTACAAAATGAGTACAAGTCCCAAAACTAGACAACGAGGCGGACTGTCTCGAAAGGAAAGAGACAAGTCTATATATACGAGATGGAGACCGAAATAGTACAAAACGCCGTGTGCTCACCCCCGTCTCCGGATAAGTCTACTCCAAGCTCGATCAACGCCGGCTACTAGTGCTCGGACCCGCATCACAAAATAGATGCGGAGCGTAGCATGAGTACAAAAACAACAGGTACCCAAGTAGGCATCATAGGCCGACTGAGCAAGATAAGCAAAAGTGAACTGAAATGCAAATAAAGGGTCACATCAAGTGCAAAGAGTAGTAAATGGGTGTATGTACACGAGTGTACAGGCAACAAAGACAATTAATCTAACTAACTCCGCCGGGCTCCCATAAACCCGACGGGTACGCTCGTGCACAATAAAAGAAACCACCTGCACGGACTCCCATAAGCCCGGCAGATGCATCGGCAGATAAAGTAAAATAATGGAGCTAGAAGGTGTATCACAATATTACCAATTTTCAGACTTTTAACTGAACTGTTCCCAATCATATTCTAGGATCTCATTACGTCTCGGACTTTAACCAGAATCTCTCCAACCTCCAAAACCTCAACCTACAGATAAGAATAATCAAGACTAACTGAAGCTTTAGTGAGGAATTGGGAATACACCACGTGCAAGCTGGACCACGGACTCGAACCGGGTACTATAGCTAATGAGTCAACCTATATGGGTGGACCACGGACTCGAACCGGGTTGTGTAGCCAAAGGTCGGGCACGGGTGGGCTGGACCACGGACTCTAGCGGGGTGCGTAGCCAAAACCGGATCACGGTAAGCTGGACCACGGACTCGAATCGGGTACCGTAGCTAAGCACGGACATAAGTAAGTCGGGACCACGGACTCTAACCGGCACCGTAGCTAACAGAAAACGGGGCATTATGGATACAAGGTCATAAGCCGAGTTACCGACTATTAGACTCAAGTACGCTATATCGAGTCTACAAGGAGCCGACCGTCCGAAACGGCGTCGGAAAAGTTCTACCGCCCAACGACATCCGAAATCTCGCAAGTCTATGGCAACACTAGTCTAAGCCTAGACTAAGGCCAAACATACTTCAAATCAATATTATCATATACACCACAAGATATGGATATTCAATAATATCAAGAGACATCTTTGTCATAATCCAACACTTTCCCGAAATAAGGTCTAAGGCAGGAACTATAGAAATTTAGGGTGCTCAACACCCGAACCCCTCCATACTCAAGCAAATCAATAAACAAATGCCTAAACATGCTCAATCTCACAAGAGAAAGCCATAGCCTACCTGGCCCGACCACGCGTGCTCCAACTCACGGTACCGGATCTTTTCCCCTTCGAACGGTCTCCGAACGCTTCCCCACTAACAAAAGGTTAATCACCTCATCATTACGAATATATTGACACTAAAATTGTATTTTTTGGAGACGGACCCAAAATCGGGTCTAAAACGGGATTGTGGGGCCCACAATTGGAATCTCGAAATCGAATCCGTGGAAACGTCCCAAATACCTTACTAAACTAATACCCCAAAATTTTAGCACAAACAGATGCCTAAAACACAGCAAATCAGCCACAACAATTAAAATGGGCAGCCCCTTGATCACCAATTTCTGGAAAAACGAGACCCTTTCAACCCAAACAGATTATACCACGACGATCCTTGCGAAAAAAACTCTACAAGTTAGCCTGAAGAATGACTCAAAACGGACCTAAGATGATCAAGATCTCACATTTCAAAATTCAACAACAATTCAATCCGAAAATCATCCTAGCAGTGGCTAAATTCGATTCCTTACCTCAAACGAAGACTCCCCTCACGTTTCTGAGATTACCGCTAGATTCCCCACGAAATTCTCTTGAAGTTAGCCTCTTGAAGCACCTAATTTGGACTCAAAATGAAAGAGCAATCTGATGTTGAAGTTGAGGGAAAAACTTGGACGAACTCGTCCTAAAATCTGGAATTTCCAGCCGCTGCCACGTGGCGTCGCGTAGCTCTGCCACGTCACCGCCGCGTCAAAATTCTACAACCCTCCAAACTTAAATTTTGATGTTCCGGACTCGTTCGGAATCGGAAAAATACAAACCATATATGGAATCTAATTGGAAACGATATTTCGGACTCAACGGTGAAGGAGGAATTTCCATTTGGAGATTGCTTCGATGAAAAGTGGGTCCCACACCCAGTATCGTTTGAGCAGATTCCACAACTGCCATCTAAAGCCTCGGGAAGCGAACGAAGGGTCGTTCTAGACCAAAATCGATCTTCCGAAGCTAACCTAGCTGTCAGAATTTTCATCTGAGCACGACTCCCAAGAATGTTGACCAAAGTCAACTTTTCAAGTTATAAGAATCTCCAAAACAGGGAAACGGGCCTAAAACCCAATCGAACAACCAGGCGACCGAACGGTCAGTGCCAGCAAGTCATAAATGACTTGGGGTCGCTACAGGAATGCTCTATACGAGGGAAAGAATTCTTTAATTTAAAAATGACCTGAAGGGTCATTACACTATCACAACCCGAGCCTACACCCTGGACGTGGCCAGCACTTGAAGACCATTGTTGGTCCCCAAGAGAACCCTCATCGTGGCAGACTTCAACCAGAAGACTAACTTAAGCATATAAAATGTTAAAACTGAAATAAAATTCATGAAACTTAAACACAAGCTTTAACTAAAAAAAAACTGAATAAAAATAAATTATTCAACTCGCCATAAAATAGGCAACCTAAGTCTTTCAAACATTTAATAAAATAAATAATTCAGATTTCTCAACTATACTGACTATCTATGAAGCCTATAACTGATAAAGATAGAAGTCGGGACAAGACCCACGACATCCTGACTAAACTGAAAAGTAAATGAAATCCTCTCGAAACAAGGAGGCTCACCATAGCTAACTCGAACTCCCGGATGTATCAACAAATCTCCTGTTGATGATCCTGAATACATGTGTCTGTATCATGAGAATATGCAGGCCAAATAGCTCAGTACGTGGACTATACGAGCATGTAAGAGGAATTCTACAGCGTAAACATAAGTCTGAAACTTGATAAAAAGAAAACATACTTACCTCTTCTCAAACTTACTCAACTCAAGGAATACTCAAGTATATTCAAAAGTACTCAAACTTACTTAACTTAGAAGTATTCAAGGATAAGATACTCAACTCAGAAATTAGATACTCAACTCAAAGATATGATATTCGACTCTGGGTACTCAACTCAATATAAAGAAACAATACACATGCAATATATGGAAATCTTTATAAAATAGTAAAAACAAGTTAGTTCGTTAAAGAAAATGCAATAACAAACTCAACTTTACTTATATAATAAAGTAATATAGTTTCTGTGGGATATTCTCTAAGTGACAACCACCACTATGAGCCTAAGTGGTAATACAACATTTTTACCATCACGGTGCCAGACTGTCCTATACTTTGCCGTCATATAGAACTACTTAACTTAGTGAATCCACTAGCTTAACTTATGTGATCATCTAAAAAGCATGACCTATTAATACCCATGATGGCTACATGGTTTATGGAGACTTGAGTTAATATGAACTTGCACCCCCATATCGGTGCTCAATACTACTCCCAAAAATATACTTAGCCCATATGTTTTAAAACAACTTCTTTCTTTGGTTTGATATAATTACTCAAAACCTAGCTTAAAAGCTCTCTTGGAATCGATGTTCCCTTTCTTGTTCAAAACTCTTTCGGATATCTCAGTTTCCTCTTATCTTAAATGTGAAAACATTTACTCTTGGGAATACTTAGTTCCCATATATCATTTAAAGAAAATGAACTTTACTGTTACTCTTTACTCAACTTAAAGCTTAAGTCATAAAACAATGTTTAAGCATTTGTAAAAGACTTCTTAAAATATGGTTTATGCCGAATTATGGACATGAACGACTCACTGCAAGGTTTTCAATAACCATAGATAAAACTCAATACATGGAACTCAAGAACTTCAATGATACTACTCACTTCAAGAATGCTCAACTCAGAGGGTTCATGCGGAATTATGAGCATGAACTACTCAACTCAAGGACTCAAAGATACTTCTTATCTCAAGATTGCTCGACTTATAGGGTTTATGCGGAATTATGGGCATGAACAATTCAGCTCAAAGACTGCATGGGTAACATGTAATAGTCTCATGATTAGAAATATAATCTCAAAGGGGATTAGGAACTTAATAATCAAGACTTAGAACATGAATATACTACTTCTCTCAATGATACTCAATTTATGGAGTCCATGCGGAATTTATAGGCATGAACAACTCGACTCGAATGTCTAAAAACTACATGGAATTCGTGTATACGACTCTTCTATTTCTATAACTTACTTCCTCAAAACTTAAGTCAAATCGATGATGGATCTCAAAGGATTCACAATTGAACTCAAAGGCTTTCTTGAACTCTACTTTTAACTCTCTCTTGAATGTGAATTATGAATTCAAGAGTTATGGTTCATGATATGAAGGATCTCATGATGACAAAGTATATTCATGAATAAATTCTTCTCATCCTCATACTCACTTGCTCGGGTCTTGAAATAAGTTACTAGAAGTTGTAGAAGACTCCTCAAAAGAACTCAAAGGGACTATCTTAGAATGTTCGAAAGAATTCTCAAAACTTAACTCTTAATTCTACCTTGAATTTGAATTATGAATTCAATCAAGGTTATGGTCATGTTAGGAATGATTTTAGGTGTTTAGAAGTAGCATAGAGTAGTTAGAATCTAAAAAGAGTGAAGGTACCCTTCGAAAGAACTCAAACGGAGAAACCGATTGCAAACTGGACGGGGCAGGTGACCCTGGGGCTATGGGTGGCACGGAGCACCAGCACCTAAGATTCAGATCCTACTTTGGGGCACTCTGGCTGGCACGACACGCCAGGCCCCAACCCAGAAAATGCGACGAATTGCTTTGCTCATTTTCTCACCTTAACTCGCCTAGAATCGAACAGTTTCTTCCCCAATCACTTAGAATAAATTACTTAACATAAGTACACTCTAATATACTCAATACAGCCCTTAAAACACTCACCTTGATCTCAAGAAATCATCAAAAACTCAACACAACAAGATTTAGAAAGTACTTCAAGAACACCTATCAAAAACTTACATCCTTCAACTTTTTGAAAATGAAACTTCACTGAAAATAATATGTTTGGCATGTGGATAAACAAACCCAACACTATGGAAGCTTACATACCTCTTAGGGATCAAACCCATGGTGACAATCCACAACAACTCTCAAGAACGTCGACGAATGGCTTCATTGTCTTCATCGTGAGAATGGATTGAGTTGATTGACAATGTCGAATTGTCAGTCACAACTATGTTTTTCTCCTTGAATCTAGCTCTTGCAATCTCTAGTCTGCTAGATAGACTTACTGCCATGCTGACTTGTCCTAAGCCGTAAAATCATTCCCTTAGATGATCTTTCAACTGCCTCTTTTACTAGGCCTTTGGTTAGTGGATCTGACACATTATCACTTCACTTCACATAGTCAAATGTGATAATTCCACTAGAGAGTTGTTGTCTTACGGTGTTATTTTTCAATCATTTATGACAAGACTTCCCGTAGTACATGACGCTCCCTGCCTTACCTATTGTTGCTTGACTATCACAATATATTCAAATAGGTCTCATAGGCTTGGGCCAGAATGGAATATCCTCTAAGAAATTTCGGAGCCATTCAGCTTCTTCACCGGCCTTATCTAAAGCAATAAATTCAAATTCCATTGTGGAGCGAGCGATACATGTCTGTTTGGACGATTTCCAAGAGACTGCTCCTCCACCAAGTGTAAACACATAACCACTTGTGGATTTTACTTCAATTGACCCGGTGATCCAATTTGCATCACTATATCCTTTAATCACGGTATGATATTTATTATAATGCAAATAATAGTGTTGTGTATGTTTCAGACACCCCAACACACGTTTAATTGCCATCTAGTGAGTTTGATTCAAATTACTAGTGAACCAACTTAGTTTGCTAATATCACATGCTATATCTGGTCGCGTACAATTCATACTATACATCAAACTTCCCAACACTCTGGCATATTCTAATTGAGAGTCACTTTCACCTTCATTCTTTTGAAATGTCAAGCTTAAAACAATTGGAGTTTTGACAACATTGAAATTCAAGTATTTGAACTTATCCAATACTCTTTCAATATAATGAGATTGAGATAATGTTAGTCCTTGAGGATTTTTGAGAATCCTTATCCCTAAGATCAAATCAGCAGCTCCTAAGTCCTTTATATCGAACTTGCTGGATAGCATGCGCTTAGTAGCATTAATATCATCAATATATTTACTCATTATTAACATGTCATCAACAGACAGACAAAAATTGACTTCATGATTCGAAATGTTTTTAATGTAAACACACGTATCACATTCGTTAATCTTGAATCCATTTGCCAACATTGTTTGGTCAAATTTAGCATGCCATTGTTTGGGTTCTTGCTTGAGCCCATAAAGTGACTTCACAAGTCTGCACACTTTGTCTTCTTTACCATAACCACAAACACTTCAGGTTGTTCAATGTAAATTTCTTCCTCCAACTCTCCATTTAAGAAGGTTGTCATTACATCCATTTGGTGGATTTTAAGATCATACATTGCCGCTAGTGCTATTAACATCCTAATTGATGTTATCCTTGTTACTAGAGAGTATGTATCAAAGTAGTCCAGACCTTTCTTTTATCTGTATCCTTTGACTATAAGTCTAGCTTTATATTTGTCAATAGTCCCATCAGCTTTCATTTTCCTTCTAAAGATCCACTATGATCCTAAAGGTTAATTTACTGGAGAAAGATCAGCCAATTCCCAAGTATGGTTACTTAAAATTGACGCGATCTCACTATAGACTGCTTCTTTCCAATAAGTTGATTCAGACGAAGACATAGCTGCTTTAAATGTTTGAGGCTCATTTTCAAGCAACAGTGTCAAAAAATTTGTTCTAAAAGAAGTCGGTTTTCGTTGGCGATTACTGCACCTAGGATCCTCATTAGGTAGTGTATTTTTTGTTGATTCTTCCCATGGTCGTTTAGGTATTTCACTTTTCGACTCACATTCAGTTTTATACGGATAAACGTGTTCAAAGAACTCAACGTTATCTGACTCAATTACCATATTAACAGGAATTTCAAGATTATTAGATTTATGAACCGAAAACCGATAGGACTTACTGTTCACAGCATATCCAATAAATACACAATCCACTATTTTAGGTCCAATTTTTGACCTCTTGTGTAAAGGAACCTCTACCTTGGCTAAACACCCCACACTTTGAAATATTTCAAGTTGGGTTTCCTTCCTTTTCATAACTCATATGGAATGTATTGTGTTTTGCTATGAGGTACCCTATTGAGTATCTTGTTAGCCATAAGGATGGCTTCCCCCCATAGATTTTGCAGTGAACCAGAACAGATTATCAAGGAATTCATCATTTCCTTTAATTTTCTGTTCTTTCGTTCCGCCAAACCATTTGACTGTGGTGTATAAGGTGCAGTATTTTAATGAATAATACCATATTCCAAACATATCTCTGCAAAAGGAGATTCGTATTCTCTACCCCTATCACTTCGAATCATTTTTATCTTTAGATTCAATTGATTTTCCACTTCATTTTTGTATTGCTTAAATGCATCTATTGCCTCATCCTTACTATTAATCAAATATACATAACAAAATCGAGTGCACTCATCAATAATAGTTATAAAATACTTTTTCCCACCGCGAGATAGTATTGACTTCATATCGCATATATCTGTGTAAATTAAGTCTAAAGGTTTTGAATTCCTGTCAACAGAATTATAAGGATGTTTAACAAACTTATTTTCTACACAAATTTTGCATTTCGATTTATCATATTTGAAATCAGGCAATACTTCTAAAGTAATCAATTTTCACAAGGCTTTGTAATTTACAAGTCCCAAACGGGCATGCCATAAATCATTTGACTCCAATAAGTAAATAGAAGCAAAATTCTTATTAATACTGTCAACAAACATTACATTCAGCTTGAACAGTCCCTCAATGAGGTAACCTTTTCCTAAGAACATCTCATTCTTACTTAACACAGCTTTATCACTAACTAGGACACACTTAAAGTCATTCTTAACGAGCAGTGCAACAAAAAATAACATCTTCCTAATAGTAGAAACATGCAGAACATTGTTCAAAGTCAACACCTTGTCGGATGTCATTTTTAACATTACTTTCCCAGTTCCTGTAATCCTTGCAGTTTTTATGTTCCCCATGAACAAATCTTTATCGAACTTAGCAGGAGTGTATGTTGCAAAGGCTTTTTTCGCATATGTCGAGTGGCCCCTAATTCGAGAAACCACTCCTTGGAATTTTCAACTAAGTTGCACTCCAAGATCATTGCACAGAGGTCATCTTCATCTTCCATCTCTTCCACGATGTTTTCTTGACTCTTTCCTTTGTCTTTGTCTTTTTCCTTTCTTGGAGCACGACAGTCAGAAGACTTGTGACCAGCCTTACTATAGTTGTAATAGTTGCCCTTGAATTTCTTCTTGGCCTATTCTGACTTATGTATGTTGGACTTCTTTCTCTTCTTGCCTTTGGTAGGAGCTTCTTCAACAATAATAACTCCAATTATTGTCGAACTCTTACGAGACTTCTTTTCGGCGGTCTTGTTATCTACCTCAATCTTGAGCCGAATCACAAGATCTTCAAGCTTTATTTCCTTACGCTTGTGCTTTAGATAATTTTTGAAGTTGTTCCACGAAGGAGGTAACTTTTCAATCATTGCAGCCAATTGAAAAGCTTCATTAACTACCATATCCTCAGCAATCAGATCCTGGAATATAAGTTGAAGTTCCTGCACTTGTGATCCAACAGATTTACTATATGACATTTTATAGTCTAAAAACTTTGCGACCACACACTCTTTCAAGCATGCATCTTGTGTCTTATATTTCTTTTCAAGTGTAGTCCATAATTCTTTTGAAGTTATTATTGCACTATAGACATTATATAAGTCATCCTCTAAAGCACTCAGAATGTAGCCCTTACTTAGGAAGTCTGCTTGTTTCCATGCCTCAATAATCATGAATTTTTCTCTGTCTGACATATCAGCAACAGGCACTGGAGTTTCTTCATTTGTAAATTTTTGCAGACCAAGAGTGGTAAGCCAGAAAAATACCCATCGCTGCCATACTTTGAAATTCACACCAGAGAATTTTCCCGGTTTCTCTGCTGGTGGTACATCAGTTCGGGTTGGTGCAGCAACAACCACCGTTAAATTATCATTTGCTATTTCAGAATCTGTAATAAACAGAAATTGATACAAACAACTCAATAAGCAATAACTTAAATTGAAAACATAAAAGGAGTATAAAACCACGAAGGATTTTGACTCCACCAGAAACACATATTAAAATAAAATAAATAATTTCCTTAAGACTGTTGCCCAATTTGTGTCTAAAACAGTACCACTACTTACAACAAACTTTGTAGAAACACGAAATTATCAAAGTTTAATAAACCAGTGAAAAAATAGAAGAAAAAAAATCAATTCACAAAAAACTAAAATTTGTAAAGCATACCAGAGTTTGGAAAAACAGAATGGAAAAAAGATCAAGCCCACCAGTGTATTCCCCTCTAGTATCCGAGGTTTGATTTGGAAGAAGTCCTCCCAGGATAGAATGATCTCAATCACCAGTGTATTGATACCCAAAATGTTGGTGTCAGCGAGCCACTCATAGGCAATAAAGTACACAAAGAATATTTGTGCAGAAGAAGAAGAAGAAATCATAAATTTTTGTAAGTAAAAGATCTAAAGAATTTTGGGTATTTATAGCCAAGAGGAACTGATTCCGAAAGGTTGCAACCTTTCAGAATCCACACGACCATTCATGAAAGTTTGCAACCTTTCAAATGGTCATGGTTGTTCCTGAAAGTTGCAACCTTTCAGAATAGTCATTTCCAACAGCGGGAAATTCAAATAAATTGGGAAAGTATTTAAATAAAAAGGGTCACGTGCAGATCTGAGTCGGGTCGAAACGTTTCTATTAATTAAATAGATAATTGAAATGTTTTGGCCATTTAACTTAATTTAAATAATTCAATAAATAATTAAAACAAAACTTTGTCCTAAAAATAATATCTCGATAGAAAGCTGAAGTTGAGCCGAGCGAGCGACGATGACGACGGCGCCAGGGGGTCCCTCTTTCCAATTCTTTTAACACCTAATAGAAGTTTTCTCTATTTAAAAACATTTTTTATTATTTCTATCACCAATGAGGGAGAAATGTCTTTTCTTAAAGCATAAGAGAATCTTTTCCAATTCCTCTTTTCATCTTCCCTCAATTTCTCATTAACTCTTGCTATACCCAACAATTGGTATACCCAATAGTTTTTTGATAATAAAAAATTTGGTGCTCCTAGCGCAAGATCTATGGGATAATAAACACAAAAAAATTGAGAAATTTGGGCGATTCTTAAAAATGGGTTTGTAAATACAGAAATGAGCGTTAAAAAAAATGTGTGAGTATACGTGAAGGTTCCCTAACTAATTACGGAGGTCCTCATAAAGATTTTTGATAATTTTTTCTTGGGTGTTTCGGGCACCAGATCTATAGGCTAATACACACGAAAAATTAGGAAATTAGGGCGATTCTTAAAATAAGGCTTCACAATGCGGAAATGGGTGTTTAAAATGGTGTGAGTATATGTGCCCCACTAATTACGGAGATCATGATAATGTAGTTTTAAGAAAAGAAATATTGAATGCGCCAGGCGCCAGATCCATTGTCTAACACACACGAAAAATTGGGGAATTTGGGCAATTTTTAAATAAAGGGCTTGTAAATGTGGTAATGGGCGTTAAAAAAATGTGTGAGTATATGTGAAGGTTCCCCAACATGGAAGAATATTGTCATTTATGTATTGATTTTGTAAAATGACAAGTACTCTCTCTGACCACTTTTAATTGTCATGTAGGGCTTTCCAAAAGTCAGTTTGACTAATTTTCAAAGTTAAATTAGATTATATTAATTCGATATATTAAACAACAAATTTAGCTATTAAAAAACTATTCGAAAAGTACTATAAATTACATTTTTTTGCATCTCTATATGATGAAAAAAACATCGTAAAATGTTAGTCAATGTTCTTATAGTTTGACTCTAAAAAGGAAACCATGGCAATTAAAAGTGGCAGATGGAGTATTAAGGAATATCTATGTTTAGTGAGGACAACGTGTAAATAGAAACAGAGAAAGTAAAATAATCACATGAATATGATAACAAAACATTAGGTATAAGAATTAAAGAGATAAAATTAAACTAGTTATAGAGAGGAAAAATGAATCTTGGGAAAGAATATGAAATTTTAAAATTTTCAACAAAAGAAGTTATGGATGAATTTGGAAAAGAATGGAATGTTATTTTTTAAATTAATAAATTCAAGGACTCAATTATTTGTATTTTTTTATTAAAAGAAATACATTACTTTATATTAATTCAAATTTTAATACTAGATCTTTTTTTATAATTCTAGATAGAAACAAGTTGATATGACCCCCCACCCCGCCCCCTTCTTTTTTTACATCCCCATAATCCTTGGTGTGGCGATGTAGGGCAAAAGAATAAAATAGAGGAATGAATTTTTTATTACAATTGTGGTTTGGTTATTTGTCATCACCGACTTAACTTATGATGTATTTGGAAGCCCTAGAACAAACGAGTAATTTACAGAGTGTTGACAAGGAATTTCATTAATAATTAACCGCTTTGAGAATCCTCAAAGAATAAATCTAAATAACTCTCCACTCAATGATTAAACTAAAATTAGTTGACACATGTATAAAATGTATATAATATATGTGTATGATAGTGCGTAATCATGTATACAAACTAGAAAAGGTAAACAATAAATTTGTAAGGTAAGTAACATAATTATCCTTCCAATATAAGTTCATGTCTATGTGTTATATATTCATGTTAATGTGATACAAAGTTTTTGATTAATAAGGGTTTGTGGTGCAGTGGCAAGTACTCCTTCATCCTTAATCAAGAGGTCTTAGGTTCGATTCCATCACAACCCGAGCCTACACCCTAGACGTGGCCAGCACTCGAAGACCATTGTTGGTTCCCAAAAGAACCCTCATCCTGGCTGACTACAACCGGAAGACTAACTTAAGCATGCAAAATCTTAAAACTGAAATAAATTCTTGAAACTTAAACACAAGCTTTAACTAAAAAAAACTAAATAAAAATAAATTATTCAACTCGCCATAAAATAGGCAACCTAAGTCTTTGAAACATTTAAGAAAATAGATAATTTAGACTTCTCAACTATACTAACTATCTATGAAGCCTCTAACTGATAAAGATGGAAGTCAGGAAAAGACCCAAGACATCCTGACTAAACTGAAAAGTAAATCAAATCCTCTGGAAACAAGGAGGCTCACCATAGCTAACTCGAACTCCCGAATGTATCAACGAATCTCCTGTTGATGATCCTGAATACTTGTGTTTGCATCATGAGAATATGCAGGCCAAATGGCTCAGTACGTGGAATGTACAAACATGTAAGAGGAATTCTAAAGCATAAACATAAGTTTGAAACTTGATAAAAAGGAAACATACTTACCTCTTCTCTAACTTACTCAACTCAAGGAATACTCAAGGATATTAAAAACTACTCAAATTTACTCAACTTAGAAGTACTCAAGGATAAGATACTCAACTCAGAGATTAGATTCTCAACTCAAAGATATGATATTCGACTCTGGGTACTCAACTCAAAATAAAGCAACAATACGCATGCAATATATGGAAATCTTTATAAAATAGTAAAAATAACTTAGTTCATTAAAGAAAATGGAATAACAAGCTCTACTTTACTTATATAATAAAGTAATATAGTTTCTGCGGGAGATTCTCTAACCGACAACCACCACTATGAGACTAAGTGGTGATACAACATTTTTACCATCATGCTGCCAGACTATCATATACTTTGCCGTGATATAGAACTACTTAACTTAGTGGATCCACTAGCTTAACTTTTGTGATCATCTAAAAAGCATGACCCATTAATACCCATGATGGCTACATGGTTTATGGAGACTTGAGTTAATATGAACTCGCATCCCCATATCGGTGCTCAATACTACTCCCAAAAATATACTTAGCTCATATGTTCTAAAAGCTCTCTTGGAATTGATGTTCCCTTTCTTGTTCAAAACTCTTTTGGAAATCTCAGTTTTCTCTCATCTTAAATGTGAAAATATTTACTCTTGGAAATACTTAGTTCCCATATATCATTTAAAGAAAATGAATTTTACTCTTACTCTTTACTCAACTCAAAGCTTAAGTCTTAAAACAAAGTTTAAACATTTGTAAAAGACTTCTTAAAATATGGTTCATGACGAATTATGGACATGAACAACTCAATGCAAGGTTTTCAATAACAATAGATAGAACTCAATACTTGGAACTCAAGAACTTCAATAATACTACTCACTTCAAGAATGCTCAACTCAGAGGGTTCATGCGGAATTATGAGCATGAACTACTCAACTCAAGGACTCAAAGATACTTCTCATCTCAAGACTGCTCGACTTATAGGGTTCATGCGAAATTATGGGCATGAACAATTTAGCTCTAAGACTTCATGGGTAACATGTAATAGTCTCATGATTAGAAATATAATCTCAAAGGGGATTAGGAACTTAATACTCAAGACATAGAACCTGAAGATACTACTCTTCTCAATGATACTTAATTTATGGAGTCCATGCGAAATTTATGGGCATGAACGAGTCGACTCAAACTAAAAACTACATGGAACTCATGTTTACAACTCTTCTATTTCTCTTACTTACTTCCTCAAAACTTAACTCAAATCGATGATGGATCTCAAAGGATTCACAATTGAACTCAGAGGCTTTCTTGAACTCTACTCTTAACTCACTCTTGAATGTGAATTCTGAATTCAAGAGTTATGGTTCATGATATGAAGGATCTCATGATGACAAAGTAGATTCATGAATAAATTCTTCTCATCCTCATACTCACTTGCTCGAGTCTTGAAATAAGTTACTAGAAGTTGTAGAAGACTCTTCAAAAGAACTCAAAGGGACTTTCTTAGAATGTTCGAAAGAATTCTCAAAACTTAACTCTTAACTATACCTTGAATTTGAATTATAAATTCAAGGTTATGATCATTTTAGGAATGATTTTAGGTGTTTATAAGTAGCTTAGAGTAGTTAGAATTGAAAAAGAGTGGAAGTACCCTTCGAAAGAACTAAAACAGAGAAACCTATTGCAAACTGGACGGGGCAGGCGACCCTGGGGCTATGGGTGGCATGGAGCGCCAGCACCTAAGATTAAGAGACTACTTTAGGGCACTCTGGCTGGCGCGACACGCCAGGCCCCAACCCAGAAAATGCGACGAATTTCTTTGCTCGTTTTCTCACCCTAACTCGCCTAGAATCGAACGGCTTCTTCCCCAATCACTTAGAATAAATTAACATAAGTACGCTCTAATCTACTCAATACAGACCTTAAAACACTTACCTTGATCTCAAGAAATCATCAAAAACCCAACACAACAAGATTTAGAAAGTACTTCAAGAAAACCTATTAAGAACTTACATCCTTCAACTTTTTGAGAATGAAACTTCACTAAAAATAATATGTTTGGAGTGTGGGTGAACAAACCCAACACTATGAAAGCTTACATACCTCTTAGGGATCAAACCCATCGCGACAATCCGCAACAACTCTCAAGAACGTTGAGGACGGCTTCATCCTTTCCTCTTTTCTTCTCTTCTCTCTTCTTCTTTTCTCTTCTTGAACTCTCAACTAAAACCCTAGGCATAAACTAGGATTATAAAACTGAACCTAGTCAGATTAGACCCCTAAAATATTACTAAAAATGAATTAAATCTGATTGGGTAAGCAAAAGACCAAAATACCCCTCTAAAATCCGGTTTTGACTTTGCTTATGTAGACAGCCCAACTTCGAATCAATATATCTCCCTCATACGAACTTGAAACTGAGAAAAATCGGTGGTGTTGGAAAGATAATTCAAAGGTATTTCCTACGGTATCTTGTATCACACCTAAATCACCATGAGATAGAAGTTATGGTCATATGAAGTCGACCCAAAACTCATACTTAGCTTAACTTGCAAAATTTCAGATTTTTCTATTTCCAATTTAGTTCTTTTTGGAACTCAAGGTGCTACATCTAGTGACCTTAAAACTTAAGAAATTTTTAATTCCTTGGTAAAATTTCACTCACTACGAAGAACGGTTTGAGTCTTAGTTCGAAAAAATTTATGGGTGTTACAGATTCCTCTTGGGTATAGAGTCGCCTTTGTTCGGGAGTGTTCTGATGTGAATCTAAATTTAGTCATGATCTTATATAGGTATCGAGTGTTTCGACGTGAATATGAATTTAGTATCACAATAGAAGAAGTGATGCATCATACATTAGTCTTTTTCATTAGAGTGCTGCATTTTTCGCTTAAACGTTATTGATAAAGTAATATATTATGTATATATAATTATAAAAAAAATATATGTATATAATTTTTTAGTTCGATTAGATTATTTCTTCAAAAAAAATGTAAACAAAATTTAAAAAAATCAAATATTATTGATTTTTAAAAATGTAAAAACCAAATAATTGTCATTTTGATACAAATTTTTGAATTGAATCAATTTTTATCTAAATTGTATACTGTCTAATCGTAAATATTTGATTAATGATTGATTAAAACTTAATTAGGTCATAACCTTGAAAGATTTCCCCAATTTAGAGACATGTATTCCCTCCTAAGATTAAAAAGAATGTGGTTTTCAACACAAAATGTGTTGATCTGTTTTTTTATGTTTTTATTTTTTTTTAAATAATTAAAATATTTTTTATAATATCTAAACTTTTCAAATTAACTATGACTTTGAATTATGGAGAAAGCCAATTATATCTACAATTTTAAAGTCGATTAAGATTTTTTCTTATATAATTTATTTTTCTAATATTTAGCTAGCATTTGACCTGATCTAATTTTAAAAGGGAAAATTGTATATAATAGCAAACTATTAATTCAAATTAAATGTCATAACCACAATTTAATTTAGTTGTAAGCCGTAGCAAATTGTTGTCATTCGCCTCTCTCCCTAGGTTTCTCGCTCGCGACTCCCACCAGTCTCTCTCTCGCCTCTCTCGCTTTCTATGCAAACACAAATGTATAAAATGCGTTTGTTTTTATATAAACTAAGAGAAATTGTATATATACATATATTTTCGTTCCCCTCTCCCAGATCTCACTCGCTTCTCTCACTTTATAATAATACAAATGTATACATTGCATTTGTGTTTGTATAAACAAGAGAAAATTGTATATACAAATACAAATACATATATTTTTGTCCTATACACTTATGATTATACAAATACAGATCTTCCCCTGCCCAGTTTTCTTTTGTCTTTCTCTCTCTTTTTTGCTTTATACAAACACAAATTATACAATTGATTCTTTTGTATATGTATACCGAAACAGATTATACAATTGCCTCTTTTGTATATGTATAGCGAAATATACATATTAATAGTCATAACAAACATAAAGTTTGTTATGGAACGCAATTATGCAAACTATAGCTATAGCATATAAATATGATTTTAATGTTTCCTATATGTGAAAGTTGCTCATTTTAAAACCATATCATTAAATATCTACTTGACCGTATATTTTGAATCAAAATTTGAAAATATATCATTAGATATTCTTTTGACCATATAGTTTGGATAAGATTTTCAAAATTTGTCTTCAATAAAAATTCAAGTTCCAAAAAATGGTCTCAAATAGTTTTAAGGAGAAATACCCTTTCAAGCCAAATTTTTCCAATTAAATGAATGTCCAAACACAACTTTAAGTTTCAAAATTTATGGTCCAACGAGATCTTAGTATCTTGAAATCAATTAAATTTTTTGTTATTAAATATTCACTTTTACTTGACTAGTTTAATAAATAAAGAGTTAATTTCTCATTTGATTTATATTTTGTCTTTATTATTAATTATTGCCATTTTATAATACTTTATAAAAGATTAAATTTATTTTATGTAAATGGTAATATAATAAATTGTCATTTTATAAATTATTGCTCTAGTGTGTCAAGTCAAAACTATTTATCTACAAATTTGAAAATTTCATTAAGTTGAAGTAATCTTTTGAATTAATTAATTAATAATTTATAATTAACTAAAATCTACATGGTACAATTATATAAAAGGACATATAGATGTTGGTATTTTGAGTCTATCATAGCAATAATAATTTTGTGATTTTGTTGAAAATTGCATAGCTTCTGCTATTAATACTTGATATAATCAGGTATGTTTTTTTTTTCATTCTCCCAAAAAATTTCTCATGCATTTTTGTTTATATTTATTTTATTTTAAAAAAAATTATTCTTGTTTAAATCTTTATATGAAAACTCTTGTTTTTTTTTACTTGTAAAAGAATGAGGGCCTTAGAAGATTTGATTAAAAAGTATTTTCTTTTTGTGGACGTTTAGACTTAAATTTTATAAAATCTAAAAAGAAAAAGAAAGTAGCATTTAGAAAAAAAAGTTGAATTGATCTCTTAGATGGTCTCAGTCAACTAATAGTTCTTACTACTCATAAAATCATTTTCTTTGTTGATTTTTTTTTTGAAATCAATAGAAAAAGTGACTTGATGAGATAATAAATATTGATTGAGTGAGACCAACTGTGTTGTTGTTATTCTTTTTTAATATTATTATTATTTTTACTTTTTGGTCTTTGTGTTTGAACAATAAACTTAGGAAAAATTATGTAATTACACAAATTAAGATAACATAATCTCTAAAAAAAAAATTACCATATGAATAAATTACAAAAATCTATTTGTTACTTCTCTCTTATAACATCCGGATACATACTCTAAAAAAATCTGAAATTATTATAATATTGAAAAACTTTGGGAATAGGATGTAATTTTCACCCAAATTTTTGGGGTTTGTATAATCTATACATAAATTTAAACATTTGAACTTGTACTTATGAATCTCTAATATTTTCTTAAAGTTTCCAATTTTTGTTTTAATTTTCTCAAAATTCAACATGGAAGATGAAAGTAATAATATTTCTGATTCAAGACTCATGAAAGGTGTTCTTTAACAGTCAGTGCACTAAGGTATGTGTACACACTCCTCGTATCAAATTTCACTTGTAGGTTATGTTGGATATGCATGTTGTTGATGTTGTAATTGCATGTCACACTGGAGATTTTTTTAATAATGATCCCCAAAGAGTTCAAATTCATAAGAATTTAACTTGTATACATCATAAGTGCAAGGATTTTGTATGCTATTAGGTCACCTACAATGGTATCTACAGACAACATGTTAGCCTCCTTTAAGTACTCCCTCTGCTCAGATTTACTTGTTAATTTTTGTCTTGGCCCACTTGTTAAGAAAATAATGATTAATATACTAACTTTACCATTTTACCCCCATTAATTGATAGGATCTCAAGTATATTTACTCATTATATTTTTCAAAGATATTAACTCAATATTAATAAATTGAGGGTATAATAAGAAAAAAAATGTCCTTTCTTGATTTGTGAAAAATAACAAGTAAAAGTAGAAATCAAATTAGAAAATATTTAACATATGGAGTATGAAATTCCAACATTGCTTACGGATCATAACAGTATAACATTTTATGTTTTTTTTTTATTAAAATCCTCTTATTAAAAGTCAAAATTTAAATACGTTTTACAGGGTAACACTGAATCTTCATTTAAGCAACTTTTTCCAAAATTGCTTACTCAGAGTGATGTTGGAAATAATTTGTTTGTGATACCTAGGAGATATTCTATAGAGTGTTTCTCTCACATCCAGCATAATGAGAAGATGGACTTCTATGATAGATCAAGAAAATCATGGAAGTTTAAGTTTTTTTTTACTGCCAAAGTAGTAACAAATTCATCTTCACAAAGGGTTGACATATATTTGTGAAATCTAAAAGCTTGTAAATGCAGAAATAGCGTTAAAAATGGAGTGTGTATACATGAAGGTTCCCCAACTCATTACAAATAAGTTTTTGGAGAAATTTTTTTGGGTGCTCCAGGCGCCAAATCCATGGGCTAATAAACACGAAAAATTGGGGAATGTGGGTGATTCTTAAAAAATGGCTTGTAAATATGGAAATGGACGTTAAAAATGGTGTGAGTATACGTGAAGGTTCCCCAACTCATTACGAAGGTCCTTATAAATTTTTCTGAGAAATTTTTTTTGGTGCTCCAGGAGCCAGATCCATGAGCTAATAGACACGATAAATTGGGGAATTTAAGCGATTCTTAAAAATGGGCTTGTAAATGCGGCAATAGGCGTTAACAAATGGTGTGAGTATACATGAAGGTTCCCCAGCTCATTACGGAGGTCCTCATAAAGTTTTTTGAGAAAACAAATTTAAGTGCTCCGAGCGCCAGATCCATGGGCTAATACAAATGAAAAATTAGGGAATTTGGCGATTCTTTAAAATGGGCTTGTAAATGCGGAAATGGGCATTAAAAAATGGTGTGAGTATACGTGAAGATTCCCAAACTTATTAAGGAGGTCCTCATAATGTATTTTGAGAATTTTTTTGGGTGTTCCAAGCGCCAGATCCATGGGTTAGTACACACGAAAAATCGAAGAATTTGGGCGATTCTTAAAAAGGGCTTGTAAATACGGAAATGGGCATTAAAAATGGTGTGATTATATGTAAAGGTTCTCCAACTCATTACTGAGGTCCTAATAAGGTTTTTTTTTAGAAAACAAATTTGGGTGCTATGGGCACCAAATCCATGGGATAATACACACAAAAAATTGGAGAATTTGGGTGATTCTTAAAAAGGGCTTGTAAATACGGAAATGGGCATTAAAAATGGTGTGATTATATGTAAAGGTTCTCCAACTCATTACTGAGGTCCTAATAAGGTTTTTTTTTAGAAAACAAATTTGGGTGCTATGGGCACCAAATCCATGGGATAATACACACAAAAAATTGGAGAATTTGGGTGATTCTTAAAAAAAGTCTTGAAAATGCAGAAATGGGCTAACAAAATGGTGTGAGTATAAGTGAAGGTTCCCCAATCCATTACATAGATCCTAATACAGCTTTTTGAAAATAAAATTTTTTGGGTACTCCGGGTGCTAGATCCATAAGCTAATATACACGGAAAATTGGGCAATTTGGGTGATTCTTAAAAAAAGGGCTTGCAAATGCGGAAATGGGCGTTAAAAAATTATGTGAGTATATGTGAAGGTTCCCCAACTTATTATGGAGGTCCTCATAAAGTTTTTTGAGAAATTCTTTTAAGTTCTCCAAGCGCCAGATCTATGGGCTAACACACACGAAAAATCAAAAAATTTGGGCAATTCTTAGAAAAAGGCTTGAAAATGCAAAAATGAGCATTAACAAAATGGTGTGAGTATACGTGAGGTTCCCCAACTAATTACGGAGGTCCTCATAAAGTTTTGATAAAAAAAAATTAGTGCTCCTAGCGCAAGATATTTAGGCTAATACACACGAAAAATTGGGAAATTTGAGCGATTCTTAAAAAAGAGCTTGTAAATGTGGAAATGGGAGTTAAAAAAAAATGGAGTGAGTATACGTGAAGGTTCCCCAACTAATTACGGAGGTCCTCATAAAGTTTTTTGAGAATTGTTTCTTGGGTGTTCCGGACACAAGATCTATGGGCTAGTACACACGAAAAATTGGGGAATTACGGTGATTCTTAAAATAAGGCTTGACAATGTGGAAATGGGCGTTAAAAATGGTGTGAGTATACATGGCCCACTAATTACGGAGATCCAGATAAAGTCATTTTGGGAAAAGAAAATTTGAATGCTCCGGGCGCCAAATCCATGGGCTTAACACACACGAAAAATTGGAGAATTTGGCGATTCTTAAAAAAGGGCTTGAAAATGCGGTAATGGGCGTTAAAAATGGTGTGAGTATATGTGAAGGTTCCCCAACTAGGAGTAATATTGTCATTTAGGTATTGATTTTGTAAATTGACAAGTACTCCCTCTAACCACTTTTAATTATCATGTAGCGCTTTTCGAAAGTAAGTTTGACTAATTTTCAAAATTAAATTAGACTACATTAATTAAATATATTAAACAACAAATTTAGATCTTCAAAAATTGTCACGACCTAAACCGTCCTGATTGGCACCCACACTAACCCTCCGATGGGAGAACCATTTATACTAATTAGCTAACCAACTTAATAAAAAATACTAAAGTATTTAAGTTACGGAAGCAAGTTAAATAGCTAAACATTGAAGTTCCCATAACTTCCAAAAGATCTAACAACTAAGCAAATGCGGAAAATACGCCTAGAACTTGAAAGTCAATGTACCAAAACTCTAACAAGATCCAAAAGTCTAAACAAGAAGGGTTACAACCCCAAGCTAATGAAGTAATAACTAACTAGAAAAGTCTAAGTCCGAATTATGGACATAGACGAAAGAGAATTCATGGCAGCCTGGAAGAATTGGCTCACCCTTGAATTCGATCGATGATCAATTATCTTCTAAGCGAGGTCTGTCAATAGCCGCTTGAAGATACCCTGTGCTCAACAAAGAAAGAGAAAGTGTAGTATCAGTACACAACCACAATGTACTGGTAGGATCACACGGCTATCCCACTAAGTGCAACATACATAAGTCATTAGAACAATATAATAACATGCGTACACCAAATATACATAATATCAATATCATTTACGAACAATGAACAATTTCACATTTATCAAGATTTACACTTATGTCAAATCAATGGTCCTCTCATGGAACCCACACCCAAACTGTGAGCATACTAGAATGTGGTACCTGATCCAATGATTATGCTAGAACGTGGCAACTGATCCCATGTTTATGCCGGATTGTGGCAACTGATCCAAGTTAGTGTGTCAGAACGCAATACCCGATCCATTCAACAAGTACAATAACAATCACAAGTACATTCTCATAATCATACAATCAAGTCTTGATTCATGAAATTCATCATTCATCTATCTCATTTACAACTAGTGTGATCAATAATGCAACATTCACATACATACAAGTATTATAATGAAGCAAGAGCAAATATATATCACATAATCATGAAATCACAACCATCACCTACCTCGAATCCAAGCTTGAATCCCTTAAGGCACTTGAATCCTCCCTTTCCGGAATCTTTCTGCTTGTTCTAGGTCTACGAACAATTAATATACGCCAGGGTCAATAATAAAAGGTATAATTATCCGGATTATAACAAACCCAATAACCCTAGACCAAACCTGTAACGACCTAATTTCCATTGTTATGGAAAAGCCAATGGGGAAAGAATTGGGGGGAGAAAAACGTTTTCATAGTAACTTGAAAATTTTCAACCTATTCTAAATTTGGATGAAATCGGAGTCATTAAGGCATAGGAAAATATGGTAACAAATGAGTGATCTATTTATGAAGTTGATTACACGAGTGGATAGTTAAGACTTTAAGGATCTCGTACGACTTTACGAAATTAAATTCGGGTGAGTAGAACTCCCAGAATCGATCTTAGCACTAAAGGTACTTTCTGAGTATCGTTGGTTAGAGGTGTGTTGTGAAATAGGGATTTTGGAATTCTCAAAGTAGTTCTCTATTTCATTCCAGCCGCTTTGGCGCTGGAATTCGCTGCTCTTTCACTCCTCGAATATGTTTTTCGATCCATAGAACATAATAGAATGGATAAATATTGATGGGGGAGGGTTTAGTTATAGATTCTATGGTGGAAATAACCCTAAATTGGGTATTAGGATCTTGGGTTTGGTCTAGGGTTATTGGGTTTGTTATAATCCACATAATTAGACCTTCGATTATTGATCCTTACGTTAATTTTATGTTTTCAGACCACGAACAAGCGGGAAGAATTCAGAAAGGGAAGATTTGAGTGCCTTAGGGGATTCAAGCTTGGATTCGAGGTAGGTGATGGTTGTGATTCCATGATTGTGTGATGTATGTTTGTTTTTGCTTCATTATGATACATGTATGTATGTGAATGTTAAATTATTGATCACCTTAACCGTAAATGAGGATAATTGAATAATTGTATTCCATGGATCACCTCTTGTTGTATGATTGTGAGAATATACATTGTGATTGTGGTTGTGGTTTGTTAAATGTATCGATTGCCACGTTTCGACATAAATATGGGATTTGTTGTCACGTTTCGGCATAAACATGGGATCGGTTTCCATGTTCTGGCATAAACATGGGATCGGTTGCCACATTTCGACATAAACATGGGATTGACTGCCACGTTTTGGCACACTAACTTGGATCGGGTACCACATTCTGGTATGTTAACTGTTTGGGTGTGGGTTCTGTGAGAGGACCATTGAATTGTGTAGTGTATCTACTTGTGATGAGTTCAATCATATCTAATGATGATTGACATTGGAAGACGGTATGATGCTAAATTGATATAACTGTGATATGTGAGAATCGTGAAGTTGTTCATTATTTGTATATGTTGATGATATTGTATCTGTGCAATATGTGCATGTGATTATATTGTTGAATTGAGTAATGTATGTTACACTTAATGGGATAGCTATGTGATCCTACCAGTACATTGTGGTTGTGTACTAATACTGCACTTGCTCTTTCTTTGTTGAGTACAAAGCATCTTCAGGTGGCTATTGGTAAACCTCAACTAGGTGACTATTGAGCGTGATCGGATTCAAGGGTGAGCCAGTTCTTTCAGGCTGCCATGGATCTTTTTTATTTAGGGTGTTTTGTTTAGTTTCGGGATTGTACCCCTTATTCTTAGACTTGTCGTTAGTACATTTTTGGTACATTGACTTTCAGGTTCTAGGGGTTGAATTTCCGCATTAGTTTGGTTAGTTAATTGTTTAAACCTTTGGAGTTTATGGGGACTCCATTTTTATTGTCATTTAAACCTGCTTCCGTATCTTTAAATCTGTAGTATTCGGTTAAGATTTTAATTTTGGGTTGTAGCAATGGTTCTACTGGAGGGTTTGTGTGGGTGCCAATCACGACGGTCTGGGTCATGACAAAACCCAACATCCTAATACCCAATTTAGGGTTTTTTCCACCACTAGTTTCATATCAAAACCCTTGCCCAATAGTAATTACCCAAGAATCCAAGTTCTACATACCAAAAATCGGATTAGGGGAGTAAAATCCTTACTTTGAGTGCTAGAAGAGGTGGAGAACCTTCGAGAAATAGCCATGGGTCGTTTCTTAGCTCTCAAGAATGAACTTTTGAAGAAAATAACGTTTTTAGGGGGTTTTACCCTATTTAAGTCGCGACTGTCCCGCTACAGTGGCAGCCATCCCGCTACGGCGGCAGTCATCCCGCTACGGCGGCATGCACAGAGACAGAATGTTGGAATTTGAATTCCAAGCCCCTATTCACAACACACCTTCAAACCTTGACATTCAAAGACCATCAGTTTACGCTAAGATCATTTTCGGGAGTTCTAGATGTTCAGCCATTGGCGGGAATTTCACCCACATTCGATCCCCAATTCTTCCTCGAATTCAATTTCGCAAAGTCGTACGGGTTCCTTAACGTCTTAGCTATCCACTCATGTAATCAAAATCATAATTAAATCAGTCAATTATTACTAGATTTCCCTATACTTTACTGACTCTGATTTCGTCCAAATCTGGACTAGGTTGGAAAATTCCAAGTAACTACGAAAAAGTTTTCTAACCCCAACTCTTTCTCCATTCGGTTCTCCCAAACGACGGAATCAGGTCGTTACAATAGATACCAATTTACCCATCACTTGTCCCCGAGTGATCAACTAGGGAAGACTGGCTAAAGTAAGGCTAGAGTAGTATTTGAATCACTGAACAATAGGGGATACTTGTCTCGCATGTCCTTAGCTTCCGAACATTGAGCTAAAAAATTTCAACCGATTCGTCTTCATACAGAAGGTCTTGTCTAACACAACTCAGTCTCACTTTATGATATAATCTTCATTCCCAAACCAACCGATTGAATACCTACACATCCATCCATACAATGCCTCATTGTTGTATGTAAACTTAACGAACAAAAAAACTATTCCCTATAACCACCAAAGTTGATCGTTCACATGTCTGCAACATGTTATCAGGGACTTTGAAACAACATCAAGACGAATCCTTTCTCACATAACCATGATAAAATTCTAAATCAATACTCGCTAAAATTAGAAGTGAACCTGAACCAACCAACACACACTCATAATACCCAAACAATCATAATCCTTATTAACATTTCCATCTCACAATATAATTTTCTATAAGCTTAAGTTATAAAAATTTGATCTTTAGACATCAGATACTCATCGAAAGACATGTCCAAGCATACAAATCCTCCAACCATAGTATCAAAAAGCTATATTTAGAAATTGTAGATTACCTATTAAGAACAATAGAATTGGACCCAATGATCCCCACATTCAACCACACATCATAGATACATGACCTCGACGAAAAAGATGGATATTAAGATTGTCGGACAACCATAATTTTGCATGGTAGCTCTTCTATAAATTCTCATAAGCAAGGTGGTACATATAGAACAACTAAATAATTTAACAACTCCAAGACAACACCAAATATGTCATTTAAAATAACCAAATCTTCCCAATCTTCCACTCAACCAAGAGAACACCGCAGGATTTGGTACCCCTGATCCACCACTAGGGATCTACCCAAAAAAGTGAAAACACACGAGAGCATAGCTAGTGGATCATACTCACAATACTAACAACCATCATAATCACTCCGACCATTTACCTTATTATAACCCAACACTTTTTGAATGAACCCTTTCTTAGCCACAACAAACGAATGAAATCACGCATTTCTGAACCTAAATATCTACCCCTCTGAAGATATCTCTTTAGCCTTTGCAATCAAATAAAATATTCTTTCTCTCGCCTCTCTCTAAAGGTTGTACTACATCCCACTATTTTTCTTTATTATGACTCTAGCTCTTTAATTTCTATTCGAGTGGTGTCCCACCATCCGTTAAAACTTTCCATACAACCAAGTTACTCGCCAAATATTAGAAAACCACAACTTTAGATACTCGCAAGTCATAATTACTATACAAAAAATCGCTTAACCAATAATTTTATTATATAGTTGCCGCCTGTCACAATCCATCACAAACTCTTATTACCATTACACTCAGTCAACCTTGACTATCACTACGAATCCAACCTTTCATCAGCACAACACCTCAAACTCAGGTATACTCATCAAATTCAGAGGACTAACCCAATTTTTTATACGCACCTGCTTACTAAAATCTTCAATTTCCTTTGCCCAGTATACTCAATGGAACTTTCTTTCTCCATAAGCTTGTCATTTCGGTATCAATCTACTTCTTTATGGCTAAAGATAAGATCACCAGTCCTCATACTACCATTCTTCTTCTTAACAAACAAGACATGAACACCCGACGGGGAAGCACTACGACGGATGAAACCTTTATCATGAAGCTCTTGGTTGTTGAGCCTTAAGTTCTCTTAATTCTACTAGAGCCATACGATATGGAGGGATGGAAATGTGACGAGTTCCAATTTCCAAGTCAATGCATAAATATATATCTCTATCCGGAGGCATACTAGGCAAATCCGTAGGAAACACTTCCTTACACTCAGACACCAAAGGAACAGACTCAATAGAGGTAGACTCAACCTCAACATCCCATACATGAGCCAAATAAGCCAAACAACCCTGCCCTACCAGTTTCCTAGCTCGAATGGAAGATATGATCTTAGCTAGCTTAGGCTTGTACACCCCTTCCCACTCTAATTTTTCCCTACCGGGGATCTCTAGAGTTACCGACTTAGTATTACAATTAAGCCCTGTATTATAGGGGGACAACCAAGTCATGCCTTAAATTATATCAAGTCAGTCATATCCAGCATAACCAAATCAACCCAAATCTGAAAAATCCATAACCACAACAGAACATCACGATACACATGGTGACTATGACTAACTCTTCAACTGGGATACAAACATGGATGGGGGCATCAAGTATATCGCAAACCACATCAAATCCCAAGACAATTGAACTGAAACATACGAATATTTAGAACACGGGTCAAACAAAACAATAGTCAACTGGGTTCAGACAAGAGTAGAACTTGTGACCACTGCATCAAACCCTCAAACTTGGTCTTGCCCGAGATAACATAAAATGGAGCCCTGTCATCTTAACAGGAAACCTCTTTACCTGGTTGCACTACTCCTCTACCTGCATTACCATTTCCCCAGCCTCCACGGCTTCGCTGATTTCCTCCTCATATGCTCAGGTTCTCCATAATTGTAGCACATTTTATAACTTGTATTCGATTGATGAACACTGAATTAGGTCGCGGGGGTTAGTTTGGGTACGATTCGGGGTCCATAATTGTGACTAGGGAAAAATATGGGAGACAGGGCTGAGATTCTGTCTCGCCTTGTCCTGCTTTGGCGAGAGAAATCTGCACTGGCGATCTCGCCGTGGCGGGGAAAAATCCCGCCCCAGCTGACCTGACAGAAACAAAACCCCTACCATTAATTTTCTGGGTTCCTCTCTTTTCTAAATTTCTCCTAAATTTCCTGACTATAACTAGGCATTTTAAGAAAATCCCTTTAGCTAGGACAATCAATGTCTACCCCCGATCAACCCAATGAAGTTCGCACTTTAGAATCCTTTTACCTCGTTTCAATACTACCACACACATATCCCAGAATACACCCAGACTCTCACACGGTTATCAGTTGATCGCAATGCATGTCCAGATTTCTCACTTACGAACCACATCGTAATTTATGTAGACCTTTGCTCCTAATCTCTTGATGACTTTCAATTCACAACAAGTTTCACGACACTCAAGCAGTACAACATGCAGACAAATCCAAATTCTTTATTTAGTTCATTCCATAGACGACCATTACTAATCATCTATGCCTTATACGGCCCCTAAGGTCAGATACCAATTGGAACCTTGTCAGTTCCAATTAACTTGTTTGTGTCCCTTCAACAGGGACTATGACATCGAGCTCACTTCATTGAGATACTAATTGGAATCGGGAGATACCAGTTGGACTCAACTCATACCACAAGCGACAATAGTAGCTAGCGAGTCCCACAAAACCGCTAATTTTAATCATAGAACTTGGACGAACCCAATTCTTAACCACCTCAACCTTTAACTAATTGTAACCAGATCTTAAATCAATCTTAGAGAAAATCGATGCACCTTGCAATTGGTCAAAAAGGTCATCTATCTGAGGCAATAGATACTTGTTCTAAATGGTGACCCTATTTATCTATCGATAGTCTATACACATCCTCCCTTGCTAGTGATCGTGTTACCACTTTTGTTGTTCTAGTTTGGACCATAGAGCGAAGGAGAAAAGATACCAATTTGTATCACCCAGATACCAAATGGATTCAAGTCATAGAATAAAGGAGTAGAATCAAGTGAGTTTTTCCAGAAGTCCTATAGCCTCTCGAAGAAAAGTACGGATGTCTTTGTACTGTTTCGCAAGACTCTACTAGACTCGTTTTGGTACAATGAGATCAACGAACTTAGAGCTCTGACACCAACTTTGTCACGACTCAGACCGTTATGATTGGCACCGACACTAACCCTCTGGTGGGAGAACCATTTATACTAATTAGCAAACCAACTTAATCAAAAATACTAAAGCATTTAAGTTACGGAAGCAAGTTAAATACTTAAAAACTGAAGTTCCCATAACTTCCAAAAGATCTAACAACTAAGCAAATGCGGAAAATATGCCTAGAACTTAAAAGTAAATGTACCAAAACTCTAACAAGATCCAAAAGTCTAAATAAGAAGGGTTACAACCCCAAGCTAATGAACTAATAACTAACTAGAAAAGTCTACATCCAAAATGTGGACATAGACAAAAGAGAACTAATGGCAACCCAGAAGAACTGGCTCACCCTTGAATTCGATCATTGATCACTGATCTTCTAAGCAATGTATGTCAATAGCCGCTTGAAGATTCCTTGTACTCAACAAAGAAAGAGCAAGTGTAGTATCAGTACACTACCACAATGTACTGGTAGGATCACACAGTTATCCCACTAATTACAACATACATAAGTCATTACAACAATATAATAACATGCATACACTGAATATACACATTATCGATATTGTTTACGAACAACAAACAATATCACATTTATCAAGATATATAATTACATCAAATCAATGGTCCTCTTATGAAACTCACACCCAAACTATTAGCATATCGAAATGTGGTACCCAATCCAATGTTTATGCCAGAACGTGGAAATTGATCCCATGTTTATGCCAAAATATTTCAACGAATCCAAGTTAGTGTGTCGGAACGCAACACCTGATACATTCAACAATTCACAATCACAATCATAAGTACATTCTCAGAATCATGCAATCAAGTCTTGATTCATGGCATTCATCATACATCTATCTTATTTACAACTAGTGTGATCAATAATGTAACATTCTCATACATACACATATTATAATAAAGCAAGAACAAACATATATCACACAATCATTAAAATCACAACCATCACCTACCTAAAATTTTTATTGACCTAATTTATGCCGTTATGGAAAAGCCAATGGGGAAAGAATTAGGGATAGAAAAACTTTTTCGTAGTAACTTGGAATTTTCCAACCTTGTCCAAATTTGGATGAAATAGGAGTCATAAAGGTGTAGGAAAATCTGATAACAAATGAGAGATATATTAATGAATTTGATTACATGAGTGAATGGTTAAGACGTTAAGGATCCCGTATGACTTTACGAAATTAAATTCAGGTAAGTAGAACTCCTAGAATTGATCTTAGCGATAAGGGTATTTTATGAGAAATGTTGGTTATAGGTGTGTTGTGAAGTGGAGATTTTGGAATTCTTTAATTAGTTCACTGTCTCGCATAACTCGCTTTGGCGCTGGATTTTGCCACTCTGGCTGGGGCCGCTACAACGGTGTGACGGTCGTTATGGCGGGATCGACGCGACTTAGGGTCGTTAATAAACCCCTAAACAACCTTATTTGGCACTTTTTAATTTTTAGAGCTAAGAATGAACCTCAGGCGACTCCTATTCGTTTTCACCATTCTTGAGACTAAAGGTAAATTTTTCACTACTCGAATCCATTTTTTGATTCGTAGAAAATAATAGAATGAGTGAATATTGATGGGGGAGGGTTTTGTTATAGATTTTATGGTGGAAACAACCCTAATTTGGATAATTGGAATCATGGATTTGATCTAGGGTTCATAAATTTGTTAGTATTTTGGCTAATTAGTAATTGTTTATTGATTCTCATATTATATTGATTGTTTGTAGACCAAGAACAAGCGGAAGGAATTTGGAAAGTGAAGGATCAAGTTTCTTAGGGTTTCAAGCTTGTTTTGAGGTAGGTGATGGTTGTGATTCCATGATTGTATGATGTATGTTCATTCTTGCTTCATTATGACACATGTATGTATGCGAATGTTGCATTATTGATCACCCTTATCGTAAATGAGGATAATTGAATAATTGTATACCATGAATCACCTCTTGTTGTATGATTGTGAAAATATACATTGTGATTGTGATTGTGGTTTGTTAAATGGATCGATTGCCACATTTTGACTTAAACATGGGATCGGTTGCCATGTTTTGGCATAAACATGGGATCAGTTGCCACATTTTGGCATAAACATGGGATAGGCTGCTACATTTTGGCACACTAACTTGGATCGAGTACCACGTTTTAGTATGCTAACTATTTGGGTGTGGGTTCCATGAGAGGACCATTGAATTATGTTGTGTATCTACTTGTTGTGAGTTCGTTCATATCTAATGATGATTGATATTGGAAGACGGTATGTTGTTCTAAATTGATATAACTGTGATATGTGAGAATCGTGAAGTTGTTCATTATTCGTATATGTTGATTATAGTGTATATGTTTGATATGTGCATGTGATTATATTGTTATATTGACTAATGTATGTTACACTTAATGGGATAGCCGTGTGATCCTACTAGTACACTATGATTGTGTACTGATACTGCACTTGCTCTTTCTTTGTTGAGTACAGGGCATCTTTAGGTGGCTATTGATAGACATCAACTAGGTGATTATTGAGCGTGATCAGATTCAAGGGCAAGCTAGTTCTTTCAGGATGCCATGAATCTTTCTTGTTTAAGTCCACCCTTTTCAGACTTAGACTATTTGTTTAAGGTGTTGTTTAGTCTTGGGGTTGTACCCATTGTTCTTAGGCTTGTCGTTAGTAGAGTTTTGGTACAATGACTTTCAATTTCTAGGGGTTGAATTTCTGCATTAGTTTGGTTATGTTTTTTTTTTTTAAACATGGGGAGTTTATGGGAACTCCGTATTTTTTTTAGTCATTTAAACCTGCTTCTGCATCTTTGAATGCCTCAGTTTTCATAAAATTTGTTTGTTAGGTTGTAGTAATAGTTCGCCCACCAGAGGGTTTGTGTCGGTGCCAATCATGACGGTCTAGTCGTAACTAAGTTGGTATCATAGCCCTAGGTTCGTTGATCTCATTATACCAAAATGAATCTAGTTGAGTCTTGCGCAACGGTACGAAGACGTCCGTACTTTCCTTTGAGAGGCTATAGGACTTTAGGAAAAACTCACTTCTTTCTTCTCCTTCGTGCTATGACTTGAATCCAACAGGTATCTGGGTGATACAAATTGGTATCTTTCCTCATTTACTCTATGGTCCGAACTAGAACAACAAAAGTGGTAATACCATCGTAAGCAAGAGAGGATGTGTATAGACTACCGACAGTTGAATAGGGTCACAATTCAGAGCAAGTATCCATTGCCTCATATAGATGACCTTTTTGACCAATTGCAAGGTGCATCAATTTTCTGTAAGATTGATTTATGGTCTTGTTACTATCAGTTAAAGGTTAAGGCATTTAAGAATTGTGTTCGACCAAGTTATATGATTGAAATTAGCATTTTGTGGGGCTCGCTAGTTGCTATTGTCTCTTATAGTATGAGTTGAGTCCAATTGGTATCTCCCGATTCCAATTGGTATCTCAACAAGGTGAACTAGACGTCGTAGTCCCGGCTGAAGGGACACAAGCAAGTTAATTGCAACTGAGAAGGTTCCAATTGTCATCTGGCCTTAGGAACCATATAAGGCATAGTTGATCAATAATGGTCGTCTATGGAATAAACTAATTAATGAATTGGACTTATCTGCAGGTTGTAACTGCTTGAGTGTCGTGAAACTTGTTGAGAAAAGAAATTCATCACGAGATTAGGTGCAAGGATCTAGATAAATTACGATGTGGTTCGTAAGAGAAAATATGGACGTGCATTGCGATGAACTTATAACCCTGTGAGAGTCTGGGTATATCCTAGGAATATGTGTGTGGTAGTGTTGAAACGATGTAAGAGGATTCTAAGGTGCGTACTTCGTTGGGTTGACCGGGGGAAAGACAATGATTATCCTAAATAAAGGAATTGTCTCTAAAAATACATGTGTTATAGCTGGGAACCTTTGGGGGAAATTGGGAAAGAAAAGAACCTAGAAAATTTATTGGCAGGGATTTTGTTTCTATTATGGCCGCTGGGTCGGGATTCTTCCTGCTAATGCGAGGCCGCCAGTGCAGAAATTTTCCCGCCAGGGTGGGATGAGGTGATGCAGAACCTCCACCTATCTTTCTTATTTTCCCCTAGTCATAATTATGGACCCCAAATAGTACCCGAACTAACCCCCACCATCTAATTAATTGTTCAGCAATCGAATATAAGTGGTGAAGTCTGTTAAATTGTGGAGAACCTGGGCATATTAGGAGGAAATTAGTGAGGCCATGGAGGCCGGGGAAATGGTAATGCAGGTAGAGAAGTAGTGCAGCCAGGCGAGGAGGTTACCCGTTAAGACGACATGACTCAGTTATATGCTTTTTCAGTCAAGATCGAGTTTGAGATATGTGATGCAGTGGTCACTAATGCTTGTCTTTTCTGTGACTGAATGGCTATTGTTTTGTGTGGTCTGGGTTCTACTTATTCATACATGTTAGTTCAATTTCCCTCGGATTTGATGTGGTTTGTGGTATACTTGATGCCCCCATCCATGTTTCTACCCCAGTTAAAGAGTTAGTCATAGTCACCCTTGTATATCGTGTTGTCATGTTTTGTTAATGGATTTTTAGATTTGGGTTGATTAGGTTATGTTGGATAAGACTGACTTGATATAATCTTAGACATGACTTGGTTGTCCCCCTGTTATACCGAGCTTAATTGTAATACTAAGTTGGTCATTCTAGAGATCCCCAGTAGGGAATGATTATAGTGGGAAGGGATGTACAAGCCTAATCTAGCTAAGATCATATCCTCCATTCAAGCTAGGAAACTGGTAGGGCAGGGTTGTTTGGCTTATTTGGCTTATGTTTGGGAGGTTGAGGTTGAGTCACCCTCTATTGAGTCTGTTCCTGTGATTTTTGAGTTTAAGGAAGTGTTTGCTACGGATTTACCTGGCATGCCTCCGAATAGAGATATAGATTTCTGCATTGACTTGGAAACAGGCACTCGCCCCATTTCCATCCCTTTGTATTGTATGGCTCCAGCAGAATTAAAAGAGCTTAAGGCTCAAATCCAAGAGCTTCTTGATAAAGGGTTCATCCGTCCTATTGTTTCCAAGTGGGGTGCTCCTGTCTTGTTTGTTAAGAAGAATGAGGGTAGTATGAGGACTGACAATTTTATCTAAATACATAAGGGAGTGGATTAATACCAAAATGACAAGCTTATGGATAAAGAAAGGTCCATTGAGTATATTTGGGTGAAGGAAATTGAATATTTTTGTAAGAAAAGTGCGTACCAAGATTGGGTTAGTCTTTTAAATTTGATGAGTATACATGAGTTTGAGGTGTCATGTTGATGAAATGTTGGCTTCATAGTGATAGTCAGGGCTAATGGAGTGTAATGGTAATAAGAGTTTGCGATGAATTGTTATGGGATGCAACTATGTAGTGAGATTGTTGATTAAGGGAATTTTGTAAAGCAATTACGACTTGCGAGTATCTAAGGTTGGGGTTTTCTAATATTTGGTGAGTAACCTAGTTGTATAAAAAGTTATAAGAGATGGTAGGACACTACTCGAATAGAATGTTAAAGATCTAGAGTTATAATGAAGGAACTATTGTAGAATGTAGTACAGACTTTAGAGAGATGTGAGAGCAAGAATATTTTATTGAGTTCTTAAGGCTAAAAAGGTATCTTCAGAGGGGTAGATAATTGGGTTCAGAGATGTGTGATTTCATTAATTTTGTTATGGCTATGGTAATAGTGTCACAAGTACATCAGATTGGTCAAAAACTATCAAAAAAGACTTAAGAAGGGAGTGTGCAGACATTAGCTTGAGTGTGATGACATGTGCTTGGTTTTGTTTTTGAGTCTAGTAATGAGTATGATTGAAATTTTAGCAAAATATATGGTAAGATCGATGGAGATGCGATCAATGATAAATGGAGATCCATGAATTCATAAAAATCTTCAAGGTACAAGCTAATATTGATAGAGAAAGGGATTGTATTATACGGTGGAAATTACAATTCAAATTTTTCATTGTAAGTCTACATTCGTGGTGATGTATTTTGTCAAGGTATGAATTGGCATGTTGAGAAATGATAAATTGTACCCGGTATTGAGCATTTTGAAAGGACTTACGCTTGGGTTGAGTCATAAGTTTACTACTATTGATTGTTAAGTACCTAAGAAAGGTTTTATTTTTTAAAAAAGTGTTGGTTTATAATAAAGTAGAAGGTCAGAGTGTTTATGATGGTTGTTAGTGTTGTGAATATGATTCATTAGCTATGCTCTAGAGTGTTTTCATTTTGTAGGTGAATCTCTATTGGTGGATCAGGTGTACCGATCCTATGATGTTCTCTTGGTTGAGTGGGTTGATTTGGGAAGACATGGTTATTTTAGATGACTTATGTGGTGTTGTCTTAGAGTTGTTAGGAATTTTAGTGGTTTTACATGTACCACCTTGCTTATGAGAGTTTATAGAAGAGCTACCATGCATATTTATGGTTGTCCGATAATCTTAACATTCATCTAGTCGTCGAGGTCATGTATTGAGTGTGTGTTGTTGAATGTGGGGATCATTGAGTCCAATTCTACTGTTCTTAAGAGGTAATCTACAATTGCTAAATCCATCATTCGATAGTGTGGTTGGAGGGCTTGTATCTTTGGACATATCCCTCGATGAGTATATGATATTTAAAGATTAAATTTATTATAACTTAAGCTCATGAAATTTTATGTTGTGGGATGGAGATGTTGTTAAGAACTATGATTGTTTCGGTATTATGAGTGTGTGTTGGTTGATTCAGATTCACTTTTATTTGTAGTGAGTATTGACTTGGAATTTTATCAAGCTTAAGTGCTAAAGGATTCGTCTAGATGATTATGTGATGGTCCTTGATAACATGTTGTAGACGTGTGTACGATCAACATTGGTGGTTGTTGGGAATCGTTTTGTGGTTAGTTAAGTTTACGTACAATAATATTTATAACTCGAGTGTTGAGATAACATCATTGAGGAATTGTAAGGGAGGATGTGTAGGTATTCAATTGGTTAGTTTGAGGTTGGAGATGTGAAACCCTTAGGGGGTAATCAAATACTACTCTACCCTTACTTTAGCTATTCTTTCCTAAGTTGATCACTTAGGGACAATTTATGGGTAAATTGGTATTTATTGTAATGACCTAATGTCCATCGTTATGGAAAAGCCAATGGGGAAAGAATTGGGGACAGAAAAAGTTTTTTGTAGTAACTTGGAATTTCCCAACCTAGTCAAAATTTGGACGAAATCGATGTCATTAAGGTGTATGGAAATCTGGTAAGAATTAAGAGATATATTAATGAATTTGATTACATGAGTTGATAGTTAAACGTTAAGGATCCCGTACAACTTTACGAAATTGAATTCAGGTGATTAGAACTCCCGGAATCGATCTTAGCGCTAAGGGTATTTTCTGAGCGTCGTTTGTTAGAGGTGTATCGTGAAATGAGGATTTTTGAATTCTTTAATTAGCTCACTATCTAGCGTAACCCTCTTAGGCGCTGGGTTTTGCTACTCTGGCGGGGCCGCTACAGCGGGGTGACGGTCATTTTGGCGGGCTCGGCATGACTTACGATCGTTAATAAACGCCTAAAAGACCTTATTTGGCACTCTTTTTATTTTAAGAGATAAGAACTAACCTCAGGCGACTCCTACTCTTTTTTCACCATTCTTGAGGCTAAAGGTAAGCTTTTCACTCCCCGAATCAATTTTTCGATCCGTAGAACATAATAGAATGGGTGAATATTGATGGGGGAGGGTTTTGTTATAGATTCTATGGTAGAAGCAACCCTAATTTGGATAATTGGGATCTTGGGTTTGATCTAGGGTTCATAGAATTGTTAGTATTTCGGATAATTAGTAATTGTTTATTGATTCCCGTATTATATTGATTGTTTATAGACCAAGAACAAGAGAAACGAATCCAGAAAGGGAAGGATAAAGTTTCTTAGAGTTTCAAGCTTGTTTCAAGGTAGGTGATGGTTGTGATTCTCTGATTGTGTGATATATGTTCGTTCCTGCTTCATTATGATACATGTATGTATGCGAATGTTGCATTATTGATCACCGTAATCGTAAATGAGGATAATTGAATACTTGTATACCATGAATCACCTCTTGTTGTATGATTGTGAGAATATACATTGTGATTGTGGTTTGTTAAATGGATCGATTGCCACATTTCGGCATAAACATGGAATCGGTTGCCACGTTTCGGCATAAACATGGGATCGGTTGCCACGTTCCGGCATAAACATGGGATCGACTGCCACGTTCCAGCACACTAACTTGGATCGGGTACCACGTTTCGGTATGCTAACTGTTTGGGTGTGGGTTCCATAAGAGGACCGTTAAATTGGGTTTCGTGAGAAGATCATTGAATTATTTTGTGTATCTACTTGTGATGAGTTCGTTCATGTCTAATGATGATTGATATTTGAAGACGGTATGTTGTTCTAACTTGATATAACTGTAATATGTGAGAATCGTGAAGTTGTTAATTGTTTGTATATGTTGATGATATTGTAGATGTTCGATATATGCATGTGATTATATTGTTGTATTGACTAATGTATGTTATACTTAATGGGATAGCCGCGTGATCCTACCAGTATGATGTGGTTGTGTATTGATACTGCACTTGCTCTTTCTTTGTTGAGTACAGGGCATCTTCAGGTGGCTATTGATAGATATCAACTAGGTAACTATTGAGTGTGAACGGATTCAAGGGCGAGCTAGTTCTTTCAGGATGCCATGAATCTTTCTTGTTTAAGTCCACTCTTTTCAGACTCAGACTATTTGTTTAAGGTGTTGTTTAGTTTTGGGGTTGTACCCCTTGTTCTTACGCTTGTCGTTAGTAGAGTTTTGGTACATTGATTTTCAGGTTCTAGGGGTTGAATTTCCGCATTGGTTTGGTTAAGTTATTTGTTTAAAACTTGGGGTGTTTATGGGAACTCCGTATTTCTTTTAGTCATTTCAACCTACTTCCGTATCTTTAAATGCCTTAGTTTTCATAAAATTTGTTTGTTGGGTTGTAGTAATGATTCTCCCACCAAAGGGTTTGTGTGGGTGCCAATCATGACGGTGTGGGTCGTGATAGAATCCAAGCTTGAATCCCTTAAGGAACTTGAGTCCTCCATTTCCGGATTATTTCCGCTTGTTCTATGTCTACAAACAATTAATATACACAAGGGTCAACAATAAAACGTCTAATTATCTAGATTATACCAAACCCAATAACCTTAGACCAAACCCAAGATCCTAATACCGAATTTAGGGATTTTTCCACCATTAGTTTCATATCAAAACCCTCCCCCAATAGTAATTGCCCAAGAATTCAAGTTCTATAGATTGAAAAATGGACTAGGGTAGTAAAATCCTTACTTTGAGTGATAGAAGAGGTGGAAAACCTTCAAGAAATAGCCCTGGGTCGTTTCTTAGCTCTCAACAACGAACTTTTGCAGAAAATAACGTTTTTGGGGGTTTTACCCTATTTAAGTCGCGACTATCATGCTATGGTGGGACCTATCCCACTACAACGGCAGCCATCCCGCTACGGCGGCATGCACGAAGACAGAATGTTGGAATTTAAATTTCAAGCCCCCATTTAACAATACACCTTCAACCCTTGACATTCAAAGACCACCCGTTCACGCTAAGATCATTTTCGGGAGTTCTACTCTCCTGAATTCAATTCCATAAAGTGGTACGGGTTCCTTAATATCTTAGCTATCCACTCATGTAATCAAAATTATAAATAAATCACCTAATTGTTACAAGATTTCCCTAGACTTTACTAACTCCGATTTCGTCCAAATGTGGACTAGGTTGGGAAATTCCAAGTTACTACAAAAAAGTTTTGTCACCCCAACTCTTTCTCCATTGGCTTTTCCCTAACGACGGAATCAGGTTATTACAAAAACTATACGAAAGGTACTATAAATTACATTTTTTTGCATATCAACATGATGAAAAAAAATACATTGTAAAATGTTAGTCAAAGTTCTTATAGTTTGACTCTAAAAGGGAAACCATGACAATTAAAAGTGGGCGAAAAGAGTATTAAGGAACATCTATTTTTAGTGAGGACGACATGTAAATAGAAACAGAGAAAGTAAAATAATCACATGAATTGCATGAATATGATAACAAAACATTGGGTATAACAATTAAAGAAATAAAATTAAACTAGTGATAGAGAGGAAAATAAATCTTGGGAAAGTATATGAAATTTTAAAATTTTCAACAAAAGAAGTTATGGATGAATTTGGAAAAGAATGGAAAGTTAGTTTTTAAATTAATAAATTCAAGGACTCAATTATTTGTCTTTTGTTATTAAAAGAAATACATTATTTTATATTAATTCAATTTTAATATTACATATTTTTTTATTATTCTAGATTGAAACAAGTTGATATGACCCCACACCCCTTCTTTTTTTACGTCCCAATATTCCTTGGTGTGGCGATATAGGGTAAAAAGAATAAAAAAGAGGGATGCAGTTTTTATTACTATTGTGGATTGGTTATTTGTCATCACCGACTTAACTTACGATGTATTTGGAAACCCCAGAAAAAATGAGTATTTTACAGAGAGCCGACAATGAATTTCATTAATAATTAACCTCTTTGAGAATCCTCAAAGCATAAACCTAAATAACTCTCCACTCAATGATTAAACTAAAATTAGTTGACGCATGTATAAAATGTATATAATATATGTGTATGATAGTGCGTAATCATGTATACAAACTACTAGAGGGGCTTGACCCGTGCTAAGCATGGGCCCAACATAATAAATATATTCTCCATAAATAATAATTGTCACTGAAAATTATGTAAACCACAATTTACAACGAACTAATTTTTTGTGTATGTATTAGTAAGAAGGATTATCTACTAAGTTAGAAACTTAGAATGTTCATTCAATCTGCAGATTATACACAATACCAAATAGTCAATAAAATAAAAGACATTAAGATATTGATTCAACGCATACAACTTGCACCCCAAAATATTGAGAAGAGAGAAAAGAAAAGGAGAATGCTCAAAAAATTGTTAGGAACATTTTTATTTTACAGTCTATCATTCAAATTTTAGCGGTGTCACAATTTCTGCACTATCTGATGAGTCATCGAACATCAACTCTTCCAACTCTTAGTACATCTATTTTTATTTGCCCAAATATTTGTAACGACCCAGAAAATGATAGAGTGAAACTAGAGCCTCACATGTGAGTTTAGAGTCGAGAACCTAATGAAATGATTATATTTGAATTTGACCCAAAAAGGTCTTAAAAATGTGCTTCGGAAGTTACCGGAAACTTGTTTAGCTGTGTATTAAAAGATCCGTTTCGTCTTTTTGAAAATCCGACTTCATATTCTTGTTTAGGGGGTCAAATTGAGTGGGAAATGGGTCTAACCCAAATTTTAGAGCAACCGTATCAAAATCCGAAATTTCCAAGTGAAGCCTTTTTCGAGGGTCATATCTCCTAGCACACGAATTATTTGGGTGGCTAATAATATATCCATGGAAAGCCCTTTGAGTTAGCTACCTAACGCACTTCGTTTCACCTCATTCGGAGTTCGGACGAAGAAGTTATGCCTATTTTCGTAAAGTCGGTCCGGCAGAAAAGGCATTTCCAAAGAAGCCGATTTCTTGTTCATTTACTGTTCACCCGCCTAAAAACTTTTCTAAGTGTTGGACCATTTCTTCCAAATGACATATATTATTTCCTATATACTATTAGTTCATCCCCATCCCTAAAATCATTCCCTCTCTCAAATATTTCTCTCCAACTCAAGAAGAAGAAGAAGTGGGAGCTAGGGCTTGGATTCAAAGCTTTCTTCATCAAATTTTGTGGGAGATCATAGCAAAGGTATGGGGATCCTTTATCCTTGATCATTCTTTCTTTCAAGGAGCCCAATCAAAAGGTTTTCAAGGTTTTTCAAATACACAAAAATCCTATTTCGATTCTAGCATGGGTTCTTGCATAAGAAAGGTTTTAAATGATGATTTATATTGTTATTAATGATTATTAATGATTTTTAGAAAGAAATCCCCATGAACCCATGTTTTCCCTAAATTCCTAAAGTTGGCATATGAAGTGGGATTATTGTTTGTGATTGAATGATGATAGAATTATGCTTAAATGGAGTTGAATAGTTGATTTTATTATTAGCTATGCTTATCTATTGTGAATTATTGGAGAGTTGAGGAATGATGATTGTGGCTTTGAAAAAGGGTAAGTTGGCCTAACTTCATTGTTAATGTAGAATTGATATAGAATCTTGATAGATTGATGTGTGATCCACTTATGGTGGAGGTGTCTACTTATGGAATGTATTATGATTGAGGCTATGAAGGGTATTATATGAGTGTTATTGTATTGTTATATTATTATATATGAATGAGGCTATATGTAAAGTCCTATATGAAGCTATATGTGAAGGTATGATGTGAATGAGTTTTATGTGAAGCTATATGTGAAAGTATGATGTGAATGAAGATAATGTGATCACGTTATGAATGTAAGGGTGTTGTTGTAGGTTGTTCACTGGTTTGGTTGTATAATTACTACCCTATTTTCCATGCTCTTTGATTCCATTACATGCCTTCAAGGTGTTTGACAAAATGTCCAACTATGGAGAATTGATGAATCGATGCTTAAAAGCTTGAGTTATGAGATGTATGGAAATTTCATAGATGTGTTGATGACACTCATGAATGTTGATGATAGAATATGAAGGATTCTTCAATGTAAAGTATACCTTGAATTGATAGGGCTTATGCATCCTTTTCTGGTATAAATGATTATATTGTTGATTGTTGAATCCTTGGATCGGTAGGCCTATGGCACCCTTCCACACATGCTTATAATGAACCTTGGATCGGCAGGCTTATGGCACCCTTCCATTAATGAAAAGTAATGAACCTTGGAATCGGCAGGCTTATGGCACCCTTTCCATAAAGGTTAATGATGAGACTTGAATCGGCGGGCCCATGGCACCCTTTCAAGTGGAGTTAATGAGCTTTCCTAAATGTAGCTTGAATCGGCAGGCTTATGGCACCCTTTCATGTGTTAAATAATGAGACTTGAATCGCGGGCTTATGGCACCCTTTCATGTCTGATAATGTCAAAGTAATGAACTATTCTATGGGAATGTAGGCTAAGCACCGAGCGGATTTGGTTAGATGGAAACTTCCCCGACAGTTAGGCATGAGTTTCAATGATCGTCTACCTTATCCCATAAACTATGTGCCCGCATAGGAAGCTAGTGGATCCATTAAGCTATATACCGGTCTTCCTTAGGCAAGTAGACCACCTCTTTTCGGTGTGGGGACTCATGACACCGGATTCCATGACAAGCTCTCATGGTCTATGTCGGTTAAATGCTTACTTCCCATTATGTGAGATTTCATCATGGTTTCTTGACAGGTTCTACAAAGTGTAGGTAGTAGTATGGGATGCTACCTATACATTGCACGAGTAGGCTTGGAGAGGGTCATAGTGAGTTTCTCTAAATCCTAATGTATGTGACATGAATGTGCCCTAAATGGTTTCTTAAAGAATGTTGGTCTATTGAAGTTATGTTGTAAATGAAATGTCCTTATCTAAGGTAATCTTGGGGAACACTTAAGTGTGCTTGAAGAGGTTGTATGGGCGGTCACTTCTTGTCTCACTCAAGTGTGTCTTAAGGTTATATTAGGTAGAGGTCTTATGGTAATGAAATGACATGTGTTCTTTTAAAGTTAAGCATGGATTGTATATGGACATATGTTGAGTATATGTATGGTTGGCTATGGTCTTATATGTTAATGTTGACTTGCATTATGTCTATTATGTGGGTATTGTCTTATATGTGGATGATGACTTGAAATGTGTCTCTTATAATTGTGATATGAAGGTTTTATCAAAAATGGCATGAAAGCACATATTTCAAATAAATGTCCCTTTTTTGGCATGTTTTTGCATGGTCTCCATACTTAGTACTTAATTGTGCTAACCCCTTTCTTCCCCTTTTTGGACTAAAGTGTAGGGATTTGGAGATGATGACATGTCATGGCTTTGATAGGTTTCTAAGTGTTGAAGATGAAGACTTGGTGAGTCCTCATAGATTCGAGGACAATACCCAATATGTTCTTTTATGTCTTTTAGTTTTGTTTAAGTTGTGTACGGGATTAGTCCCGAATTTTGTACTCTAAAGTATTAGATGGTTTGAGACATCATGTATAAAGTCTAGAAAGTCTTCCGCTTGCTATTTTTTTTATGCAATGTTTTCTTGGTAAAGAAAGTTTTAAATTCCTTATGGTTTTAGTGTCTATGCGATGAATGAATGCTAAGAGGCTTGTATTAGACCTCTTCGAGGTCGAGTACGCCGGTTACGACTAGGGGTGCTCCCGGGTCGTGACAAACTTGGTATCGAGCATAAGTTTCCGGGATGGTCTTAGGTTGCCCCAAAACCACATCTAGTAGAGTCTTGTTCATAATGTGAAGCGCGCCACATTATGAATAGGAGGCTATTGGGTGCTAAGGAAGTTTCACTTCTTCATTCTTTTAGTCGTGCCATGGAGTTCTCTCTATAATGTCTTCCCTTGTTCCGTATGTGATGGTCATTTGGGTGTTACCTTTGAGGAAGTTTTAATGTTGCAAGGGTTGAGGAGAGAGAATGTTGGTTGTGACGCCAACTACGACTTGGTGACTTAGTAGGTGTGAGGTGAAAGATTGTGGTGACAACTTTAGTATGAATGGGATTCCTTTGGTTATGCTTGTTGTTAGTAGTATCCGGCTTAGTCATGATGAAGTTTTGTGATGTGTTGAAGGAATTTGTGAAATGTATGGTGACTTAGAAATGCTAGGTGTAATGAGTATAAATGCCTAGAGTTGTTTTGATCCGACCTTAGGATGGAAGGAGGCGAGTTTGAAAGAACTAGTAAGAGTTTCTCCTAAGTGGGGGATCTATGTGGTTAGATGATAAGGTCTTTACGCGTGGTTGATGTTTATGAGTTAGGCTTGAAGGATGTTTTCATTACAAGAGGTTTAGTGAATTGAAGAGTTGGGTAAGGATGGTTTTGGTAAGATTGATGGTATTTTCATTGAGATTTTTATGAGATGTTAAGGTTGACCTTAGTTGGGTTTACCCTTAAGTGGGGGATGGTATGTTGAGTAGTGAAGTTGTTGGGAAGTGTTGATATCCCTACCTACTTCTATATGTGCTTACTCAAGCCTAAAACAAAGAGTTCCTAGAAGCTTGGTTCATGTTTTGAAGTCTTATGTGAAAAAGAGTTTTCCATGGTCTCCTTATGTCATGCATGTTTTAAATGAATTCTTGTCAAATGAGAAAATGAGTTTTCATAAATTTATGTTCCTCATGTTGATGTGCATCTATAATGATTTGCCTAAATGTTGCATGAGTTGACTTATGAGCATGTTTAAAAGTGTTTTGATGATGTTGCCTAAAGTGCTTCTATGAGAAAGTTACATAATGTGCATTTAGCATAAGTTGTCTATTTGCTTTATAAGGTGATAATGTGAGCATGCTTACTTGAGTTTTGGAGAATGTTGCATGATGTGCTTTAATGAGAAAATTGCATATTGTGTCCTTTGATGTTATGATGAGCATGAGATGATTTGGAGAAGGAAGTACCTCCAATGAAATGAAATGAGAAATGAGAAATGAGAAAAGGTAAAGATGATGCATAAGGAGTTAGTAGATGTTGTGCCTACTTTCTTGAATTGCATGAAGTTGTGTGGGATTTTCTATGTGGAGTTGATGTTCCTCCTTATTATGTGTATTGATTATATGGTTGTATGCTTGAATATGGACTGTTTACTTTTGTCGTTTTCCTTGAAAAGTGTTAAGTGTCATTCGAGGACGAATGTTCCTAAGTGGGGGATAATGTAACGACCCAGAAAATGATAGAGTGAAACTAGAGCCTCACATGTGAGTTTAGAGTCGAGAACCTAATGAAATGATTATATTTGAATTTGACCCAAAAAGGTCTTAAAAATGTGCTTCGGAAGTTACCGGAAACTTGTTTAGCTGTGTATTAAAAGATCCGTTTTTTTTTGAAAATCCGACTTCATATTCTTGTTTAGGGGTCAAATTGAGTGGGAAATGGGTCTAACCCAAATTTTAGAGCAACCGTATCAAAATCCGAAATTTCCAAGTGAAGCCTTTTTCGAGGGTCTACTTTGAAGGGTCATATCTCCTAGCACACGAATTATTTGGGTGGCTAATAATATATCCATGGAAAGCCCTTTGAGTTAGCTACCTAACGCACTTCGTTTCACCTCATTCGGAGTTCGGACGAAGAAGTTATGCCTATTTTCGTAAAGTCGGTCCGGCAGAAAAGGCATTTCCAGTAAGCCGATTTACTGTTCATTTACTGTTCACCCGCCTAAAAACTTTTCTAAGTGTTGGACCATTTCTTCCAAATGACATATATTATTTCCTATATACTATTAGTTCATCCCCATCCCTAAAATCATTCCCTCTCTCAAATATTTCTCTCCAACTCAAGAAGAAGAAGAAGTGGGAGCTAGGGCTTGGATTCAAAGCTTTCTTCATCAAATTTTGTGGGAGATCATAGCAAAGGTATGGGGATCCTTTATCCTTGATCATTCTTTCTTTCAAGGAGCCCAATCAAAAGGTTTTCAAGGTTTTTCAAATACACAAAAAAATCCTATTTCGATTCTAGCATGGGTTCTTGCATAAGAAAGGTTTTAAATGATGATTTATATTGTTATTAATGATTATTAATGATTTTTAGAAAGAAATCCCCATGAACCCATGTTTTCCCTAAATTCCTAAAGTTGGCATATGAAGTGGGATTATTGTTTGTGATTGAATGATGATAGAATTATGCTTAAATGGAGTTGAATAGTTGATTTTATTATTAGCTATGCTTATCTATTGTGAATTATTGGAGAGTTGAGGAATGATGATTGTGGCTTTGAAAAAGGGTAAGTTGGCCTAACTTCATTGTTAATGTAGAATTGATATAGAATCTTGATAGATTGATGTGTGATCCACTTATGGTGGAGGTGTCTACTTATGGAATGTATTATGATTGAGGCTATGAAGGGTATTATATGAGTGTTATTGTATTGTTATATTATTATATATGAATGAGGCTATATGTAAAGTCCTATATGAAGCTATATGTGAAGGTATGATGTGAATGAGTTTTATGTGAAGCTATATGTGAAAGTATGATGTGAATGAAGATAATGTGATCACGTTATGAATGTAAGGGTGTTGTTGTAGGTTGTTCACCGGTTTGGTTGTATAATTACTACCCTATTTTCCATGCTCTTTGATTCCATTACATGCCTTCAAGGTGTTTGACAAAATGTCCAACTATGGAGAATTGATGAATCGATGCTTAAAAGCTTGAGTTATGAGATGTATGGAAATTTCATAGATGTGTTGATGACACTCATGAATGTTGATGATAGAATATGAAGGATTCTTCAATGTAAAGTATACCTTGAATTGATAGGGCTTATGCATCCTTTTCTGGTATAAATGATTATATTGTTGATTGTTGAATCCTTGGATCGGTAGGCCTATGGCACCCTTCCACACATGCTTATAATGAACCTTGGATCGGCAGGCTTATGGCACCCTTCCATTAATGAAAAGTAATGAACCTTGGAATCGGCAGGCTTATGGCACCCTTTCCATAAAGGTTAATGATGAGACTTGAATCGGCAGCCCATGGCACCCTTTCAAGTGGAGTTAATGAGCTTTCCTAAATGTACCTTGAATCGGCATAAAGGCTTATGGCACCCTTTCATGTGTTAAATAATGAGACTTGAATCGGCAGGCTTATGGCACCCTTTCATGTCTGATAATGTCAAAGTAATGAACTATTCTATGGGAATGTAGGCTAAGCACCGAGCGGATTTGGTTAGATGGACACTCCCGACAGTTAGGCATGAGTTTCAATGATCGTCTACCTTATCCCATAAACTATGTGCCCGCATAGGAAGCTAGTGGATCCATTAAGCTATATACCGGTCTTCCTTAGGCAAGTAGACCACCTCTTTTCGGTGTGGGGACTCATGACACCGGATTCCATGACAAGCTCTCATGGTCTATGTCGGTTAAATGCTTACTTCCCATCATGTGAGATTTCATCATGGTTTCTTGACAGGTTCTACAAAGTGTAGGTAGTAGTATGGGATGCTACCTATACATTGCACGAGTAGGCTTGGAGAGGGTCATAGTGAGTTTCTCTAAATCCTAATGTATGTGACATGAATGTGCCCTAAATGGTTTCTTAAAGAATGTTGGTCTATTGAAGTTATGTTGTAAATGAAATGTCCTTATCTAAGGTAATCTTGGGGAACACTTAAGTGTGCTTGAAGAGGTTGTATGGGCGGTCACTTCTTGTCTCACTCAAGTGTGTCTTAAGGTTATATTAGGTAGAGGTCTTATGGTAATGAAATGACATGTGTTCTTTTAAAGTTAAGCATGGATTGTATATGGACATATGTTGAGTATATGTATGGTTGGCTATGGTCTTATATGTTAATGTTGACTTGCATTATGTCTATTATGTGGGTATTGTCTTATATGTGGATGATGACTTGAAATGTGTCTCTTATAATTGTGATATGAAGGTTTTATCAAAAATGGCATGAAAGCACATATTTCAAATAAATGTCCCTTTTGGCATGTTTTTGCATGGTCTCCATACTTAGTACTTAATTGTGCTAACCCCTTTCTTCCCCTTTTTGGACTAAAGTGTAGGGATTTGGAGATGATGACATGTCATGGCTTTGATAGGTTTCTAAGTGTTGAAGATGAAGACTTGGTGAGTCCTCATAGATTCGAGGACAATACCCAATATGTTCTTTTATGTCTTTTTAGTTTTGTTTAAGTTGTGTACGGGATTAGTCCCGAATTTTGTACTCTAAAGTATTAGATGGTTTGAGACATCATGTATAAAGTCTAGAAAGTCTTCCGCTTGCTATTTTTTTATGCAATGTTTTCTTGGTAAAGAAAGTTTTAAATTCCTTATGGTTTTAGTGTCTATGCGATGAATGAATGCTAAGAGGCTTGTATTAGACCTCTTCGAGGTCGAGTACGCCGGTTACAACTAGGGGGTGCTCCCGGGTCGTGACAATATTACTACATTTGTTGTTCCTGGAAAATATTGAAAAGAACACACTCCAAGACAAGTTCATGTTAAGTATATCAATTTCAGTGTTTGCAGAAATTGAATATTTATATCAAGATTGTAAAAATAGAATATTTAGACAAAAGAAAGTTAAGTAGTTCTTTTAGAAGTGAACTTTCAGTTTTACCTACTTGACTTTTTATACATGTTCTTAACTAAGCTAAAAGCACCTTATAAAGGCACACATTTTCTCAAGTCCTCTCACAGCAAACTGAGAAAAAATGGAGCCAAAATATCCATTCCAGATAAATTTGCAAGGGAGTGGTATATATTTAGGTACACAAGTTCTTCTTTCTTTTGATACGTAAAATAATATGTAAGCATGAAGGAGAATTTATCTCTGAAATTCTGTTTGTATTAACCAAAATAAGTCTATAAAAAAGAGAGAAAAATAATATTATATGTGTTGTCTCAATCATATTGTTTTTCTCTTTGGCTACCCTTAAGAGGAAGCAACATTATCGATATATTTATTTTTCTTGACCTGCTAAAGATCATATACTTTAGTATGTGGTTTATTTCACTAAGCTCAACAATTGATGCTATCTAAATTATTGCACTTGGGCATTATAGCATCTAAATCTAATAAAACGATAATAAATCTTAGTTTAAGTAAATTAAAGATGAGGACACAGAAAGACATAGTACACGATATGTCAAAGCCAATTTGCCATTAGCCTTGCCTCTAACATTAATAATTTGAGTGTCTCTTTCCAGATAAAATCATATTATAACTGCATTTCTCTCCTTTCATCTAGTTTACTACTCCTGACTTGAGTTTTTTGATTCAATAAATCAAAAGTTGAACAACAAACTTTAAAAGTAAAGCCTATTCCATATATACAATCACAAAAATGTGGAAACTTCTTCATGGAATATTATGCGTGTTAAATAATTGCACATAATACCTCATTAAGGAAACGAACCACATGATAGGGGTAATTTCAAAATAGAGTTAGTTATATTAAATTGTCTTTATTTGAGCTCATAATCAAATCTATCCATTAGGTAATTTAATAAAAGTGAAGATTACCTAATCATTCTCAGCCTTCAATAGTCATCCTATTTTATGATCATCCTCTTAATCGTAGCATTGTCATTAATATAAATATGATAGAAGTTATATACTACAAAAATAACAGAAGAAATCTACATCACTTATTAAAGTTGAATCTAGAGGTGAAGTGTTTTCAAGTTTTGTATCCCAATACAAATTATCGAAGAACTACTAAATACAAAATGCAACATCATATTCTGTCACGTACCATTCTCAGTACACAAGATAGAACACTATAATTCATTTTCAAGAAAAATGGGCCAAAATTTAAAGAACCTGAAAAAGTATATGAAAATGTACCTAAAGTACTTGAAATTAAGAGTATCTGAAATCAACCCTTCTCATAGTTCAGCCTGCTTGTTGTTCTTTTTTTAGACTTTGATTGTTATTATTTCACCTTACCTTAATCGGGGTGTAATTATTATAGCAAGTAGGGATTTAAAAGTACTAATTGTCAAGTATATCAAACATCTTTGAATGTTAAAAGGAGTTAACTTCATAAGAACTCGAAATAAAAGTAGGTGACCTCTTCAGTTATTTTGCTCGAATACTATTTTTCTTCAATCACCTGAAACAAAGCGTACATTAACGTACTCATGCACCATTAAATTGTTTTACCCCTCACTTTTGTAATTATCCTTCACCAAAGTGCCTCTTATTTCACAATATATGTCCATAACCACTTCATGAGTAAACTACAATTTGTAACACTTGTTATATTTATTCCTAAACCTACTATTTTCTTGTGCAAAGTGACATAGTCCCACTTTATTAGATGTATCGTTTGGTTCTCTTTGTTGTTGTTTTTTTTTTTGGTCATTTTTTCCCTTATCATTTCATTTAACTTATGTCATATCATTATAGTATTGAGGGAGAGGGACATTTCATAAGCATGCATTCATCAAATACTACTATTAATTAGCATCTTTTTATCTATAGTTTAAAATAATTTTTTCTAGCCTGAGTTGACACAAAATTAGACAACAAAATCAAGATGTTAATGCCCTAGCCTTCTTGACGAAAGAAGAAAATTTCAATTTTAACAATAGAGACATCATACTAATCCTGACTTGATAAAATTTAAATATGAAATTCAAGTTCAGATAAACAGCCAAGAGTTAAAACATGCACTTTGTAGTACCACATGCTTCTACCATCAATGTATCCCCCTACGAATATGGATGTCCAAAATAATATTGGTACATAATTTATTATATTATATACCAGTGAAATGATAAAATTTACTCTTACAAATGAAGAAACACCATAATAGCTTATAGAGAGAATCACTTCTGGAAGGATTATTTTCATGTGCCCTGCAAAAAGAAGATAGAAAAAGGTCATTTTACTTAATATATATTTGTAAGAAGTAAATATAAATGCATAAGCTTAGAAGTGTTTTACTACATTGATTGTGTCATCCAACTTGAGTCATACACCAACTCTCTCTTTTTCACGTCTAGCCATCACATCGTTTCATATCCAGGTAGCCATGTGTTTTGTTCCTAGAGAAGCCTAAATAAGTAGTTGAAAGACTACATATTTCACTATGAAATTCCTACAAGTTAATGTACATTATCTATTTCACTAGTAGAGAATGTCAAGCTTTTTGCCCAGTTTTCTTCAACCCGGATACTGCTTCAAACATGAGCAGAACCATATTTAGGTATCTCCACTAAATAACATTTTTTATGCCATAACGTATCATCAACGATATAATGTGTGAAATGCTTACCAAGTTCTAATGCATAGTTCTCATCTTATAATTGCACTTCAATCGGGTTAAAATGCTTTTGTACCCTATATGAAGACATTCTTATTAATAAGCACAACAACATAACAAAATATTGTCTCAAGTACTAAAACTCTCAAGATATGACATATAGGACCATAAGTTAATGCCAAATAAGATGAGTAAGACATTTCATCAAACATCATAAGGGCATAGCAAACGAAGTGTTTTCTAATTATGAAATGTATTTTAACTTGTTGGAATTGTCACAAACTTGCAATGTGACTATTCCCAATTCGCTAAAATTGGCAAGTGTCATAGATATGGGGAAATTGCCTCAGATAGAGCCAACACCGGAAATGTTTCCTGCTTGTTCACTTTATTTAAAAGAGCAACAACAAATTATATTTGCAGTGAATATAAGCAAAAAGACATAAACATCAAATTTGAAGGAAATATCCTCGCTGATGAAACAAATCAAAGGAGCGGTAAAAATGGTAACTAATTTGTCTATGACATCTGAGTAAAAGATTCACTTTGCACAACCAAGGTAATAAAGCATTTGTTGTAAGAATTTGAAGAAGTTAAAGACCCATAAAAAAGGTCAAGCCTTTTCAAAAAAGAATTTCAACAACAAAAATTAAATCAACACATGCACCTGAAGTAGTTATCAACAGTTCATGAATTTGCAACATTAACAAATTGTATAAGAGCCACTATAATATGTTACTTTGCCTCCATCTCCTTCCAATGATACTCATAGATTTAACCTTAAAATGCAATTGTATTGCCAAATTAGAAAGTGTGGAAAGAATTGAAAAGAAGCCAGAACGATTTGATTATGCAGTAATGAGATAATAGCAACAAAAGTAATCATGTAAGCTTTGGTACTTTAAATGATGCAGTGTTCGTCCCATGCGTATGTCACCACTTGGCGCCCACACTAACCCTCTGGTGGGAGAACCACTACTACAACCCAAACCAAACAACTAAACCAAAAACTAAAACATTTAAGGATACGAGAACAAGAATAAAACCTAAAACTAAAGTTCCCATAAAGTTCCAAAAGATCTAACAACTAACAATGCGGAAATATACACCTAGAACTTGAAAGTCAATGTACCAAAACATCTAACAATGAACCAAGTCTAAAGAAGAAGAGTCACAACCCCAACAAATGAACTAATCAACTAACTAGAAAAGTCTAAATCCGAAATATGGACATAGACGAGAGAGAACTCAAGGTAGCCTGGAAGAAATGACTCACACTTGAATTCGAACGATCATTGATCTTCTAAGTGGTCTGTCAATAGTCACCTGAAGATGCCCTGTACTCAACAAAGAAAGAGCAAGCGCAGTACCAGTACACAACCACAATGTACTAGTAAGATCACGCGGCTATCCCACTAAGTGTAACATATATAAATCAAAACAACAATATAATCACATGCATATATCAAACATAGACAATATTATCAACATTTACGAACAACGAACAATTTCACATTTCTCAAGATACACAATTATGACAAGTTATTGGTCCTATCATGGAACCCAAACCCAAATAGTTAGCATACCGAAACGTGGTACCCAATCCAATGTTTATATCGAAACATGGCAACCGATCTCCTAATTATGCCAGAATGTGGCAACCGATCCAAGTTAGTGTATCGGAACGCAACACCCAATCCATTCAACAAGCCACAATCACAAGTACATTCTCATAATCATACAATCAAGTAATGATTCATGGCATTCATCAATTACATATCCACATTTACAACAAGTGTGATCAATAATGCAACAGCTGCATACATACATGTATCATAATGAAGCAAGACAAACATACATCACACAATCATAGAATCACAATCATCAGCTACCTCGAAATAAGTTTGAAAGCCTAAGAAACTTGATCCTTCCCTTTCCGGATTCGTTCTTCTTATTCTTGGTCTACAAACAATCATACTAACACGGGAATCAATAAGCAATCACTAATTACCCGGATTACTAACAATTCTATGAACCCTAGATCAAACCCATAATCCCAAGTACCCAAAATAGGGATGTTTCCACCATAGATTCTAGAACCCTCCCCCATCGATAATTACTCATTAGATTATGTTCTACGAATCGAAAAATGGATTCGGGGAGTTAAAATCTTATCTTAGCCTTAATAATTGTGGAAAACTATCAAGAATCACTTGGGGTTCACTCCTTAGCACTAAAAACTGAAAAGTGTAGAATAAAGACATTTTGGGGTTTATTTACGACCTTATGTCGCTTGGGCCCGCTACAGCGGCACCGCCAGAGCGACCAAAACCACCGCCAAAACGGCTTGCACGAAACAGTGAGCTATTTTAATAATTCCAAGAACCCCATTTATCAACATACCTTTAACCAACGACTCTGAGAAAATACCGTTCACGCTGAGATCAATTCTGGAGGTTTTACTCACCCAAATTCAATTATGTAAAGTCGTATGGATTCCTTAACGACTTATCTAACTACTCATGTAATCAAAATCATAAATAAGTCACATGATTATTACCATATTTCCCTACACATTAATGACTCCGATTTCGTCCAAATCTAGACTAGGTTGGGAAATCTCAAGTTACTACGAAAAAATTTTCTGACCCCAAAATTTTTCCTGGCTTTTCTATAACGACGGAACACGGTCATTACAATAGATACCAATTTACCCATCTCCCATCCCCGAGTGACAAACTTAGGAAAAATAGACTAAGGAAGGAATGAAGTAGTACTTGAATCGATGAACAATTAGGGATATTTGTCTCGTATTCCCCTATTGGTTTCCCAAGTAGCTTCCTCAATCGGACGATGCTTCCATTTAACTTTCACGGATTTAATCTCCTTGGTCCTCAACTTACGCACATCACGATCGAGAATTGCATTCGGTTCCTCCTCATATTAGAGGTCTTTGTCTAACACAATTGACTCCCACTTAATGATATAATCTCTGTCACCGTGATATCTCTTCAACATGGACACATGAAATACCGAACGAACTCTTGATAGGTTAGGCGGTAAAGCCAATCTATACGCTACCAGTCCTACACATTCATGAACCTCAAAGGGACCAATGTTTCACGGACTTAGCTTACCATTCTTTCCAAACCTCATCACCCCTTTCATGGGTGATACCTTAAGAAGAACATTCTCATCGATTTGAAACGACATGTCTCTTACCTTATGATTTGCATACTTTTTATGTCTACTCTGTGCTGCTAGAAGCTTAGCTTGAATATTCCTCACCTTATATTGAGCATCCTTCATTAAATCAACCCCCAATGGTTTGACATCTCTAGCCTCAAATTATCCTATGGGTGATCTGCATCCCCTCCCATAGAGTGCCTCAAATGGTTCCATATCTATGTTTGAGAGTTAACTATTATTAAAGGAGAATTCACACAAAGGTAAGAACTTATCCCAATGCCCTCTAAAATCAATCACACATGCCCTCAACATGTCTTCTAACACTTGAACAATCCTCTCTGACTGCCCGTTTGTCTGTGGATGGAAGGTTGTACTAAAAGTGAGTTGTGTGGCCAAGTCATCATGTAATTTCCTCCAAAACTTGGATGTGAATTAGGTACCACGGTCTGATATGAAAGAGAGAGGCACCCCATACAACCTCACTATCTCTTTCACATAAATTTTAACCAATTGTTCAGCATTATAATATATTCTTACCAGAATAAAATGGGTTGACTTAGTCAATCTATCAACCACTACCCAAAAAGAATCAAACTTCCCCAAAGTCTTGGGAAGACCAACCACAAAATCCATGGCTATCCTTTCCCACTTCAATCCCGAAATTGGTATTCTTTGACGCAAACCTGCAGGCCTTTGGTGTTAATATTTCACTTGTTGGCAATTTTGCCACTTAGCCACAAACTTCGCTATATCCTTCTTCATGCCCGGCCACCAATAAATTCGCTTCAAATCTCGGTACATCTTGGTCACACCCGCATGAATAGAATATCGCGAGCCATGGGATTCTGTCAACAATTTTTGAATCAAGTCATCAACTTCAGAAACACAAATTCTTCCCTTAAAACTGAGAAGACCTTCCTCATAAAGAGTGGTCTCTTGTGCCTTACCAATCGTAGTCTTCTTTCTAAGTTTCTCCAAATTCTCATCCTCAAACTGTTTGGCCTTGATCTCTTCAATGAATGTGGCCCTAACTTCAATGATAGCTAACACCCCCACCTCTTTCTAAGATGCCTAATTGCATGAATTTAGAATCTAAGGTCCGAATTTCCTTAGCCAAAGGTCGCTTAGTTACAATTAAGCAAGCTAAACTATCCATACTCACCATTTTTTTACTCAAAGCATCTGCCACCACATTAGCTTTGCCCGAATGGTATTGAATGGTGACATCATAATCCTTGAGTAATTTCATCCACCTTCGTTGTCTCAAATTCATATCCTTTTGAGTAAACACATACTGTAAACTACGATGATCAGTAAATACCTCATAGTTGACACTATAAAGGTAATGCCTCCAGATCTTAAGAGCAAACACTACCACTGCCAACTCCAAATCATGTGTTGGGTAATTCCTCTCATACACCTTCAATTGAAGCGAGGAATAAGCTATAACATTCTTATCCTACATCAACACAGCACCCAAACTAGAATGTGAATCATCACAATAAATAATAAAATATTTACCTTCAACTAGTAATGCTAGATAGGCTCAGTGGTCAAAAGAGTCTTGAGCTTTTGGAAGCTCTCATCACATTCTGCAGTCCATTCAAATGGCATCTCATCTTTGGTCAAATTAGTCCAAGTGAGTGGCAATAGAAGCAAAGTTCTTTACAAATTAACGATAATAGCTAGTGAGCCCCACAAAACTCCTAACATCCATCACAGAGCTAGGCCGAACCAAATTCTTAATCGCCTCAAACTTTTGAGGATCTACCATTACCCCTTCTTTTGAAACTACATGCCCCAAAAATGCAACCGAAGTCAACCAAAATTTACACTTAGAGAACTTAGCATACAACATTTGTTTCCCAAGAACACCTAAAACAATACGAAGATGGTCGGCATGCTCTTCCCCACTTTTCGAATAGACCAAAATATCATTAATAAAGACTATGACAAAAGAATCAAGAAATGGCTTCAACACCCCATTCATTAAACTTATGTAAGTTGCAGGCGCATTAGTCAAACCAAAAGACATAACTAAAAACTCATAGTGCCCATAACGGGTTCTAAACGTCATCTTGGCCAGATCCTCAGGCCTAATTTTCAATTAATGGTAGCCAGACCTTAGATCAATCTTAGAGAAAACTGATGCACCTTGCAATTGGTCAAAAAGATCGTCTATTCGAGGCAAAGGATACTTTGTTTTGAATAGTGACCATATTCAATTGCCAGTAATCTATACACATTCTCATACTATCATCTTTTTTCTTAACAAACAAAACTGGAGCACCTCATGGGAAAGCACTAGGACGAATAAATCTCTTATCAAAAAGCTCTTGGATTTGAGCCTTAAGCTCTCTTAATTCTATCGGAGCCATACGATATGGAGGAATAGAAATAGGGCGCGTACCAGGCTCTAAATCAATGCAAACATCTATATCTCTATTCGGAGGCATACAAGGCAAGTCATTAGAAAACACTTCTCTAAATTTTGACACCACAGGAATACACTTAATAGATGGAGTCTCAACCTCAACATCCTTAGTATGAGCCAAATAAGCCAAACAACCTTGCCCTACCAATTTATAGCCCGGATGGAGGATATGATCTTAGCTTGCTTAGGCTTGTACACCCCTTCCCACTCTAATTTTTCCCTTTCCAGAATTTCTAGAGTTACAGACTTATTATTACAATTAAGTACAGCATAATAAGGGGACAGCCATGTCATGCCTAAGATTATATCAAAGTCAGTCATATCCAAAATCACCAAATCAGCCCAAGTCTGACAACCTTTAAACAAAAGAGGACAAGCACGATAAACATGGGTGACTATGACAGACTTTCCAACTAGGGTAGAAACATAGATGGGGGCATTAAGTATATCACATATCATAATTCTAAGGCAAATCACATAGATACATATGAATAAGTAGAACCCGGATCAAATAACACATTAGCCATCCGATCACCGACAAGAATAGTACATGTGATCACTGCGTCAGACACCTCTGTCTCCTTCTTGCCCGAAAAAGCATAACACTGAGCCTTATCATCTTGACGAGCTATTTCACTGCCTGGTTGTACGTTACCCTTTCCTAAATTACCATTTCCTCTACCTCCATGACCTCGACCATTATTACCATTATCCACGGGTACCACTACTCTAGACTGCTGCTGTACAGAGTCCAACACATGTGGGTGGGGATAATCTCTCCTCATATGCCCAGGTTCTCCACAATTGTAGCAAGTACGATCGAAAGAGGGCCTACTACCTGCGGAAGGTGCGACTCCTTGGCTATCCTGAATCAAATTATGAGGTGGAGTTCCCGAGTAATTTACCTTTAGAGGCCGGCTTGGCTACAAGCGTTGGCCTCCTTGAACCCCTCGAATAAGAACCATGAAAGTTGCCTGAATTCTTGGCCCTTTTTGCCAATGACTTAGCCTGACCGTCTCACCTCACCCCTCCACTTTCTTAACATAGTATGTTACCTCGATAAAGCTTCTCTCTGCAGATGTCATATGAATAGATAATACCTACAACTCAGAATTTAGTCCCCTAATAAATAATTGGATCCTCTTTTCCTTAGTAGCCACAAATTGAGTAGCATATCTAGACAAAGCATGGAACTTGGCTTCATAAGCAGCCACAGACATACCACCTTGCTCCAAGGCCATGAACTCATCCTTCTTACGATCCCTCAAAGTCCTAGGCACATATTTCTCCAAAAACAGAGCATGAAATTGGGTCCAAGTAAGTGGAGGTAAAGTTGAAGATCTGCATTCCGTATAAGCTCTCTACCACTGCTTAGCCTCACCTTGAAGCTGAAAGTCACGAACTCAACCCATGCTGATGGACAATTCTCAACTTATGAAGTCTCTCATAGCAGTCTAAGATAAACTCATAAGCATCCTCATTCTCAGAACCAAGAAACACAGGAGGCTTTAGCTTCAAAAATTATTCAACATTTTATGTTCATTACCAATCATAACAGAACCCAACAAAGGATGGAAGAAAGTATCATTACCTCCCATTCCACCCGTCTTGGGAGTAGTGCTAGCAAGAGGGGATTAGCAGGAGCTTGAGTTGCTTGAATAGAAAGAAGTACTCTAGGACCAACCAACCCTTTCACAAATGACATGATCGGTCGAGCTAGCACTGGGTCTATGGGAGGAACACCGGTGGTCTCAGCTTGCACCTCTACCTCTTGTCCAACATCCGCAACATTCTCAACACCAACATTCTCCTCCATCTCTTCATGATACACTAGAGGGGCCTCATTTTGGGTAGCATTTTCGACCAGTACCCCATCTCTAGCAGGCGCCACTCTTCCACGGCCTCTACCCCTAGGTCTTCCTCTACCCCTGCCTCGACCACGACCTCTCGCTGTAGATTCCTCAGCTGGAGCATTGACGGGAGCTACAGGCCTAACGTTGTTGAATCAAGTATTAACCATCTGCAGAAAACAGAGTGAAGAATCGCCAGATACCAATTGGAATTAAGTCATAGCACGAAAAGAGACAAGAGAAAACAAAGAGATTTCCTAAAGTCCTATAGCCTCTCGAAGAAAAGTAAAGGTGTCCCCGTACTATTTCGCAAGATTCTACTAGACTTGTTTTGGTACATCGAGATCAATGAACCTAGGCTCTGATACCAACTTTGTCACGACCCAGACCGTCGTGATTGGCACCCACACTAACCCTCTGATGGGAGAACCACTACTAAAACCTAAACCAAGCAACTAAACCAAAAACCTAAAGCATTTAAGGATACAAGAACAGGAATAAAAGCTAAAACTAAAGTTCCAAAAAATCTAGCAACTAACAATGCGGAAAAATACACCTAGAACATGAAAGTCAATGTACCAAAACATCTAACAATGAACCTAGTCTAAACAAGAAGGGTCACAACCCTAACAAATGAACTAATCAACTAACTAGAAAAGTCTAAGTCTGAAATGTAGACAAAGACGAGAGAGAACTCATGGAAGCCTGAAAGAAATGTCTCACCTTTGAATTCAAATGATCACTGATCTTCTAAGAGAGGTTTGTCAATAGCCACCTGAAGATCCCCTATAATCAACAAAGAAAGAGCAAGTTCAGTATCACTACACAACCACAGTGTACTAGTAGGATCACGTGGCTATCCCACTAAGTTTAACATACATAAATCAATACAACAATATAATCACATGCATAAATCAAACATATATACAATTTTATCAACATTTACGAACAATGAACAACTTCACATTTCTCAAGATACACAATTATGACAAGTCATTGTCTTCTCATGGAACCCAAACCCAAACAGTTAGCATATCGAAACGTGGTACCCGATCCAATGTTTATGCCGAAACGTGGCAACCGATCCCATAATTATGCCGAAACGTCGCAACCGATCCAAGTTAGTGTGTCGGAACGCAACACCCGATTCATTCAACAAGCCACAATCACAATCATAAGTACATTCTCATAATCATACAATCAAGTCATTATTCATGACATTCATCAGTTACATATCCTCATTTACAACAAATGTGATCAATAATGCAACATCCGCATACATACATGTATCATAATGAAGCAAGAGAAACATACATCACACAATCATAGAATCACAACCATCACCTACCTCGAAACAAGTTTGAAACCCTAAGAAACTTTATCCTTTCCTTTCCAGATTCATTCCACTTGTTTTTGGTCTACAAACAATCATAATAACACGGGAATCAATAAATAACCACTAATTGCCCTGATTACTAACAATTCTATGAACCCTAGATGAAAACCCATGATCCCAAGTACCCAAAATAGGGTTGTTTCCAACATAGATTCTAGATCAAAACCCTCCCCCATCTATAATTACTCATTAGATTACATTCTATAGATCGAAAACATATTCGGGGAGTTAAAATCTTACATTTAGCCTCAAGAATGATGGAAAATTGTCAAGAATCACCTGGAGTTTGTTCCTTAGCTCTAAAAACCAAAAAGTGCAGAATAAAGATGTTTTGGGATTTATTTATGACCTTAAGTCGCGTCGGGCCCGCTATACCGGCCATCACCCTGCTACATCGGCACCGTCAGAGCAACCGAAACCACTGCCAAACCAGCTTGCACAAAATAGTGAGCTATTTTAATAATTTCAAGACCCCCATTTCACTACACACCTTTAACCTACGAAGCTCAAAAAATATCGTTCACGCTAAGATCGATTCCGGGGGTTATACTCTCTTGAATTCAATTCTGTAAAGTTGTACGGATTTCTTAACGACTTATCTAACTACTCATGTAATCAAAATCATAAATAAATCACCCAATTTTTACCAGATTTCCCTACACCTTAATGACTCTGATTTCGTCCAAATCTGGACTAGGTTGGAAAACCTCAAGTTACTACGAAAAAGTTTTCCGACCCCAAAATTTTTCTCCATTGGATTTTCTATAACGACGGAACCCGGTCGTTACAACTTATTGGCTAGACCTAAAATAAAAAAAAAAAACAGAGATGCAGATGCCCATTAGATATCACTAAAATTTTCTGGGTAGTGAAAAAAATCTAACTATCAACGATTGAAAGAAGAAGGTAGAATAAAACTAGTTAAGAAACAAAGAACATGAAAGAAAATAAAAGAAGAAAAAAAAAGGAATGGAGGAGACAGTGGTTACAGAGATGACTAAAGTCCCACCGAGCATGCAAGGGCTTCCTAGAAGATGAACAATTACTGAGCAACTCTTTCTCAAAAGTGGGATAGTGAAGATGAACAGAAATCAATATGTGTGGTCGGCTTAAAAAAGAACATGTAATAACAAATGGGCCCAATATAATGTACCATTCTCACAACTATTCGTATAATATCTGATAGCAGTGTTCGTCCAGCCCATCTATCACTTATTAATAAGGGTAAAAAAAAAGGTAAACAATAAATTTGTAAGGTAAAGGACATAATTGTCCTTCCAATATAAGTTCATGTCTATGTGTTATAAATTCATGTTAACATGATACAAAGTTTTTGATTAATAAGGGTTTGTGGTGCAATGGTAAGTAGTCCTTCATTCTTAATTAAGAGGTCTCAGGTTCGATTCCTTTTGGGTATAGAGTCACCTTTGTTCGAGAGTGTTCCGACGTGAATATGAATTTAGTCGTGATCTTATATAGGTATCGAGTGTTTCGACGTGAATATGAATTTAGTATCACAAATAGAAGAAGCGACGCATCATACATTAGTTTTTTTCATTAGAGTGATGCATTTTTCGCTTAAAAGTTATTGATAAAATAATATATTATGTATATATAATTATAAAAAAATATGTATATAATTTGTCAGTTCGATTAGATTATTTCTTCAAAAAAATGTTAACAAAATAAAAAAAAACAATCAAATATTATTGATATTTGAAAATGTGAAAACCAAATAATGTCAGTTTGATTCAAGTTTTCAAATTGAATCAATTTTTATTTAAATCGTAAACCCCCCAATTGTAAATATTTGATTAGTGATTGATTAAAACCTAATTAGGTCATAACCTTGAAAGATTTCCCAATTTAGAGACATGTATTCCCTCCTAATATTAACAAGAATGTGGTTTTCAACACAAAATATGTTGATCGATTTTCTTATGTTTTTATTTTAAAAAATAAATAAATTAAAAAATATTGTAATTAAAATATTTTTTATAATATCTAAAATTTTCAAATTAACTATGATTTTGAATTATGGAGGAAACCAATTATATCTACAATTTTAAAGTCAATTAAGATTTTTTCTTGTATAATTTATTTTTCTAATATTTAGCTAGTGTTTGGCCAGAACTAATTTTAAAACCATATCATTAAATGTCTATTTGACCATATATTTTGAATCAAAATTTGAAAATATATCATGAGATATTCTTTTGACCATATAGTTTGGATAAGATTTTAAAAATTTGTCTTCAAAAAAAATTCAAGTTCCAAAAAATGGTCTAATATAGCTTTTAGGAGAAATTCACTTTCACGCACAATTTTTTCCAATTAAAATGAATGTCCAAACACAACTTGACTAGTTTAATAAATAAAGAGATAATTTCTCATTTGATTTATATTTTGTTTTTATTATTAATTATTTTCATTTTATAATACTTTACAAAATATTAAATTTATTATATGTAAATGGTAATATAGTAAAATTGTCATTTTATAATTTATTGCTCCGGTCTATCAAGTCAAAACTATTTATCTACAAATTTGAAATTTTCATTAAATTGAAATAATCTTTTGAATGAATTAATTAATAATTTATAATTAACTAAAATCTACATGGTACAATTATATAAAAGAACTTATAGATGTTGGTCTTTTGAATCTATCATAGCAATAACAATTTTGTGATTTTGTTAAAAATTGCATAGCTTCTGCTATTAATACTTGAGATAATCAAGTATGTTTTTTTTTTCATTCTCTTAATAATTTTTCACATGCATTTTTGTTTATTTATCTTATTTTTAAAAAAATATTATTCTTGTTTAAATCTTTATATGAAAACTCTTGTTTTTTTTTACTTGTACAAGAATGAGGGCCTTAGAAGATCTGATGAAAAAGTATTTTATTTTCGTGGACGTTTAGACATAAATTTTATAAAATTTGAAAGGAAAAAATGTTGAATTGATCTCTCAGATGGTCTCAGTCAACTAATAGTTCTTACTACTCATAAAATCATTTTCTTTGTTGAAAAAAAATTGAAATCAATAGAAAAAGTGAATTTATGAGATAATAAATATTGACTGAGTGAAACCAACTATGTTGTTGTAGTTCCTTCTTAATATTATTATTATTTTTACTTTTTGGTCTTTGTGTCTGAACAATTAACTTAGGGAAAATTATGTAATTACACTAATTAAGATAACATAATCTCAAAAAAAAATTACCATATGAATAAAGTACAAAAATCTATTTTTTACTTCTCTCTTATAACATCCGGATACATGCACTGAAAAATATGAAATTATTATAATTTTGAAAAACTTTTGGAATAGGATGTAATTAGCATCCAAATTGTTGGGGTTTGTATACTTTATACATAAATTCAAACATTTGAACTTGTGCTTATCAATCGCTAATATTTTCTTTAAGTTTCCTTCTTCTTTTTTAATTCTCAGAATTCAACATAAAAGTTGAAAGTAATAATATTTCCGATTCAAGACTCATGAAAGGTGTTCTGGAGGAACATAACAGTCAGTGCACTAAGGTATGTGTGCATACTCCTCGTATCAAACTTCACTTGTAGGTTATGTTGGATATGCATGTTGTTGTTGTTGCATGTCACACTGGAGATTTTTTTTATAACAATCCCCAAAAAGTTCAAATTCATAAGAATTTAACTTGTATACATCATAAGTGTAGGAATTTTGTATGCTATTAGATCACCTACAATGGTATCTACAGACAACATGTTAGCCTCCTTAAAATACTCCCTCTGCTCAGATTTACTTATTAATTTTTGTCTTCGCCCACCTTTTAAGAAAATAATGATTGATATACTAAGTTTACCATTTTACCCCCATTAATGGATAGGGTCTCGAATATATTTACTCATTACATTTTTCAAAGATATTAACTCAATATTAATAAATTGAGGGTATAATAAGAAAAAAATTATTCTTTCTTGATTTGTGAAAAATAACAAGTAAAAGTAGAAATCAAATTAGAAAATATTTAACAAATAGAGTATGAAATTCAAACATTACTTAGATAATCATAACCGTATAACATTTTATGTTTGTTTTTTTTAAATCGTCTTATTAAAAGTCAAAATTTCAATTGTTTACAGGGTAACACTAAATCTTCATTTAAGCAACTTTTTCAAAAAGTGTTTACTCAGAGTGATTTTGGAAATAATATGTTTACTCAGATAACATGTTAGCCTCCTTAAAATACTCCCTCTACTCAGATTTACTTATTAATTTTTGTCTTCGCCCACCTTTTAAGAAAATAATGATTGATATACTAAGTTTACCATTTTACCCCCATTAATGGATAGGGTCTCGAATATATTTACTCATTACATTTTTCAAAGATATTAACTCAATATTAATAAATTGAGGGTATAATAAGAAAAAAAATTATTCTTTCTTGATTTGTGAAAAATAACAAGTAAAAGTAGAAATCAAATTAGAAAATATTTAACAAATAGAGTATGAAATTCAAACATTACTTAGATAATCATAACCGTATAACATTTTATGTTTGTTTTTTTTAAATCCTCTTATTAAAAGTCAAAATTTCAATTGTTTACAGGGTAACACTAAATCTTCATTTAAGCAACTTTTTCAAAAAGTGTTTACTCAGAGTGATTTTGGAAATAATATGTTTATGATACCTACGAGATATGCTATAGTGTATTTATCTCACATCCAGCATAATGAGGAGATGGACTTCTTTGATAGATCAAGAAAATCATGGAAGTTTAGGTTTTTTACTGCCAAAGTAGTTAAAAATTCATCTTCACAAAGGGTTGGCATAAATTTGTGAAAGCTAAAAGCTTAATAGCCAGAGATAAAAAATTTTAACATGTGTGAATCCAAGAATGGAACAAATGAGAATCACAATACCTTTGTGATTGATGTGGTGAAGAATGTTGAAGGTTTGCCAATGGATTTAGCACTCAATCATGATGTTGATGCTGCTTTGACAACTATTTTACTTTTTGGAAAGCAAATAGGTTGGACTAAGACAAAAAGGGGAAATGAAGTTTGATTAATGTTCGTCGATAGTATAAAGAATTTTTATATTATTAGATATTCTTTTATTGTTGTTGATATTGTCATATCAAGTACTTGCTATATTTTTAAGATTACAAATCTCACTTTATTGTGAAGGTTGATATTGAAACATTTTCTTGATTAATCTTATAGTGAGAATTTTATCTAATATTGTCTGTGTATTTAAGTTAAATCTTGCTACTAGCATCCTTAATATTGTCTACGTATTTAAGAAAAAACTTTATTATGAAGGTTAGTATTGGAACTTTTTTTTTTGGGGGGGGGGGGGGGGAGGGGTATGAGACTTCTAAATTTTGACTCTTAGAAATTGAGCGTCCTTAAATGACAGTATTTGGCATATTTTTGTTAGATTTTATTTTCCTCTCAGTCTCTAATTCAGTATAAAGAATTTTTTATATTACTAGGTCACTCACAAGGATATTTCCAAATAATCCTTTTAAAAATGTGTGATTTATATTTCAGAAAATACGACATGTTACCTACTATAACACATAAAGATAATCTGGTGATCTAAAATAACCTTCTGGTGATATAGTGTATATAAATTGATAGCTAGATTTATTTAGACTTTCAATATACATAGGTCTAACGCAAATACAAATTGTTGAATTCACTTAATGTAGCTTTGTAGGTCTAACATTTTATGTGCGTTTTTTCTTATGAATACTAGTGTTAGAATTTATGATTTTAAATTTATTAAAAGAATGATGTTAAAATCTCATATAAGCCACTTTTTCAAAAGAAGCTAATTTCAATGATATTGGAAAGCTTAATAGGTTTGTGAACCCACAGAAATATGCAACAAAGTGTGTCCTCCAATCCAAGATGAGGAGATGATCTTTTCTTATACATCAAGGATATTATGAAAGTTTAGAACATACAACATTGAGAAAATTGCATAATTCTTATAAATTAGTTCCTAAATATCTTAAAATGTCGCAAAAAAGGTGAGATTGTACCTACTAATCCACAACTCCCTACAGACTGTTCCATAAAGGTTTCGCAAAAAAAAAAATCAACTAAAAGTCATATTACCAAAATATTCATAGGATAACACACAAAAATTGAGAAATTTTGTTGGGTGCTCCGGGCGCCAGATCCATGGACTAATACACACGAATAATCAGGGAATTTGGGCAATTCTTAAAACAAAAAAAGGGCTTGTAAATACGCAAATAGCATTAAAAAATGGTGTGTGTATAGGTGAAGGTTCCCCAACTCATTAAGGATAAATTTTTTGAGAAAATCTTTTGGGTGCTCCAGACACCAGATTTATGGGCTAATAAATACAAAAAATTGGGAAATTTGGGCGATTCTTAAAAAAGGCTTGTAAATGCAGAAATATCGTTAAAAATGGTGTGAGTATACGTGAATGTTTCCCAACTCATTACGGATAAGTTTTTTGAGAAAAAAATTTGGGTTCTCCAGGTGCTAGATCCATGGTCTAATAAACACGAAAAATTGGGGAATTTGGGCGATTCTTAAAAAAAAAGTTTGTAAATGTGGAAATGAACGTTAAAAATGGTGTGAGTATATGTGAAGGTTCCCCAACTCATTAAGAGGTCCTCATAATTTTTTTTGAGAAAAATATTTTGTTGCTCCGGGCACCAGATCCATGAGCTAATGAACACAAAAAATCAGGGAATATAAGCGATTCTTAAAAAAGGGCTTGTAAATGCAGCAATAGGCGTTAACAAATGGTGTGAGTATACATGAAGGTTCCCCAAATCATTATGGAGGTCCTCATAAAGTTTTTTTAGAAAAACAATTGGGTGCTCCGAGCGCCAGATTCATGCGCTAATACATATGAAAAATCGGGAAATTTGGGTGATTCTTAAAAAAGGGTTTGTAAATACAGAAATGGGCGTTAAAAAAATGGTGTGAGTATATGTGACGGTTCCCCGACTATAGAGGTCCTAATAAATTTTTTTGAGAAAATAATTTTGGGTGCTACCGGCGCCAGATCCATGGGATTAACACATGAAAAATCAGAGAATTTGGGCGATTCTTAAAAAAAGGCTTGTAAATGCGAAAATGGGCATTAAAAATAGTGTGAGTATACGTGAAGATTCTCCAACTCATTAGGTAGGTACTCATACAACTTTTTGAAAATAAAAATTTTTGGGTGCTCCGGGCGCCAGATCCATGGGATAATATACACAAAAATCGGGCAATTCGGTAGATTCTATTGAAAGGGCTTGTAAATGCGGAAATGGGAGTTAAAAAAATGGTGTGAGTATACGTGAAGGTTCCCCAACTCATTACGGAGGTCCTCATAAAGTTTTTTGAGAAAATGCTTTAGGTGCTCCGAGCACCAGATCCATGGGCTAACACAAACAAAAAATCAAAGAATGTGAACGATTATTAGAAAAGGGTTTGTAAATGCAAAAATGAGCATTAAAAAATGGTGTGAGTATACGTGAGGTTCCTCAACTAATTACGGAGGTCCTCATTAAGTTTCTTGATAAAAAAAAAATTGGTGCTCCTAGCGCAAGATCTATAGCCTAATACACACGAAAAATTGGGGAATTTGGGTGATTTTTAAAAAATGGGCTTGTAAATGCGGAAATGGGCGTTAAAAAAATGGTGTGACTATACATGAAGGCTCCCCAACTAATTATGGAGGTCCTCATAAAGTTTTTTGAGAATTTTTTCTTTGGTGTTTCGGGCACCAGTTCTATGGGCTAATACACACGAAAATTGGGGAATTAGGGCGATTCTTAAAATAAGGCTTGACAATGCGGAAATGGGGGTTAAAAAATGGTGTGAGTATACATTCCCTACTAATTACAGAGATCCTGATAAAGTTGTTTTGAGAAAAGAAAATTTGAATGCTCCAGGTGCCAGATCCATGGGCTAACACACGAAAAATTGGGGAATTTGGCTATTCTTAAAAAAAGAGCTAGTAAATGCGGTAATGGGCCTTAAAAAAATGGTGTGAGTGTATGTGAAGGTTCCCTAACTAGGAAGAATATTGTCATTTATGTATTGATTTTGTAAAATGACAAGTACTCCCTCTGACCATTTTTAATTGTCATGTAGCGCTTTTTAAAAGTCTGTTTGACTAATTTTCAAAGTTATATTAGATTACATTAATTCGATATATTAAACAACAAATTTATATATTCAAAAACTGTCACGACCCAGACCGTCGTGATTGGCACCCACACTAACCCTCCGGTGGGAGAACCATTTATACTAATTAGCTAACCAACTTGATCAAAAATACTAAAGTATTTAAGTTACGGAAGCAAGTTTAATAGCTAAAAACTGAAGTTCCCATAACTTCCAAAAGATCTAACAACTAAGCAAATGCGAAAAATACGCCTAAGACCTGAAAGTCAATGTACCAAAACTCTAACAAGATCCAAAAGTCTAAACAAGAAGGGTTACAACCCCAAGCTAATGAACTAATACTAATATCTAACTAGAAAAATCTAAGTCTGAAATGTGGACATAGACGAAAGAGAACTCATGGTAGCCCGAAAGAACTGGCTCACCCTTGAATTTGATCGACGATCATTGGTCTTCTAAGTGAGGTCTATCAGTATCCGCTTGAACATACCTTGTACTCAACAAAGAAAGAGCAAGTGTAGTATCAGTACACAACCACAAAGTACTGGTAGAATCACGTGGCTATCCCACTTAGAAAAGGGCTTGTAAATGCGAAAATGATCGTTAAAAAATGGTGTGAGTATAATGAGGTTCCCCAACTAATTACGGAGGTCCTCATTAAGTTTTTTGATAATAAAAAAATTTGGTGCTCCTAACGCAAGATCTATGGGCTAATACACACGAAAAATTAGGAAATTTGGGCGATTCTTAAAAAAAAAGGTTGTAAATACGGAAATGGGTGTTAAAAAAAATGGTGTCACTATACGTGAAGGTTCCCCAACTAATTACGGAGGACCTCATAAAGTTTTTTAATAATTTTTTCTTGGGTGTTCCGAGCACCAGATTTATGGGCTAATACACACGAAAAATTAGGAAATAAGGCTTGACAATGCGAAAATGGGCGTTAAAAATAGTGTGAGTATACGTGCCCTACTAATTACGGAGATCTTGATAAAGTGGTTTTGAGAAAAGAAAATTTGAATTCTCCGAGCGCCAAATCCATGGGCTAACACATACTAAAAATTGGAAAATTTGAGCGATTCTTAAAAAAAAGGCTTGTAAATGTGAATGGGCATTAAAAAATGGTGTGAGTATATGTGAAGGTTCTCCAACTAGGAAGAATATTGTTGTCACGATCCAGACCGTCATGATTGGCACCCACGCTAACCCTCTATGGGAGAACCATTACTACAACCCAAACTAACAAATTTTATGAAAACTAAGACATCTAAAGATACGGAAGCAGGTTTAAATGACAATAAAAATGAAGTCCCCATAAACTCCAAGGTTTTAACAAACAACTAACCAAACTAATGCGGAAGAATAACCCCTAGAAACTGAAAGTCATTATACAAAAATTCTACTAATGACAAGTCTAAGAACAAAGGGTACAACCCCGAATCTAAACAAACACCTTAAACAAATAGTATGAGTCCGAAAAGAATGGACTTAAACAAGAGAGATCCATGGCAGCCTAAAAGAATTGGCACACCCTTGAATCCGGTCACGATCAATAGTCACTTAGTTGAGGTCTATCAATAGCCGCCTGAACATACCATGTACTCAACAAAGAACAAGCAAGTGCAGTATCAGTACATAACCACAATGTACTGGTAGGATCACACGGCTATCCCAATAAGTGAAACATATATAAGTAACCACAATATTATAAAACAGGCATATACCAAATATATACAATATTAATCATCTCTTCAGGATCAACGTAGCATCCCACGTTCTCAATAATACTCATTGGTTATCAATTTAAAGAAACATACAGTCTTCCAATATCAATCATCATTAGATATGAACGTAATCATTGCAAGTAGATACACAACACAATTCAATGGTCCTCTTATGGAACCCAATTCAATGGTTCTCTCATGAAACCCACACCCAAACTGTTAGCATACCGGAACGTGGTACCCGATACCAATGTTTATGCCGGAACATGGCAACAGATCCCGTGTTTATACCAGAACGTGGCAACTGATCCCATGTTTATGACTGAACGTGGCAATGAATCCAAGTTAGTGTATCGGAACGTAAAACCCGATCCATTCGATAAACCATAATCACAATCACAATGTATATTCTCCCAATCATACAACAAAAGGTGATTCATGGCATACAATTATTCAATTATCCTCATTTACGATTAGGGTGATCAATAATGCAACATTCGCATAAATACATGCATTATAATGAGCAATTACAAACATATATCACACCAACATGAAATCAAAACCATCACCTACCTCAAATCCAAGATTGAATCCCCTAAGGCACTTGAATCTTCCCTTTTCGGATTCTTTCCGCTTGTTTTAGGTCTACAAACAATAATTTATACGCAAGGATCAACAATCAAGACCCAATTACCTAGATCATAATCAATAATACCAACCCGAGGTCAAACCCTTCATCCCTATACCCAGATTAGGGATATTTACCACCATCCTAACAGTTCCAAAACCCTTCCCCAACAATAATCAACCAAGAAACTATGTTCTACGGATCGAAAAATGGATTAGGGGAGTGAAAACCTTACATTTAGCCTCAAGAATGGTGAAAAACTGTCAAGAAAACCCCTGGCAATCCTTAGCTCTAAAAATCCAAAAGTGCAGAATAAAGACATTTTTGGGGTTTTATTTACGACTTAAGTGGCGTCTGTCCCGCTACGACGGGACGCATCCCGCTACAACAGCATGCACGGAGACAGAATGCTGAAATCTGAATTTCAAACCCCCATATCACAACACACCTTTATCCCATGACACTAAGAACATACCTGTTCACTATAAGATCATTTTCGGGAGTTCTACTCACCCGAATTTAATTTCGTAAAGTCGTATGGTTTCCTTAATGTCTTAGCTATCTACTCATATGATAAAATTCATAATTAGATCTCCCAATTGTTACATGATTTCCCTAGACCTTACTGACTTAGATTTCGTCCAAATCTGGACTAGGCTAGGAAATCCCAAGTTACTACAAAAAGTTTTTTCGGACCATTCCTTTCCCATTGGATTTTTCCTAATGACGGAATCAGGTCGTTACTATTGTCATTTATGTATTGATTTTGTAAAATGATAAGTACTCCCTCTGACCACTTTTAATTGTCATGTAGCGCTTTTCGTAAGTCAGTTTGACTAATTTTCAAAGTTAAATTAGATTACATTAATTTGATATATTAAACAAAAAATTTAGATATTCAAAAATTATATGAAAAGTAATATAAATTACATTTTTTTGCATATCAATATGATGAAAAAAATACATCATAAAATGTTAGTCAAAGTTCTTATAGTTTGACTTTAAAAGGAAACCATGACAATTAAAAGTGGGCGGAGGGAGTATTAAGGAACATCTATTTTTACTGAGGACGACATGTAAATAGAAATAAATAAAGTAAAATAATCACATGAATTGCATGAATATGACAACAAACAATTGGGTATAACAATTAAAGAAATAAAATTAAACTAGTTATAGAGAGGAAAATGAATCTTGAGAAAGTATATGAAATTTTAAAATTTTCAACAAAAGAAGTTATGGATGAATTTGGAAAAGAATGGAATGTTATTATTTAAATTAATAAATTCAAGGACTCAATTATTTGTCTTTTGTTATTAAAAGAAATACATTATTTAATATTATTTCAAATTTTAATACTAGATCTTTTTTTATTATTCTAGATCGAAACAAGTTGATATGACCCCCCACCCCACCCCACCCCTTCTTTTATTACGTCCCCATATTCCTTGGTGTGGCAAAGTAGGGCAAAAATATAAAATAGAGGGATGCAGTTTTTATTACTATTGTGGATTAGTTATTTGTCATCACCAACTTAACTTATGATGTATTTGGAAACTCTAGAACAAACGAGTATTTTAGAGAGAGCGGACAAGGAATATCATTACTAATTAACCGCTTTGAGAATCCTCAAAGAATAAACCTAAATAACTCTCTACTCAATGATTAAACTAAAATTAGTTGACGCATGTATAAAATGTATATAATATATGTGTATGATAGTGCGTTATCATGTATAAAAACTAAAAATAAGGTAAACCATAAATTTGTAAGGTAAATGACATAATTGTCCTTCCAATATAAGTTCATGTCTATGTTTTATGTATTCATGTTAACGTGATACAAAGTTTTTAATTAATAAGGGTTTGTGGTGCAATGGTAAGTACTCCTTCATCCTTAATCACCAGGCCGCGGGTTCGATTCCTCTTGGGTATAGAATCGCCTTTGTTCGGGAGTGTTCCGACATGAATTTGAATTTAGTCGTGATCTTATATAGGAATCGAGTGTTACGATGTAGATATGAATTTAGTATCACAAATAGAAGAAGCGGCGCATCATACATTAGTCATTTTCATTAGAGTGCTACATTTTTCGCTTAAAAGTTATTGATAAAATAATATATTATGTATATATAATTATAAAAAAAAATATGTATATAATTTATCAGTTCGATTAGATTATTTCTTCAAAAAAATGTTAACAAAATAAAAAAACAATCAAATATTATTGATTTTTAAAAATGTAAAAACCAAATAAAAGTTAGTTCGATTCAAGTTTTCGAATTGTATCAATTTTTATCTAAATTGTAAACCCCCTAATTGTAAATATTTGATTTATGATTGATTAAAACCTAATTAGGTCATAACCTTGAAAGATTTCCCCAATTTAGAGACATGTATTGCCTCCTAAGATTAAAAAGAACGTGGTTTTCAACACAAAAAATAAACAAATTAAAAAAGATTGTAGTTAAAATATTTTTTATAATATCTAAAATTTTCAAATTAACTATGACTTTGAATTATGGAGAAAGTGTCACTCCCCGAGCCTACACCCTAGGCGGGACTGGCACTCGAGAACTATTGTTGTCCCCAAGCGAACCCTTGGCCTGACTTACTTACTCTGCGGAAGACTTTAAGCATTAAGAAAAGAACTCAAATGCAAGATAACTCAACCGTCTCAAACTTAACTCATAATGTTTTAGAAATAAACATTTAACTTAGCCAAAGTGGCAACTCAAATATGAACATAAGTGAATAGCAAAGTATAGACAAATGAACTAACTGACTGTCTATCTATAAAGCCTCTAAACAACTGAGATGGATGTCGGGACAAGACTCCTGATCATTCTAACAAATGAAATACTAAAAAGTAAATGATAACAAAGGGGCCCTCCGAAAAGCAAGGAGGCTCACCAACTGACTCTGAATGCTTAACTGGATCAACGAGGCACTAGATGATGATCCTGGTTAACTGTGTCTACATCATAATAATATGCACGCAAAATGGCATCAGTACATTGAATGTACGAGTATGCGAGGGGGATTCTAAAACAAGACATAAACTTGAAAGAGACTGAAGAACTTACCTGGCTCAACTCAACTTAACTGAACTACTTTCAATATAAAGTAGTGTCAATAAATGCAGTTTAAAGAAAAAGCTTTAAAACATGGTTTTCAACTCTGTGTATTTAGAAATACAATAATGATTTTGTATGTATGCTAACATACAATATGAACTTTGTTTGTATATATAAATACAAATATTTCTGATGTACATAAAAATACAAACTACTGTTGTGGGAGTTTCTCTAACCGACAACCACCACTCTGAGCCTAACTGGTGTACAGCGTCTTGCCCATTCTGCCAGAAATGTCCTATACTTTTCCGTCATATAGAACGTCTTAACTAAGTGGATCCACTAGTCTATGCTAAAAAACACTTAATGAATCATCTAAAAAGTATGATCCTTTACTACCCATAATGGCTACATGGTTTATCGGGGCTATGAGTTATCTAAACTCTCCCCCATATCGGTGTTCAATACTACTCCCAAAATATACTAGCTCATATGTTTTAAAAAAAAACATAACTTCTTTCTTTGGTTTGAGATAATGACTCAACACTTAGCTTAAAATCTCTCTTGAAATCGATGTTCCATTTCTTACTCAAATGTGAAAACATTTACTCTTTAACTAAAACCTAGCTCAAAGGCTCTTTTGGAAACCAAGGTTTCCTTTCTTCTTTAAATGTGAAAACATTTACTCTTTAACTAAAAACTAGCTCAAAGGCTCTTTTGGAAATCAAGGTTTCCTTTCTTCTTTAAATATGAAAACATTTTACTCTTTGGAAATACATAGTCCCGATATACTTTTTTGAAGAAATGAACAACAAACTTTACTCTTTACTCAAATCAAAACTCAAGTCTTACAAAGTTAAAACATTTGTACTAAGACTTTTGGAAGACTCTATGAATTTCTCTTGACTTGGCTCTTAACTTCTCTTGACTTGACTCTTAACTTTCATTGAATTGAATAATGGTTTCAAGAATTGTGATTTGTGATAGGAAAGATCTCATGATTTTTAGGAGTGTTTTTATATAGTTCATCATGAAAAAAGATCAAGAAATCACTGTCTGGAAACTAGTCCGCGAAGCGGAGATGTATTTAAATTTTTGGTCGCAAAAATAATTTTTGAGGCAGAACGGTCAGTGACCGTGACGCAACGTGAGGGAGGATTTTCCAAATCTGAGGAACAGATCCGCGTCGCAGACCTGGTACCCAGATTTGTCCGTTTGTTCCTTTTTCATTTTCCAGCCCCAATTCACCTAAAATCGATTCTTTTTCTCAAATTCCCTTTAGATTTAGATACCCAGTATGTATACACAAGAATCTAACTCAAACAACTCAAGGAAACTACATTTTAACCACAAGGAACTCCTCAATCTCAACCTTACTCAAGAACGAAGGTCAATTTCAAGAACACCATTAAAGATTGATCAACTTTCAACTTTCTAGAATGAACTTAGCTGAAATAAACAGGATTGGCATGTGGGTGAACGAACCCAATGCTATGAAAGACTCACATACCTTGTAGGGATTAACCCTTGGCGAAATCCACAAGCAATTCTCCACGAAATCGACGAATCCTTGCTTCTTCTCCTCTTCTTTTCTTTTCTCTCAAAACCCTAACTCTTTTGTGAAAGTGTAAACTAATCTAATTCTGTTTAGACCCCAATTAATAACCAAAAATCGAAATCAAGTCATGGGGCATGGAAAAGACCATAATCCCCTTCTAAAACCAGGATTTGACTTTCCTTATTTGAACAACCCAGCTTCCAATGGGCATAACACACTCATACAAACTTGGAATTTTGCAAACTCGGCGACATTGCAAAGATTATTCCAAGATATTTCCTAAAATATCTAGAAACACAACTAACTCATCCTGAGTTAGGAGTTATGGTCATTTGAAGTTGATCGAAAACTCCAACTTAACTTAACATAAACAAATTTTCCAGATTTTTATTATTTCCAAAAATCACTCTTTCTCATTCTAGATCTTTCTAGTTACGGAGTGTTAAAATATCTCCCACTTGGGAACATTCATATTAGAATGAGATTACACTTAATAGGATAAGAGTGTAACATGTAACATTCAGCTCAAGCACCCAAGCAATGGAATTACAACATGCTAACTTATAAATGAAAGAGTACTAAGAAGAGAATTAGTACCTTGATCTGGAATTTCTCCGGTTTCAAAGAGGTGTGGATATCTCTTCTTCATATCCTCCTCACCTTCCCAAGTAGATTCCTCAACAAACTGGTAACTCCGAAGAACTTTGACTAATGCTACTTTCTTAGTCCTCAACTTGCGAACTTGATGATCTAGAATCAAATTTGGAATCTCCTCATGAGATAAGCTATCATTGATACCAATATCTTCTTCAACATGGAGCCATGAAATATCGAATGAACCATTGCCAACTCTTGGGGTAGCTCTAACTCATAAGCTACATTACCTACTATTTTGATATTCTGTAAGGGCCAATATACCGGGGACTAATCTTTCCCTTCTTACCAAATCTCATGACACCTTTCATGGGTGAAACTTTCAAGTAGACCTAATCATCGACTTCAAACTCTAACTCTCTTATCCTAAAATCAATGTAGGATTTTTTACGACTCTGCACCATTTTCAACCTCTTTTGAATCACTTTCACCTTCTCCATAGCTTGATGAACTAAATCTAGTCCTATCAACCCAGCTGAACCAACCTCAAACCATCCAATAGGAGACCTGCATCTTCTCCCATAAAGAGCTTCATAAGGAGCCATTTGGATGCTAGAGTGGTAACTATTGTTATAAGCAAACTCAAAGAGAGGTAGGTGATCATCCCCATTACCCTTGAAATTAATCACACAATCTACCTTGATACCTCTATACACCATCTCCCCCTTGTTAAAAAGCCATCATTTTTTGCTTATGAACATTTACCTTTAATTTAAGCAATATAGGATCTTGGTCTTGCTTTTATTTAACCTCTGACACTAATGATGATTCAGCCCCATTCATCACCACCACTCTTCCTTCTGTGGAATCCATTAGTCGAACTCCTAAGCGTACAAGTCTATGCATATTTTTTGCTATCTATCTCTTGTCTTCCTCAACATAGGAGGTGCTACCCATAGATAATTTACTCAAGGCATCAGCAACAACTTTATCCTTACTTGGGTGATAAAAAATACTCATGTCATAATCCTTGAGTAATTGCAACCACCTCCTTTGTCTGAAATTAAGTTCTTTCTGAGTAAACATATACTGAAGACTCTTACGATCGGTGAACACATCCACATGAACACCATAAAGATAATGGCACCATATTTTTAAAGCAAATACTATGGCAGCCAACTCTAGATCATGTGTTGGGTAATTCTTCTCATGAACTTTCAACTGTATGGAGGCATAAGCTATAACCTTGTCATTCTGCATTAATACGCAACCAAGCCAACTCTAGATGCATCACAATACACCACGAAGCCTTGAGTACCTTCTAGTAAGGTCAAAACTAGGGCAGTAGTCAATCTCTTTAATATTCCTAAAAGCTTTTCTCAAAAGCTTCAGACCATTGAAACTTCACTATTTTCTAAGTTAGCTTGGTCAAAGGAGACGAAATAGATGGGAACCCCTCTACGAACCTTCTATAATAGCCAGCCAAACCCAAGAAACTCTTAATATCAGTTAGAGATGTGAGTCTAGGACAATTCTACACTACCTCAATTTTCTGAGTATCAACTTTAATTCCCTCTCCACACACATTGTGGCCTAACAATGCCATAAACTCAAGCCAAAACTCACACTTAGAGAACTTGGCATACAATTCTCTGTCCTTTAGAGTCTTGAGAACTATTCTGAGATGACTAGCATGATCTTCTTAATCCCCTGAATAGATTAGTATGTCATCAATGAAGACGATAACAAACATATCTAAATAAGGTTTGAAAACTTTATTCATAAGGTCCATGAATGTTGCAGGCGCATTGGTCAAACCAAAGGACATGACCAGAAACTCATAATGACCATAACAGGTCCTGAATGCTGTCTTTGGAATATCACATTGCCTCACTCTTAACTGATGGTATCCTGATCTGAGTTCTATCTTAGAAAAATAAGTAGCACCCTGAAGCTGATTGAAAAGAACATCAATCCTTGGGAGAGGAAATTTATTCTTGATGGTAACTTTGTTTAACTGGCGATAATCTATACACATTCTTAGGTAGCCATCCTTCTTCCTCACAAATAAGACCGAAGTGCCCCAGGGTGAGACACTTGTTCGGATAAAACCTTTCTCTAAAATATCTTTCAATTGCTCTTTTAACTCTTTCAGATCTGCTAGTGCCATTCTATATGGCGTAATAGAGATAGGACGAGTATCTGGAAGAACATCTATATCGAAGTCTATCTCTTTCTCAGGAGGGACTCCAGGAAGATCATCTGGGAAAACTTTTGGAAATTGTTTTACTATTGAAACTGACTGATTATGAGGTATCTCGACACTAGAGTCATTAACACAGACTAAGTGATAGACACACTCCTTAGAAACTAACTTACTTGCCTTAAGGTATGAAATAAAATGACTCTTAGGCACTACTGAACTACTTTTCCACTCTATAGTTGGCTCATTTGGAAACTGGAACTTGACAAATCAAGTTCTACAATCAACTGAGGCATAACAGGCATGAAGCCAGTCCATCCCAAGAATAAAATCAAAATTTATCATGTCTAACTCAACTAAATCAGCCATGATGCTCTTGTGATTGACAAAAATAGGACAATCACGATAGGATCTCTCTAGTAGAATAGACTCACTAACGGGTGTAGAAACACTGATGGGTTACAAAGTTTCTCAAGAAGAACATTAAAATTCATCGCAACATACAGAGTTACAAAGGATAAACTCACTCATGGATCTAGCAAAGCATAGCCATTAAAGTTAAAGACTTGGATCATACTAGTGGCAACATTTGGCGAATCGTTTTGCTCTTGGCGACTAGCGATAGCATATAGGTGGTTTGTTCCTCCGCCAGTACTGGAAGTAGCTCCTCTATGTGCATCCTTGTCTGGTGGAGCAACTGATGAAGATTGTACTCTATTGCCCTGATTCCCATTACCATTACCCTGCTAGTTCTTTAGACATTCTCACATGAAATGACCATTCTGGCCATACTTGAAACATCCAGTGGAGCCATCACGACACATCCCTGAGTGGTTCCTACCACACTTAGCACATGCAGAATCTTAGTTCCCCCTTGTGCCATACTACCTTGCAACTGTGCAAGCCTAGCTCTGAAATTCTGGAATTCTAACTATTGTACTCACATTTGTTTCTTGGTATAGGTGCACCAGCAAATGATGGAGTAGGTCCCTTTTACTTATGTTGGGAAGAAGACCGGTTCGCATTACTCTTTTGCTGCCCGGATTCATCCCCTGACGTCTTAACTTTCTTATTCTTAAACTCTTCCCTATCCTTGAGCTTATCCTCCTCAACTTGTTGCACATAGATCATCAGCCTTGCTATGCCCATGTCACCTATTAGCATGGATTCCTTACTTTCCTTATTTGACAGACAAGGCAACCCAACAACGAATAAACTGATCTTGCTTCTCATGTCGGCAACCATCTTTTTGCTTCTCTTAGCTCATGGGGAAAGAAAAACCCCATGAAGGCACTCTTAAAACAGTCCAACTCATAATTGGTTACGTGCAAGCACGAATTAGAAAGAAATTGTATAGAGATGAACTCTACCGCATGAAATGAGTATAAAGAAAGTGAGATAGTCCCTAAAGTGTTGCAACCTCCTAATTATAGATGTGGCGCGCTTCACACCGATAACTAGGACTCTACAGACATGACTTCATAGACTTCCTAGGATTCTTGAACTCTGTGCTCTGATACCATGTTTTTCGCTCCCCGAGCCTACACCCTAGGTAGGACTGACACTCAATAACCATTGTTGGCCCCCAGCGAACCCTTGGTCTGGCTTACTTACTCAGTGAAAGACTTTAAGCATTAAGAAAAGAACTCAAATGCAAGAAAACTCAACTGTCTCAAACTTAACTCATAATGTTTTGGAAATAAACATTTTACTTAGCCAAAATGGCAACTCAAATATGAACATAAGCCAATAGCAAAGAAAACACAAATGATCTAACTTATTGTCTATCTATAAAGCCTCTAAATAACTGAGATGGATGTCGGGACAATACCCCCGATCATCCTAACCAATGAAATACTAAAAAGCAAATGATAACAAAGAGGGCCTCCAAAAATCAAGAAGGCTCACCAACTTACTCTAAATGCTTAACTGGATCAATGAGGCGCTGGATAATGATCCTGACTACTTGTGTCTGCATTATAATAAGATGTAGGCCAAATGGCATCAGTACATTGAATGTACGAGTATGAGAGGGGAATTCTAAAACAAGACATAAGCTTGAAAGGGGCTGAAGAACTTACCTGGCTCAACTCAACTCAACTCAACTGATTTAAATATAAAGCAGTGTAAATAAATGTTGTATAAAGAAAAATCTTTAAAACTTGGTTTTCAACTATGTGTATTAGAAATACAATAATGACTTTGTATGTATGCAAAGATACAATATGAACTTTGTTTGTATATAATAAATACAAATATTTCTGATGTATATAAAAAAACAAAATACTGTTGTGGGAGTTTCTCTAACGACAACCACCACTTTGAGCGTAAGTGGCAATACAACGTCTTGCCCATGCTGCCAGAACTATCCTATACTTTTCCGTCATATAAAATGCCTTAACTAAATGGATCCACTAGTTTATGCTAAAAAACACTTAGGGAATCATCTAAAACGTATGATACTTTACCACCCATGATGGCTACATAGTTTATGGGGGCTGTGAGTTATCTGAACTCTCCCCCATATCAGTGTTCAATACTACTCCCAAAATATACTAGCTCATATGTTTTAAAAAAAAACATAACTTCTTTCTTTGGTTTGAGATAATGACTCAACACTTAGCTTAAAATCTCTCTTGAAATCGATGTTCCATTTCTTGCTCAAATGTGAAAATATTTACTCTTTAACTGAAAACTAGCTCAAAGGCTCTTTTGGAAACCAAGGTTTCCCTTCTTCTTAAAATGTGAAAACATTTACTCTTTAACTGAAAACTAGCTCAAAGGCTCTTTTGGAAATCAAGGTTTCCTTTCCTCTTTAAATGTGAAAACATTTTCCTATTTGGAAATACATAGTCCCGATATATTCTTTTGAAGAAATGTACTTCAAACTTTACTCTTTACTCAACTCAAAACTCAAGTCTTAAAACAAAGTTAAAACATTTGTAATAAGACTTTTGGAAGACTCTATGAACTTCGCTTGACTTGGCTCCTAACTTTTCTTGACTTCACTCTTAACATTCCTTGAATTGAATTATGGATTCAAGGATTGTGATTTGTGATAGGAAAGATCTCCTGATATTTAGGAGTGTTTTAAGATAGTTAATCATGAGAAAAGATCAAGAAATCATTGTCTAGAAACTAGTCCGCGATGCGGAGATGTACTTGAATTTTTGGTCGCGAAAATAATTTTTGAGGGAATATGGCATGTGACCGCTTTGCGATGCGAGGGAGGATTTTTCAAATCTAAGGAACAGGTCCGCGTCGCGGACCTAGTACCAAAATTTTTCTGACTTGTTCCTTTTTCGTTTTTTAGCCGCAATTCGCCTAAACTCAGTTCTTTTTCTCAAATTCCCTTTGGATTCATATACCTAGTATGTATACATAAGAATCTAACTCAAACAACTCAAGGAAACAACATTTTAACCTCAAGGAACTCCTCAATCTCAACGTAACTCAAGAAGGAAGACCAATTTCAAGAACACCATTCAAGATTCATCAACTTTCAACTCTCTAAAATGAACTTCGCTGAAATAAACAGGGTTGGCGCGTGGGTGAATGAATCCAATGCTATGAAGGACTCACATACCTCGTAGGGATTAAACCTTGTCAAAATTCACAAGCAATTCTCCACGAAATCGACGAATCCTTGCTTCTTCTCCGCTTTTCTCCTCCTCTTTTCTCTTCTCTCAAAACCCTAACTATTTTTTGAAAGCGTAAATTGATGTAATTCTGTTTAGACCCCAATTAATAACCAAAAAATGAAATTAAGTCATGGAGCATGGAAAATACCATAATGCCCTTCTAAAACCCGGATTTGACTTTCCTTATTTGTACAAACCAACTTTCAATGGGCATAATACACTCATACAAACTAGGAATCGCGCAAACTCGACGGCGTTGGAAAGATTATTCCAATATATTTCCTACGATATTTGGAAACACACCTAACACATCATGAGCTAGGAGTTATGGTCGTTTGAAGTAGACCGGAAACTCCAACTTAACCAAATTTTCCAGATTTTTATTATTTCCAAAAATCACTCTTTCTCATACTAGCTCTTTCTAGTTACGGGGTGTTGCAATATCTCCCCCTTGGGGACATTCGTCCTCGAATGAGATTACTTTTAATAGGATAAGGGTGTGACATGTAACATTCAGCTCAAACACCCAACAAGCAATAGAACTACAATATGCTAACTTATAAATTATAGAGTACTAAGAAGAGAATTAGTACCTTGATCTGGAATTTCTCCGGTTTTAAAGAGGTGTGCATATCTCTTCTTTATATCCTCCTCACCTTCCCAAGTAGCTTCCCCAACAAACTGGTTCCTCCAAAGAACTCTGACTGATACTACCTCCTTGGTCCTCAACTAGCGAACTTGATGATATAGAATCTAAACAGGAATCTCCCCATAAGATAAGCTATCCTTGATACCAATATCTTCAGTTGGTATGATAAGTGAAGGATCTCTCATGCACTTCTTCAACATGGAGCCATGAAATACCAGATGAACCGTTGCCAACTCTTAGGGTAGCTCCAACTCATAAGCTACAATACCTACCCTTTTCAATATTCTGTAAGGGTTAGTATACCGGGGACTAAGCTTTCCCTTCTTACCAAATCTCATAACACCTTTCATGGGTGAAACTTTCAAGTAGACCGAATCATCGACTTCAAACTCTAACTCTCTTCTCCTAACATCAGTGTAGGATTTTTGACGACTCTGCACCGTTTTGAACCTCTCTTGAATCACTTTCACATTTTCCATAGTTTGATGAACTAAATCTGGTCCTATCTACCCAGCGTCACCAACCTCAAACCATCCAATAGGAGATCTGCATCTTCTCCCATAAAGAGCTTCATAAGGAGCCATTTGGATGCTAGAGTGGTAACTATTGTTATAAGCAAACTCAATGAGAGATAGGTGATCAACCCAATTACCCTTGAAAATCAATCACACAATCTACCTTGATACCTCAATACACCATCTCCCCCTTGTTCAAAAGCCATTACTTTTTGCTTATGAACATTTACCTTTAATTCAAGCAATATAGGATCTTGGTCATGCTTTTCTTTCACCTTAGACACTAATGATGATTCAACCCCATTCATCACCACTACTCCTTCTTCTGTGGAATCCATTAATCGAACTCCAAAGTATGCAAGTCTGTGAACATCTTTTGCTAACTCTCTCTTTTCTTCCTCAACATGGGTGGCTGGCCATAGTTAATCTACTCAAGGAATCAACAACAACATTAGCCTTACTTGGGTGATAAAGAATGCTCATGTCATAATCCTTGAGTAATTGCAACCACCTCCTTTGTCTGAGGTTAAGCCTTTTCTGAGTAAACACATACTGAAGACTCTTATGATCGGTGAACAATTCACATCCACATGAACACCATAAACATAATGGCACCAAATTTTAAAGCAAATACTACGGCAGCCAACTCTAGATCATGGGTTTGGTAGTTTTTCTCATGAACTTTCAACTATATGGAGGTAGAAGTTATAACCTTGCCATTCTGCATTAATACGCAACCCAAACCAACTCTAGAAGCATCACAATACACCACAAAACCTTGAGTACCTTATGGTAAGGTCAAAACTGGGGCAGTAGTTAATCGTTTTTTCAATTCATGAAATTTTTCTCACAAGCTTCAGATCATTGAAACTTTATTGTTTTCTGAGTTAGCTAGGTCAACGGAGACGAAATAGATGGGAACCCCTCTACGAACTTTCTATAATAGCCAGCCAAACCCAAGAAACTCCTAATATTAGTTGGAGATGTGGGTCTAGGCCAATTCTGTACTACCTCAATTTTCTGAGTATCAACTTTAATTCCCTCTCCACACACAATGTGGCCTAAGAATGCCACAAACTCAAGCCAAAACTCACACTTAGAGAACTTGGCATATAACTCTCTATCTTTTATAGTCTGGAGAATTATTCTGAGATGACAAGCATGATCTTCTTCATCCGTTAAATAGATTAGAATGTCGTCAATGAAGATGATAACAAACATATCTAAATAAGGTTTGAAAACTTTATTCATAAGGTCCATGAATGTTGCATGCGCATTGGTCAAACCAAAAAACATGACCAGAAACTCATAGTGACCATAACGGGACCTGAATGTTGTCTTTGGAATATCACATTGCCTCACTCTTAACTGATGGTAGCCTGATCTAATGTCTATCTTAGAGAAAGAAGTAGCACCCTGAAGTTGATCGAAAAGATCATTAATTCTTGGGAGAGGATGTTTGTTCTTGATGGTAACCTTGTTCTACTAGAGATAATCTGTACACATTCTAAGGGAATTATCCTTCTTCCTCACAAATAAGACCGGAGTGCCCCTAGGTGAGACACTTGGTCGGATAAAACCTTTCTCTAAAATATCTTTCAACTGCTCTTTTAACTCATTCAGCTCTGTTGGTGCCATTCTATATGGCGGAATATAAATAGGGCAAGTATCTGGAAGAACATCTATACTGAAATCTATCTCTCGCAAGAGGGACTCCAGGAAGATCATCTGGGAAAACTTCTAGAAACTTTTTTACTATTGAAACTCACTGAATAGAAGGTATCTCAACACTAGAGTCATTAACTCGGACTAAGTGATAAACACACTCCTTATAAACTAACTTTATTGCCTTAAGGTATGGAATAAAACGACCCTTAGGCACTGTTGAACTACTTTTCCACTCTATAACTGGCTCATTTGGAAACTGGAACTTGACAAATCAAGTTCTACAATCAACTGAGGCATAACTGTCATGACCCGAGTCTACACCCTGGACGTGGCCGGCACTTAAGAACCATTGCTAGTCCCCAAGCGAACCCTCATCCTAGCTGACTACAAGCGGAAGACTAACTTAAGCATGCAAAAGCTTAAAACTGAATAAAATTCAATAAACTCAACTTTTCAAAACTTTAACTCAAATGAACAACTTAGAAAAAAATATATATTCAACTCGACATAAAATAGGCACTTAAGTCTTTAAAACATTTAATAAAATAAATGAATAATACAGACTTCTCAACTATATTAACTATCTATAAAGCCTCTAACTGATAAAGATAGAAGTCGGGACAAGACCTACAACATTCTGACTAAACTGAAAAGTAAATAGAATCCTCTAGAAAATAAGGAGGCTCACCATAGCAAACTGGAACTTTCGGATGTATCAACGAAGCTCATGTTGATGACCCTGAATACCTGTGTCTACATCATGAGAGGATGCAGGCAAAAATGGCTCAGTACGTGGAAGGTACGAGCATGAAAAAGGAATTATAAAGCATAAACATAAGTTTGAAACTTGATAAAAAGGAAACATACTTACCTCTTACCAAACTTCCTCAACACAAGGAATACTCAAGGATATTCAAAACTACTCAAACTTACTCAACTCATAAGTACTCAAGGATAAAATACTCAACTTCAAAGATATGATACTTGACTTGAAATACTCAACTCTGGATACTCAACTCATGAATACTTAATTAACTCATTTCATTATAAAGAAGTTTAAAACAAGTGCAATATAAAGAAAAGGAAAACTGTTTAAAACATGATGTCAACTCATAATCATAAATTCATAAAAGACATACCATGCTCCCTCTCAAAGTCTACTTGTGCAATGCAAGAATGAAGTCTCATACCCCCATTCATACTAAGTAGAACCCCTTGAGGAACCATGCAATTATTGTTGTGGGAGTTTCTCTAACAGACAACCGTCACTTAAGAGCTATAAAGATGATAAAGCGATCTACCTCATGCTGTCAGCACATCCTATACCCGGCCAAAGGTATAGGACCTGAACTACTAAGTGGATCCACTAGTCTATGTAAAAAGGATTCATCTAAAAAGTATGACCCTTTTCTACACATGATGGCTACATGGTTTATGGAGATGTGAGTTATCTGAACTCATGCTCGTCTCCATATCAGTGCTCAATATTAATCCCAAAATATGATACTAGCCCTTTATGTTTAAAACATACTTCATTCTATGATTTGAGATAATTGCTCCAAAACTTAGCTCAAAGGCTATCTTGGAAATCAAAGTTTCCTCTCTTGCTTCATTTAGAAAGTGATTTCTCTTTTCTGAAAACTAGCCCGAAGGCTCTTTGGAAATCTTAGTTTCCATTCATATTTAAATGTGAAAACATTTTAAATCTCTTTGGGAATACTTAGTCCCCATACACTTTTGAAGAAATGAACATCAATCTTTACTCTTTACTCTTTACTCTTTACTCTTCTCAAAACTTAAGTCTTAAAACAAAGTTAAAACGTTTATAAAAGACTTCTTAAAAATATGGTTCACGCCAAATTATGGACTTGAACGACAAAATGCAAGGTTTTCAATAACCATAGATAGACTCAAATACTTGGAATTCAAGAAATTCAATAATACTACAAATTTCAAGAATGCTCAACTCAGAGGGTTCATGCAGAATTATGAGCATGAGTCACTCAACTCAAGGACTCAAAGATACTTCTCATCTCAAGATTGTTTGACTTATAATGTTCATGCAGAATTATGGGCATGAACAACTCAACTCATGGACTTCATGGGTAATAGGTAATAGTCCCATGATTAGGATTATAATCTCGGAAAGGTTAGGAACTCGATACTCAAGACTTAGAACTTGAAGATACTACTCCTTACAAAGATACTAAACTGATGGAGTTCATGCGGAAGTTATGGGCATGAACGACTCGACTCGAGGGTCTACATAGTAATATGGAACTCGTGAATACAACTTTTCTAATTCTCATCTTTACTTTCTCAGAACCTAGTTCAAATCAATAGTGATCTCAAAGGATTCACAATTGAACTCAAAGCTTTGCCTCAACTCTACTCTTAACTCTCTTTTGAATGTGAATTATGAATTCAAGAGTTATGCTTCATGGTATGAAGGATCTTGTAATGATAAAGTAGACTCATGAATACATTCTCCTCACTCGTACTCACTTGCTCAAGTCTTGAAACACGTTAGTAGAAATTGTAGAAGACTCATCAAAAGGACTTAAAGGACTTTCTTAGAATGTTCGGAAGAATTCTCAAAAACTTAACTCTTAACTCTACCTTGAACTTGAATTATGGTTTCAAGGTTGTGGTTTGTGATAGGAAAAATCTCATGATGTTTAGGATTGATTTAACATAGCTAAACATGAGAAAAGATCAAAATTCACTGCTTGGAAGCTAGTCCGCAATGCGGAGACGCATTAAAATAAGTGGTCGCGAAATAACTTTTGAGGCAAAGAGGTCTGTGACCTCTCCGCAACGCGAAGACAACTTTATGAAATAGGGAGGCGGGTCCACAACGCGGGGCCAAGTGCCAGATTTGCCCGACTTTTTCCTTCTTCATTTTCTAACCCCAATTCACCTAAACTCGATTCTTTTTCTCAATCTCTCTTTAGATTTAGATACCCAGCACATGTACACTAGAATCTAACTCTAACCCCTCTATAAATCGACACATTGACCTCAAGAACTCCTCAATCTCAGCCCAATTCAAGAACAAAATAAAATTCATGACTACATAACAAGAACATCAAAGCTTCAACCTTTAGAACGAATTTAAAGCTGAAATTAATATGATTGGCATGTGGGTGAACAAACTCAACACTATGGAAGCTTACATACCTGAAAGAGCCATCTTCTTGAAGCTACTTGAAGGAAAATCTTGAAATATAAACCCTAGCCTTAGCGTTTCTTGAATTCCTTGAGCGTAGAATTTTCGGAGTGGATGAGAGGGTTTGATTTAAGAAAACTGATTTTCTACACGTTTAGGGAAATTTAGATGACCTCCTAAGGGGTTTTAGTACTAAAATACCCCCAAAAAAATAATTAAAATGAGCTGGGAGTCGGAAAGATCTTTCACTAGGCAGTGAAGTCCGTGTTGGCTCGCGTCGCAGAGCTATCACTTCGCTGCTGCCAGGTTTGCATGACGTTAGTAAATCTGTCATTACTTTTTACTCAGAGCTCGGAATTGAGAAAACTCAGTGGCGTTGGAAATATAATTCGAAGACCTTTCCTAAGGTATTTGTTAGCACACCTAAATAATCTTTATCTACGAGTTATGATTGTTTAAAGTTGACCCAAAACTCATACTTAGCTTAACTTGCAAAATTTCAGATTTTGCTATTTCCAATTCGATTCTTTTTGGAACTCAAGGTGCTACGTCTAGTGACCTTAACACTCAGCAAATTTTAAATTCTTTGCAAATATCTCAATCACTACAAATAAGGATTTGAGTCTTAGTTCAAAAAATTTCTAGGGTGTTACAATATCTACCCCTTGGGATCATTCGTCCTCGAATGATGACTGGACTGGGTATGGAATGGGTTACTCTTACTAAGGTCTGAGTCTAATGGTATGCTCTTACTATATTCAAGCTTAACCCATATCCTTAAGTTCGGATTATATACCTCTCTATAGGAAATCTCATCCCAACACTATTACTCTTTACCACCACATTTAATCTTAGTAGTCTAACAACTCTATGGACTCCTACTAACCAGCTCCTTAAGAACTTCTCAACACTTGACCTGATTTCTCCTCTTATCATCTCCCCCTTAGGCCTAAAGCTAACACTTGAAATCTATGGACCTATTCCACATTAACAACTCAATTATGCTATCCAGGCACACATGGAAAATCATAACTTAATTGGAACCTCATCTGGTAACATACCATCTCGTCACACCTCTTAATGCTCTTGTTACTCTTTTGACTTAGCCACACTTCACTGCCCTTATCTAAAGGTTAGGGTCTCTCTCACTTGTACTACTCACATTCATTGCAACAACCATATCAAATCCTCACCTACTCTATGTCAAGTCTACCATATCAAATCTCAAGACTAACATCATCACCCTCATGTTGTCATTCTTTGGATCATGACACTCATCTCAAATTCAAGCTTAATGTTTATTACTAAACCCAAATATCAATATGATTGCTCGCTTACTATACTATACCTCATTACTTAATCAGTTCAATAACCTTCTATACATCATGACCCTCTCAAACATATCATAAGTCTAGTTTATATCTATCCCTTCATAAATACTCTGTGCTTCTATTCAGCACATACACTTGTTCATTACCTACACAATGACACTTCATCGCAAACTCTTTTCTAGCTAAAACACTCTCTACCTTCTATGATGCAATCTTCACAACTCATCACTTCTTAGTCGACCCATAAGGGAAAACTCTTCATTAATAACTTACTAGGTGCATGACTATAGTAACATAGTTTGGCTCATCACTATCTCCCTTTCTAGGATTATTAAACCTCTGCATACTTTCCTCTAACTCTGGGCTATTTCACTACTACTTCTCATGATCTCGTCATTCATGCCATCTTTTAGGATGAGAATACTACCCAAGCTCTAAACATACTTCCTCATAAGGATCTCAGCTAAAACAAGGCTTAAGGAAAAGAGTACAACTCACTTTTAGCTCAAACGCACGATTCAAATGAATATGGGTGCATTCCTCTTAAACTGAACAATTCACTTACTCTTGGACTTCTCTTAAGCCCCTCTGGAGTCTCATGACTTCCTCAAAACTCTTGCTAAGAACAACTCATCGACAAAGAACTGACTCTGCTTTTCAACCACCTTTAGTATGATGGGTAGTTGAATGATTCTGAGAAACGCATGAGTTAGAATAAGTCTCTAGGACATAGCTCTATTGCACGATTAAGAGTATGATAGAAGGAAAACTTTTCTTAAATGTCTGTAGTCTCTCATTTACAGAAGTGGAGCCCTCACAACCATAAACAAGATCCTACTTGACACGGCTTCATAGACACCCTAGGACACTTAAACTCTATGATCTAATACCAAGTTTGTCACAACCCGAGTCTACACCCTGGATATGGCCGGCACTTAAGAACCATTGCTGGTCCCCAAGCAAACCCTTATCCTGGCTTACTGCAAGTGGAAGACTAACTTAAGCATGCAAAAGCTTAAAACTAAATAAAATTCAATAAACTCAACTTTTCAAAACTTTAACTCAAATGAACAACATAGAATAAAAATAAAAAATTCAACTAGCCATAAAATAGGCACTTAAGTCTTTGAAACATTTAATAAAATAAATGAATAATACAGACTTCTCAACTATACTGACTATCTATGAAGCCTCTAACTGATAAAGATGGAAATTGGGACAAGACCCACGACATCCTGACTAAACTGAAAATTAAATGAAATCCACCAAAAAATAAGGAGGCTCACCATAGCTAACTCAAACTTTCGGATGTATCAACGAAGCTCATGTTGATGACCCTGAATACATGTGTCTGGATCATGAGAAGATGCAGGCCAAATGGCTCAGTACGTGGAATGTACGAGCATGTAAGAGGAATTATAAAGCATATACATAAGTTTGAAACTTGATAAAAGAAAACATACTTACCTCTTCTCAAACTTACTCAACTCAAGGATATTCAAAACTACTCAAACTTACTCAAATCAGAAGTACTCAAGGATAAGATACTCGACTTCAAAGATATGATACTTGACTTGAAATACTCAATTCTGGATACTCAACTCATGAATACTTAACTGAACTCATTTCATTATAAAGAATTTTAAAACAAGTGCAATATAAAGAAAAGAAAAACTGTTTAAAACATGCTGTTAACTCATAATCATAAATTTATAAAAGACATACCATGATCCCTCTCAAAGTCTACTTGTGCAGTGCATGAATGAAGTCCCATATCCCCATTCATACTAAGCAGAACCCTTTGAGGAACCATGCAATTACTATTGTGGGGGAGTTTCTCTAACCGACAACCATCACTTAAGAGCTATAGTGATGATACAGCGATCTACCTCACGCTGCCAGCGCATCCTATACCCGGCCAAAGGTATAGGACCTGAACTACTAAGTGGATCCACTAGTCTATGCAAAAAGGATTCATCTAAAAAGTATGACCCTTTTCTACCCATGATGGCTACATGGTTTATGGAGACATGAGCTATCTGAACTTAAGTTTGTCCCCATATCAGTGCTCAATACTACTCCCAAAATATGATGCTAGCTGTTTATGTTTAAAACATACTTCTTTCTATGATTTGAGATAATTTCTCATAAACTTAGCTCAAAGGCTATCTTGGAAAATCAAGGTCTCCCCTCTTGTTTCATTTAGAAAGCGATTTCTCTTTTCTAAAACTTGCCTTAAGGCTCTTTGGAAATCTCAGTTTCCATTCTTATTTAAATGTGAAAACATTTTAAATCTCTTCGGAAATACTTAGTCCCTATATACTTTTGAAGAAATGAACTTCAAGATTTACTCTTTACTCTTTACTTAACTCAAAACTTAAGTCTTAAAACAAAGTTAAAACATTTAAAAAAGACTTCTTAAAAGTATGGTTCACGCCGAATTATGGACTTGAACGATTCAATGCAAAGTTTTCAATAACCATAGATAGACTCAAATACTTGGAATTCAAGAACTTCAATGATACTACAAATTTCGAGAATGCTCAACTCAGAGGGTTCATGCGGAATTATGAGCATGAACTACTCAACTCAAGGACACAAAGATACTTCTCATCTCAAAATTGTTCGACTTATAATGTTCATGAGGAATTATGGGCATGAACAACTCAACTCATGGACTTCATGGGTAATAGGTAATAGTCCCATGATTAGGATTATAATCTCGGAAGAGTTAGGAACTTGATACTCAAGACTTAGAACTTGAAGATACTACTCCTTTCAAAGATACTAAACTAATGGAGTTCATGTAGTAATTATGGGCATGAACGACTCGACTCGAGGGTCTACATAATAATATGGAACTCGTGAATACGAGTCTTCTCATTCTCATACTTACTTTCTCAGAACCTAGTTCAAATCGATAGTGATCTCAAAGGATTCACAATTGAACTCAAAGCTTTGCTTGAACTCTACTCTTAACTCTTTCTTGAATGTGAGTTACGAATTCAAGAGTTATGCTTCATGGTATGAATGATCTTGTAATAATAAAGTAGACTCATGAATACATTCTCTTCACTCGTACTCTCTTGCTCGTGTGTTGAAACACGTTATTAGAAATTGTAAAAGACTCGTCAAAAGGACTTCAAGGACTTTCTTAGAATGTTCGGAAGAATTCTCAAAAACTTAACTCTTAACTCTATCTTGAACTTGAATTATGGATTCAAGGTTGTGGTTTGTGATAGGAAATATCTCATGATATTTAGGATTGACTTTAGATAGCTAAACATGAGAAAAGATCAAAATTCACTGCTTGGAAGCTAGTTCGCGACCCGGAGACGCATTAAAATAAGTGGTTGCGAAATAACTTTTGAGGCATAGAGGTTCGTGACCTCTCCAAGACGCGAAGACAACTTTATGAAATGGAGAGCCAGGTCCACGACGCGGAGCCAAGTGCCAAATTTGCCCAACTTTTTCCTTCTTCGTTTTATAACTCCAATTCACCTAAACTCTGTTCTTTTTCTCAATCTCTCTTCAGATTTAGATACCCAGCACATGTACACTAGAATCTAACTCTAACCTCTGTATAAATCGACACATTAACCTCAAGAACTCCTCAATCTTAGCCCAATTCAAGAACGAACCCAAATTCATGAATACATAACAAGAACATCCTTCAACTTTTAGAACGAATCCAAAGCTGAAATTAATATGATTGGCGTGTGGGTGAACAAACCCAACACTATGGAAACTTACATACCTGAAAGAACCATCTTCTTGAAGCTACTTGAAGGAAAATCTTGAAATATGAACTCTAGCCTTAGCGTTTCTTGAATTCCATGAGCGTAGAATTTTTGGAGTGGATGAGAGGGTTTGATTTAAGAAAACTGATTTTCTACACGTTTCGGGCAATTTAGATGATCTCCTAAGGGTTTTAGGACTAAAATACCCCCAAAAAAATAACTAAAACGAGCTGGGAGTCGAAAAGATCTTTCACCAGGCAATGAGCTCCATGTTGGCTCTGCATCGCGGAGCTGCTGCCAGGTTTGCGCGACGTTAGTAAATCCGTCATAACTGTTTACTCAAAGCTCACAATTGAGCAAACTTGGTGGCATTGGAAAGATAATTTGAAGACCTTTCCTAATGTATCTGGTAGCATACCTAAATCATCCTGATCTAGGAGTTATGATCGTTTGAAGTCTGCCCAAAACTCATACTTAGCTTAACGTGCAAAATTTCAGATTTCACTATTTCTAATTCTATTCTTTTTGGAACTCAAGGTGCTACGTCTAGTGACCTTAACACTCAAGAAATTTTAAATTCCTTACAAAAATCTCACTCACTACAAATAAGGGTTCGATCCTTAGTTCAAAAAATTTCTAGGGTGTTACAATAACAGGCATGAAGCCAGTCCATACCAAGAATGACATCAAAATCTATCATGTCTAACTCAACTAAATCAGCCATAATGCTCTTGTGATTGACAAAAATGGGACAATCACGATAGACTCTCTCTAGTAGAATAGACTCACCAACAAGTGTAGAAACACTGAAGGGTTCACAAAGTTTCTGAGGCAGAACATTAAAATTCATCTCAACATACAGATTTACAAAGGATAAACTCGCTCCTGGATCTATAAAAGCATAACCATTAAAGTTAAAGACTTGGATCATACAAGTGACAACATCTGGCGAATCCTCTTACTCTTGGCGACTAATGATAGCATACAGGCGATTTGTTCCTCCGCCAGTACTGGAAGTAGCTCCTCTAGGTGCAGCCCTGTTTGGTGGAGCAACTGACGAAGATTGGGCTCTATTGCCCTGATTCCCATTACCGTTACCCTGCGAGTTTTTTGGACATTCTTGCATGAAATGACCATTCTGGCCACACTTGAAACATCTGTGTGGAACCATCATGACACATCCCTGAGTGATTCCTGCCACACTTAGCACATGCAAGAATCTTATTGCTACGAAATCTAAGCTATGAATTTGAAAATTGTAGCTGTTACCTAATAATAGCCATAAAAATTTAAATTTTGTGGCTATCTAAAAATTTATCAAAATACTTAGCCACCAATATTAAGTTGACAAAGCTAAATCCTTGTATTTTCTATAATTGCTAACAATAGGGGCAATAATTATCTAAGTAGCTACAATTTTATTGCTACAATAAAATTTTGTAGCTAATTATAACTTTTTTGCTACGCAATAAAAATAATTGTAACAATAGTAACTCTTTAGCTATAATAAGTTATTTGAAATAAAATATCGTAGAAAAATAAATAATTTTGCTACAATTATAAAAAGATGTGACAATAGATAATTGAAATAGCCATAGAATTTTTGCTACCGAAAAATTTCGTAACTAATTACAATTTTTTGCCACAAATTTAAATTTACCGTGGTAATAATAAAATTTTAGCCACAATAACTTATTTGAAGAAATATTTGTAGCTAAATAAATAATTTATCTTTTAGTTATAAAATATTGAGGCAATAATTAAACGAAATAGCCATAGATTTTCTTCTATAATAAAATTTCGTAGCTAATAAATAACTTTTGCCACGAGTTTGAATTTACCATAGTAATAATAACCCTTTAGCCACTAAAAATTATTTTAACAAAAAATTGAGGCTAAATGTTGTTTTCAAGTTATAAAAGTTATGACATATTAAAAATATAATCATAGATTTTTTGTTATAATAAAATTTTATAGTTAATTATTATGTTTTTTCATGATCATGTTGAAACTTGTTGAAGCAATAGTCACCTTTTATCCATGAGAAGTAATTCAAAATAAAATATTACTCCCTCCATTCCATATTAAGTTAATTTTTGAGGCATTTTCCATTTTTCAAATTACCTTAATTGTTCAATTTTCAAGACTACTTTTAAAGTGTTCTTCCAATTTTACCCTTCATTAGTTAGTATTGAAATTAGTGATTAATTAATATTTAGTTATTTTAATCATAAATTTGACAATAATTAATAAGGGTAAAAATGGAAAACTAGGTTCAATTTATGTCTTAATCTACTTTTCTTAAAGGGTGTGAAACACCTCAAAAATTAACTTAATATGGAATGGAGGGAGTATAACTTAATAAATATTATGTTTCGAGTAGCACAAATTTGTTGCAATAATTAACTTAATGGTTATAATTATTTGTCATGGCAAAATGATATATCCATGTGTGTAAAATTGAGGTGATACGTATTATCTGATACAAGGTGAAACGTAAGCCTTGAGGTGCTTTGTCTTGTGTTGAGAATTCATGTTATACGACTCGAGCCTCTTCTATCGAACAATACATTTATTGAGCTAGCTTAATTAAAGATGTTAATCATTCTATCAACTCAATTTAACAAGATCTTAATTTTCAGTTTTAAGTATAATTTTAATAAATAGAAGTTATACAAAAAATAAATTAATAAATAGAAGTTATGTCGAATTAATTTGATGTAATTGTACTTTTTTTTATATAAAAAAATATGTATAATCAATTTACAAATCATTAAATAATGTCATATTTATTGAAATATGGAATATGAATTATTCTGGAATATTGATATATAAATGAATTGTTTATTGAATCTATCTATATATAATAGAAGAAAAAAGTGTCACATGTCAGCACCACAAAATTTCTCAATTATTTTGTTTTAAAAAATCAGTTTTTTTATTAAAAAAAAAGTAAAAAAAAAAATTTATTTAAATCTAACTATTAAATTTTCTTATATTTTTATTATTTTAACAAGAAGATACTATGTATAGAGTGATATTATTTATCATTTTAGATAAATTAAATAATGGCGTAACATTATTATTTTTAAATTTAACTAATGAACTAATCTTATATATTGATTTATTGACATAAATATTCTATGATAACACATCAAGATGTTAAATGTTAACATTCTCAAATAAACTTTACAATATTATATTATAATAAGTTAAAATTTTAAACTATCAATAAATTAATATTTATGATTACATTTATCAATTAACTACTCAACATGTGGGCACGTATACGAGTATAATTAATATACAAAGAAGTGATATTGACATTCAATTCTTTTTTAATTTTCTGTTATTGACAATTTTTTTAATTTTTTAATTTCTTATTTTAATCTTAACTTCTTAATCCATATAATTTTTGTATTTTCAATTAAAACTTTAAAACTACAATCCAAAATTCACATCTCCATTAAATTTCAAATTGGAATAACCAACCAATATGGAAGTATAGTTTCACAATAGTTGAACAATTTGACTTGAAATTGAATTCACATGGTTGATATAAAAAAAATGAGTTGAGTTTCTTATTTTATTTTGAAAATTCCATCTTAAAATAATTTTCAAACTTGAATTATATGGTAATTCACACTTCCCAGCACAATATTGTTTTGCTTCTCCAATTCTATATAAATAGATTAAATATATTTTCCGATTTTGACATTTTTATTTTATTTTAAAATATTCTATTTTTAACTTGATGCTCTAATGCATACATCATTTTAAATTCATATAAAATAAAAACAATATTAAATAATATTAAATACTCAGTATAGTACTATGAGATTTGAAGAGAAAAGAATTAATTGTAAGGGAAATTAAAAAAATGTAATTAATTTTATCTTGATTTCATAAATTGACAAGTAATTTGAGACAAATATTTTTATGAATATGAACAACTAATATGAGTCGATGGTCTCTCTGCCTCCACGAGATAGTGGTAACGTCTGGGTACACTCTATTCTTCTTAGACCTCACTTGGAGATTTCACTAAATATGTTATTATTGGACAACTAATATGCGACATAAGGAATATAAGTTTAAAATTTATTTTGAAAAGGAGAATAGATAACAAAACTAATAAAGGACCAAAGAATATATATATTTTAGAGTAATATTTATTCATATAAATAATTGACCTTTCCCATTAACTTAAAGTAAAGTATATATTTGTTTTTATTGTTGTTAATATTATTATTTATTGTTATTTTCATGAGATAATTTTCTTTGTTATTATGTATAACTATTGTTAATTTTATATAACAATTGTTGTATTTTGTTATATATATAACAAATGTTGTATTTGTTAATTTTAAAAGAAGAAAAAATCATTATACATATAATAATTAGAGATAATAACTATAAAAGTAAAACATAAATATTAACCTAAAATAACTCTCCCACCGTACCTTCTCCCTCCCCCTTCCTCATTTAGATCCCAAAAATCTTCCCCCAAAAATTAAAAATCGCAAAAGATCATAAGTTCCCCCAATATTTTAAAACCCAATTAACAAAAACCTACATATCCTTTCCCCTCTTCCCATATCCTTCTTGTCCGCCCCTCCCCTCACCCTTTTTTATCCAAGTCTTTTGTCAATTTTTATTTCTAATGTTTTGTTAATTTTTCTTTTGTGGGTTTTATCTAGCATTCTCCAAGCAGATGAGATAAGTTTTTACGATATGAGTTTTTTGTTTATGTTTTACTCAGTTGTATATCCTAAATTTTCTATTATTTAAAGGTTCAAGAAAAGATTGTCCACAAATAAATTTTCATACACAATTATATTCTATATTTTTGCAAGAGATTATTTTCATAGCTTGAATCGATGGGTATTATAATGGATTGTATATTTTTATTAATGTAAAATAAATTTGAGATCTATATCTACAGGTTTTAAGAAGTTTAAAAGTTACTTCTTTGCTTACTTTGTGTTTTGTTTTTTTTGTTTTTTATTTGCTAAACATGTTTGCACTTATTTTTATCATAAACATATATTTTTTTCTCATTGACATTCTAAATCATTATTTTTTTAGTGCTAAAATATTTACCATTATTGATAGGCATATTTATGGAATAAGAGCATATAAATCACAAATTGGGATCGATGTTGATCAAGCTAAGGTGCAATTGAAGATTAAATGAGAGATAGGAGAAGACTATGCTACTTTGGACTCAAACAAGATGATGTCTTATCAGAATTGTATATTATGACTATTCTCAAAAATTTAAAATGCAATTGTATGTAACTTGAGAATTATTTTAGAATCTCAAAAATGTAATAAAATTATTGAGATCTAATTTTAGCTACATTATAAAAATTCTTGTCATTAATAATGTTTATGACAGTATTCTTCAATTTGTAGCAATGATTTTTGTAGTAATGACTATATCTGTATGTAATTATCAAAAATAAGGCGATACATTTTCTCTTTTCATAGAAAAATTTAAAAAATTAGCTACAATTTTTGTATGTCATGGCAAAAGTTTGAATTCTTAGCTTTGTGAAAGAATATTTGTAGCAAATACTTTAATTTTATAGCTATAAATTTTCTAATTTGTAGCAAAATACAAGTATCATTGCCACAAGATTAAAAATATAAAACAGCCACAAATTTTAAGTTTTCATAGCAAATAAATCAAGACATTTGCCACAATAGAATATATTGTCTCTACAATATAAAAATTGATATAGATTTAATATAATGTGGCAAAAGTGTAAACATATTTGCTATAAGTATATCTTTTGTAGCAAGAACTTTTTACTATTATAGCTACAACACAATTTTTTAGTAGCTATAACTATTAGTCCTTAGCCTCATACCATGTAAAGTCTGTAGCTAACTTTAGCCACCCTACATCTTGCCACGGATGCTACGAAAACATATTTTATGGCTAAAGCGTTTAGCCACGAAAAATTTCAGATTTAGCTATAATATATTTTGTAGCTTTAAGTGCATTTTCTTGTAGTGTTCCTACGACATCTGGAAACACACCAAACTCATCCTGAGCTAGGAGTTATGGTCGTTTGAAGTTGACCGAAAACTCCAACTTAACTTAACTTAACCATATTTTCCAGATTTTTATTATTTCCAAAAATCACTCTTTCTCATTCAAGCTCTTTCTAGTTACGGGGTGTTACAGAAAACCAATTATATCTACAATTTTAAAGTCGATTAAGATTTTTGCATATATAAATTGTTTTTCTAATATTTAGCTAGCGTTTGACCAGATCTACTTTTAAAACCATATCATTCAATATCTATTTGACCATATATATATTTTGAATCAAAATTTGAAAATATATCATTAGATATTCTTTTGACCATATAGTTTGGATAAGATTTTGAAAATTTGTCTTCAAAAAAAATTTAAGTTCCAAAAAATGGTCTAAAACAGTTTTTAGGAGAAATTCACTTTCACGCACAATTATTTCCGATTAAAATGAATGTCCACAACTTTAAGTTTCAAAAATTTATGGTCAAACGAGATCTTAGTATCTTGAAATCAATTAAAACTTTTGTTATTAAATATTCACTTTTAATTGACTAGTTTAATAAATAAAGAGATAATTTCTCATTTGATTTATATTTTGTCTTTATTATTAATTATTGTCATTTTATAATACTTTACAAAATATTATATTTATTATATGTAAATGGTAATATAGTAAAATTGTTATTTTATAAATTATTACTCCGGTGTGTCAAGTCAAAACTATTTATCTACAAATTTGAAATTTTCATTAAACTGAAATAATCTTTTGAATTAATTAATTACTAATTTATAATTAACTACAATCTACATCGTACAATTATATAAAAAGACATATAGATGTTGGTCTTTTGAGTCTATCATAGCAATGATAATTTTGTGATTTTGTTGAAAATTGTGTAGCTTCTGCTGTTAATACTTGAGATAATCAGGTATGTTTTTTTTTTCATTCTCCTAATAATTTTTCACATGCATTTTTGTTTCTATTTATTTTATTTATAAAAAAATTATTCTTTTTTTAAATCTTTATATGAAAACTCTTGTTTTTTTTACTTGTAAAAGAATGAGGGCCTTAGAACATGTAGTGACCTGTTTCCGTTGTTATAGAAATCCAACGAGGGGGAATTTGGGGCTGGAAAACTTTTTCATAGTATTTGGATTTCCCAACCTTGTCCAGATTTGGACGAAATTGGAGTCCTTGAGGTGTAGGGAAATCTGGTAACAATCGGGTGAAGTAATTATGATTTTGATTTTATGAGTAGTTAGATAACTCGTTAAGGAATCTGTACGACTTAATGAAATTGAATTCGGGCGAGTAGAACTCTCGAAATCGATCTTAGCGTAAGGGGTATTTACTGAGCATCGCGGGTTAGAGGTGTGTTGTGAAATGGAGATTTTGGAATTCTTTAAATAGCTCACTGGTTCGAGAATGCCGCCTTGGAGCCGCTTTTTGCCACTTTGGCAGGGCCAGATTAGCGGGGTGGTGGCCATTGTGGCAGGCCAAACGCGACTTAAGGTCGTTAATAAACCCCTAAATGACCTTATTTGGTACTTTTCGATTTATAGAGCTAAGGAACGAACCCCAGGCGACTCCTACTCATTTTTCACCAATCTTGAGTCTAAAGGTAAGCTTTTCACTCCCCGAATCCATTTTTCTATCCGTAGAACGTAATATAATGGGTGAATATTGATGGGGGAGGGTTTTGTTATAGATTCTATGGTGGAAACAACCATAATTTGGATAATTGGGGTCATGGGTTTGATCTAGGGTTCATAGAATTGTTAGTAATCCAGGTAATTAATAATTGTTTATTAATTCCCGTATTATATTGATTGTTTGTAGACCAAGAACAAGCGAAACGAATCTGGAAAGAGAATGATCATGTTTCTTAGGGTTTCAAGCTTGTTCGAGGTAGGTAATGGTTGTGATTCTATGATTGTGTGATGTATGCTTGTTCTTGCTTCATTATGATACTTATATATGTATGAATGTTGCAATGTTGATCACACTTGTTGTAAATGAGATAGAGAATTGATGAATGTCATTAAATCATAATGTATATGTATGATCTTGATGATATACTTGTGATTGTGATTGTGATTGTGGTGTGTGAATGGGATCGATTGTCACGTTCCGGCATAACTAACTTGGATCGGTTGCCACTTCCAGCATAAAAATGGGATCATTTGCCATATTCCAGCATAAATATGGGATTGGTTTCCACGTTCCGGCATGCTAACTCTTTGGGTTTGGGTTCCATAAGAGGACCAATGATTTGACATAAAATGTGAAGTTGTTCGTTGTTCGTAAATGTTGATAATATTGTATATTTTGATATATATGCATGAGATTATAATGTTATTTGACTTGTTTATGTTGCACTAGTGGGATAGTTGTGTGATCCTACAAGTACACTGTGGTTGTGTACTGATTCTGCACTTGCTCTTATTTTGTTGAGTACAGGGCATCTTCAAGCAGCTATTGACATACCTCTCTTAGGAGATCAATGATCGTCGTTCAAATTCAAGGGTAAGCCAATTCTTGCGGGCTGCCATGGAATTCTCTTTCGTCTATGTCCACCATTTCCATACTTAGACATTTGTTTTAGCTAGTTGATTAGTTCATTAGTTGGGGTTGTATCCCTTTCTTGTTTAGACTTGGTTCATTGTTAGAATGTTTTGGTACATTGACTTTCAGGTTCTAGGTTATTCTTCCGCATTGTTAGTTGTTAGATCTTTTGTTGAAGTTTATGGGAACTTTAATTTTAAGCTATTATTTCTGCTTTCATATACTTAAATGCCTTAATTTTTAGTTAAGTTGTTTAGTCTGGGTTGTAGTAATGGTTCTCCCACCTGAGGGTTAGTGTGGGTGTCAATCACGACAGTCTGGGTCGTGACAAAGTTGATATCAGAGCCCTAGGTTTGTTGATCTCATTGTACCGAAATGAATCTAGTAGAGTCTTGTAGAACAGTATGATGATGTCCATACTTTTCTTCGAGAAGCTATAGGACTTTAGGAAAAACTCACTTTTTTCTTCTCCTTCGTGCTATGACTTGAATCCAATTGGTATCTGGGTAATACAAATTGGTATCTTAATCGTTCACTCTATGGTCTGAACTAGAGCAACAAAAGTGGTGACACCATCACTAGCAAGAGAGAATGGGTATAAACTACCGACAGTTGAATAGGGTCACCATGCAGAACAAGTATCCATTGCCTCAAATAGATGACCTTTTTGACCAATTGCAAGGTGCATTAGTGTTCTCTAAGATTGATTTAAGGTCTGGTTACCATCAGTTAAAGATTGAGGCGGTTAATAATATGGTTCAACTAAGTTCTACGATTAAGATTAGCAGTTTTGTGGGGTTCACTGGCTACTATTGTCGCTTGTGGTATGAGTTGAGTCCAATTGGTATCTCAACGAAGTGAACTAGATGACGCAGTCCCGGCTAAAGGGACACAAGCAAGTTAATTGGAACTGAGAAGGTTCCAATTGGTATCTGGCCTTAAGGGTCGTATAAGGCATAAATGATCAGTAATGGTCGTCTATGGAATGAACTAATTAAAGAATTTGGACTTATCTATAAGTTGTAACTGCATGAGTGTCGTGAAACTTGTTGTGAAAAGAAATTTATCACGAGATTAGGTGCAAAAGTCTAGATAAATTACGATGTGGTTTGTAAGAGAGAAATCAGGGCATACGTTGCCACCAACTGATAACTGTGTGAGAGTATGGATGTATCTTGGGGATATGTGTGTGGTAGTGTTGAAACGATGTAAAAGGATTCTAAAGTGCGTACTCCGTTGGGTTGACCGGGAGTAGACAATGATTGTCCTAGCTAAAGGGATTTTCTTAAATGTCTGGTTATAGCCGGGAAATCTAGGGGAAATATAGAAAAGAAAGGAACCCCAGTAATTATTGGCAGGGGTTCTATTTCCGTCAGGGCCGCTGAGGCGGGATTTTCCCTACCACGGTGAGATCGCCAGTGCGGGATTTCTCCCGCCAAAGCGGGACAGGACGAGACAAAATCTCAGCCTTCTCTCCCATGTTTCCCCTAGTCACAATCATGGACCCCAAATCGTACCCGAACTAACCCCCGCGATCTAATTCAATGTTCAACAATCAAATATAAGTTATAAAGTGTGTTAAAATTGTGGAGAACCTGGGCATATTAGGAGGAAATCAGCAAGGCCGGAAATGGTAATGCGGATAGAGGAGAAGTGCAGCCAGGCAAGGAGGTTTCCCGTCAAGATGACAGGGCTCAAATTTATGTTTTCCCAGGCAAAATCGAGTTTGAGGGTATGATGTTGTGGTCACAAGTGCTACTCTTGTCTGAGCCCTGATGGTTATTGTTTTGTTTGATCTGGGTTCTGCTTATTCGTATGTGTCAGTTCAATTGTCTTGGGATTTGATGTGGTTTGTGATATACTAGATGCCCCCATCCATGTTTTTATCCCAGTTGAAGAGTCAGTCATAGTCACCTATGTGTATCGTGTTGTCCTGTTGTAGTTATGGATTTTCAGATTTGGGTTTTTTTTGTTATGTTAGGATATAACTGACTTGATATAATCTTAGGCATGACTTGGTTGTACCCCTATTATGATGTGCTTAATTGTAACACTAAGTCGGTAACTTTAAAGATCCCGGTAGGGAAAGATTAGACTGGAAAAGGGTGTACAAGCCTAAGCTAGCTAAGATCATATCCTCCATTTTGGCTAGGAAACTGGTAGGGCAGACTTGCTTGGCTTATTTGGCTCATGTTCAGGATGTTGAGGTCGAGTCTCCCTCTATTGAGTCTATTCATGTGGTGTCTAAGTTTTAAGAAAGTGTTTCCTATGGATTTGTCTGGTATGCCTCCATATAGAGATATAGATTTCTGCATTGACTTGGAAACTAACACTCACCCCATTTCCATCCCTCTGTATTGTATGGCTCCAGCAGAATTAAGAGAGCTTAAGGCTCAAATCCAAGAGCTTTTTGATAAAGGTTTCATCCGTCCTAATGCTCCATGTGGGGTGCTCCTGTCTTGTTTGTTAAGAAGAAGGAGGGTAGTATGAGGACCACTGATTTTATCTTAAGCCATAAAAGAGTGGATTGATACTAGAATGACAAGCTTATAGATAAAGAAAGTCCCAATGAGTATACTTGGGTGAAGGAAATTAAAGTATTTTAGTTAGAAAGTGCGTATAAAAATTGGGTTAGTCCCTTTAATTTGATGAGTTTACCTGAGTTTGTGGCATCGTGTTGATGAAAAGGTTAACTTTAAAGTGATAGTCAAGGCTGACTGAGCGTAATGGTAATGAGAGTTCGTGATGGATTGTGACGGGATGCAACTATATAATAAAATTATTGGTTAAGCAAAATTTTTTTTAGTAATTACGACTTGCGAGTATCTAAGGTTGTGGTTTTTTAATATTTGGTGAGAACGTGATTGTATGGAAAGTTTTAAGAGATGGTGGGACACCATTTGAATAGAAATTAAAGAGCTGAAGTCATAATGAAGAAAAATAGTGGGATGTAGTACAACCTTAGAGAGAGGTGCGAGCAAGAATAGTTTATTTGATTGCAAAGGCTAAAGAGATATCTTCAGAGGGGTAGATAATTGGGTTCAGAGATGCGTGATTTCATTCGTTTTGTTGTGGCTATGGTAATAGTGTTACAAGTCCGTCAGATTGGTTAAAAACTTTTGGAAAGGACTTGAGAAAGGAGTGTACAGACATTAGTTCGAGTGTGATGATAAGTGCTTTGTTTTTGTTTTGAGTTTAGTAATGAGTACGATTGAATTGTTAGCGAAAGATATTGTAAGATCGATGGAGATGTGATCAATGATAAGCAAAGATTTATGAATTCATAAAAATCTTCAAGGTATAAGCTAATGTTGATAGATAAGGGGATTCTGCTATACGGTTAAATTTACAATTCAGATTTTTCATGGTAAGTCTACATTCGTGGTGATATATTTTGTCAATGCATGATTTTTTAAGGTGAGAAATGATCAATTGTATCAGGTATTGAGCCTTTGAAAGGACTTACAGCTGGGTTGAGTCATAAAGTTGATTATTATTGACTGTTAAGTACCTAAGAAAGATTTCATCTAAAAAGTTTTGGTTTATAATAAGGTAAATGGTCGGATTGTTACGATGGTTGTCAGTATTGTGAGTATGATTCAGTAGCTATGCTCTCGTATGTTTTCACTTTTGTGGGTGGATCCCTAGTGATGGATCAGGGGTACCAAATACTGCGATGTTCTCTTGGTTGAGTGGGAAGATTGGGAAGATTTGGTTATTCAAATGACATAATTGGTGTTGTCTTGGAGTTGTTAAGGTATTTTAGTGGTTCTGCATGTATCAATTATGTGTGGTTGAATGTGGGGATCATTGGGTCAAATTCTACTGTTCTTAAGGGTAATCTACAATCATAATTGCTAAATCTAGCATTCGATAGTGTGGCTAGAGGGTTTGTATGATTGGACATATCCCTCAATAAGTATCTGATGTCTAAAGATCATTTTTTTTTATAACTTAAGCTCATGGGGAATTGAGTTGTGAGATGGAGATGTTGATAAGAACAATGATTGTTTGGGTATTATGATTGTGTGTGGGTTGGTTCAGGTTCACCTCTAATTGTGTCGAGTTTTGATTTAGGATTTTGTCATGGTTATGTGAGAAAGGATTTGTCCTGATGTTTGTGTCAAGTCCTTGATAACATGTTGTGGACGTGTGTACGATCAACCTTGGATTGAGAATAGTGGTTATTGTTAGTTAAGTGTGCATACAACAATAATTATCACTCGAGTATTGTGATGACTTCATTAAGGCATTGTATGGGAGGATGTGTAGGTATTCAATTGGTTGGTTTGGGGGAAGAAGGTTATATCATAAGTGAGACTCAGTTGAGTTAAACAAGACCTTCTATATGAAGAAGATTCGATTGAAATTCTTGATCGTGATGTCCGGAATCTAAGGACATGCGAGACAAGTATCCCCAGTAATTTGATGTTTCAAATACTACTCTACCCTTACTTTAGCTAGTCTTCCCTAGTTGATCACTCAGGGATGAGTGATGGGTAAATTGGTATCTATTGTAACGACCTAATTCCGTCGTTAGGGAAAAGCCAATGGAGAAAGAATTGGGGTCATGAAACTTTTTGGTAGTAACTTGGAATTTCCTAACCTAGTCCAGATTTGGACGAAATCTGAGTTAGTAAGGTCTAGGGAAATCTAGTAACAATTGGCTAATTTAATTATGATTTTGATTATGTGAATAGATAGCTAAGACGTTAAGGAACCCGTACGACTTTACGTAATTGAATTCAGGCGAGTAGAACTCCCAAATATGATCATAGCGTGAACGGGTGGTTTTTGAATGTCAAGTGTTGAAGGTGTGTTGTGAAATGGGGGCTTGGAATTCAAACTCCGGCATTTTGTCTCTGTGCATGCCGTCGTAGCGGGATGGCTACTGTTGTAGCGGAATGCGACCCGCCGTAGCGGGACAGACACGACTTAAGTTGAAAATAAAACCCCAAAAACGTTTTATGCTGCACTTTTTGACTTTGAGAGCTAAGGAACGACCCCAGGGGTTTTCTTGACAGTTCCCCCATTTTTGAGGCTAAAGGTAAGATTTTCACTCCCCGAATACATTTTTTTATCTGTAGAACTTAGTTTCTTGGGTGATTATTGTTGGGGAAGGGTTTTGGAACTGTTTGGATGGTGGGGAAAAGCCCTAATCTGGGTATGGGATCAAGGGTTTGAACTAGGGTTGATATTATTGATTATGATTCGGGTAATTGGGTCTTGATTGTTGACCCTTGCATATAAATTGTTGTTTGTAAACTTAGAATAAGCGGAAAGAATCTAGAAAAATAAGATTCAAGTGTCTTAGGGTATTCAAGCTTGGATTCGAGGTAAGTGATGATTGCAATTTCATGTTGGTGTGGTATACGTTTGTAATTGCTCATTATAATGCATGTATGTATGCAAATGTTGCATTATGATCACCCTAATCCTAAATGAGGATAATTGAATAATTGTATGCCATGAATCACCTCTTATTGTATGATTGTGAGAATATACATTGTGATTGTGATTGTGGTTTGTTGAATGGATCGGGTGTTGCTTTCTGACACACTAACTTGGATCGGTTGCCACGTTCCGGCATAAACAAGGGATCGATTGCCACGTTTCGGCATAAATATGGGATCGGGAACCACGTTGCGGTATGCTAACAGTTTAGGTATAGATTCCATGAAAGGGCCATTGAATTGGGTTCTGTGAGAGGGCCATTGAATTGTGTTGTGTATCTACTTGTGATGATTACGTTCATATCTAATAATGATTGATATTGAAAAACTGTATGTTGCTCTAAATTGATAACCAATATGTATTATTGAGAACGTGGGATGCTACATTGATCCTAAAAAGATGACTAATATCGTTTATGTTTGGTATATACCTGTTTTATAATATTGTGGTTACTTGCATGTGTTTCACTTATTGGGATAGCCGCGTGATCCTACCGGTACACTATGGTTGTATATTGATACTGCATTTGCTTGGTCTTTGTTGAGTACAGGGCATCTTCAGGCGGCTATTGATAGACCTCAGCTAGGTGACTATTGAGCGTGACCGAATTCAAGGGTGAGCCAGTTCTTTCAGGCTGTCATGGATCTCTCTTGTTTAAGTCCATTCTTTTCGGACTCAGACTATTTGTTTAAGGTGTTTGTTTAGTTTCGGGGTTGTACCCCTTGTTCTTAGACTTGTCGTTAGTAGAGTTTTGGTACAATGACTTTCAAGTTCTAGGGGTTGTTCTTCTGCATTAGTTTGGCTAGTTTATTTAAACCTTTGGAGTTTATGGGAACTCCGTATTTTTATTGTCATTTAAACATGCTTCTGTATCTTCAAATGCATAGTATTTGGTTAAGTTGTTTAGTTTGGGTTGTAGTAATGGTTCTCCCACCGGAGGGTTAGTGTGGGTGTCAATCACGACGGTCTGGGTCGTGACATTTTGTTCCTAGAGAAGCCTAAATAAGTAGTTGAAAGACTACATATTTCACAATGAAATTCCTACAAGTTAATGTACATTATCTATTTCATTAGTAGAGAATGTCAAGCTTTTTGCCCAGATACTGCTTCAAACATGAGCAGAACCATATTTAGGTATCTCCATTGACTAACATTTTGTATGCCATAACGTGTCATCAATGATATAATGTGTGAAATGCTTACCAAGTTCTGATGCATAGTTCTCATCTTATAATTGCACTTCAATCGGGTCAAAATGCTTTTGTACCCTATATGAAGACATTCTTATTAATAAGCACATCAACATAATAAAATATTGTCTCAAGTACTAAAACTCTCAAGATATGCCATCTCCTTCCAATGATACTCATATATTTAACCTAAAAATGCTATTGTATTGCCAAATTAGGAAGTGTGGAAAGAATTGAAAAGAAGCCAGCACGATTTGATTATGCAGTAATGAGATAATAGCGACAAAATTAATCACGTAAGCTTTTGTACTATTAAATGATGCAGTGTTCATCCCATGCTTATTGGCTAGACCTAAAATAAAACAAATCAGAGATGCAGATGCCCATTAGATATCACTAAAAAATTTTGGGTAGTGAAAAAAATCTAACGATCAACGATTGAAATAAGAAGGTAGAATAAATATATTTAAGAAACAAAAAACATGAATGAAATAAAAGAAGAAAAAAAAGGGAATGGAAGAGGCAGTGGGTACAGAGATGACTAAAGTCCCACCAAGCATGCAAGGCCTTCCTAGAAGATGAACAATTAAAATGTAATTAGGTCATAATCTTGAAAGATTTCCCCAATTTAGAGACATGTATTCCCTCTTCAGATTAAAAAGAATGTGGTTTTCAACACAAAATATATTGATCGATTTTCTTATGTTTTTATTTGAATAAATAAATAAATTAAAAAAGATTGTAATTAAAATATTTTTTATAATATCTAAAATTTTCAAATTAACTATGACTTTGAATTATGAAAGCCAATTACATCTACAATTTTAAAGTCGATTAAGATTTTTGCATATATAATTTATTTTTCTAATATTTAACTAGCGTTTGACCGGATCTAATTTTAAAATCATATCATTAAATATCTATTTGACCATATATTTTGAATCAAAATTTGAAAATGTATCATTAGATATTCTTTTGACCATATAGATTGGATAAGATTTTAAAATTTGTCTTCAAAAAAAATTCAAGTTCCAAAAAATGGTCTAAAATAGTTTTAGGAGAAATTCACTTTCACGCACAATTTTTTCCAATTAAAATGAATGTCCAAACACAACTTTAAGTTTCAAAATTTATGGTCAAACGAGATCTTAGTATCTTGAAATCAATTAAAACTTTTGTTATTAAATATTCACTTTTAGTTGACTAGTTTAATAAATAAAGAGATAATTTCTCATTTGATTTTTGTTTTGTCTTTATTATTAATTATTGTCATTTTATAATACTTTACAAAATATTAAATTTATTATATGTAAATGGTAATATAGTAAAATTGTCATTTTATAAATTATTGCTCCGGTGTGTCAAGTCAAAACTATTTATCTACAAATTTGAATTTTTCATTAAATTGAAATAATCTTTTGAATTAATTAATTAATAATTTATAATTAACTACAATCTACCTGGTATAATTATATAAAAAGGACATATAGATGTTTGTCTTTTGAGTCTATCATACCAATAATAATTTTGTGGAAAACTGCATAGCTTCTGCTGTTAATACTTGAGATAATCAGGTATGTTTTTTTTTTTTCATTCTCCTAATAATTTTTCACATGCATTTTTGTTTCTATTTATTTTATTTTAAAAAAATTATTCTTGTTTAAATCTTGATATGAAAACTCTTTTTTTTTTTACTTGTAAAAGAATGAGGGCCTTAGAAGATATGATGAAAAAGTATTTTGTTTTCGTGGACATTTAGACAAAAAAATTATAAAATATGAAAATAAAAAGAAAGTAGCATTTAGAAAAAAAATTGAATTGATCTATCAGATGGTCTCAGTCAACTATAGTTCTTGCTACTCATAAAATCATATCTTTGTTGAATTTTTTTTTGAAATCAATAGAAAACGTGACTTTAGGAGATAATAAATAATTATTGACTGAGACCAATTGTGTTGTTGTTGTTCTTTTTTAATATTACTAGTATACGTACATGCGCGTTGCGCGGACATTTTAAAATGTAATGATGTTTTAAATTTAAAATAACTAATAAGGTTTATTATTCACTTTGTAATATATTTTTAAAATAATGTAATAAATCATTAAATTATTTATTTGAGCAAGTTATATTAATATTATTAGTACACAATTTAATATTTATGATATTAATTTTAACTTTTCACATAAAATGAAGTGAGTAATAAAAATGTTCATATTAAATACAAATATGAACACAAAATTTAACACATAAAATTAATTTAAGCATTTTTATAGTTATTATTGAAATTAATTAAATATAAATATAAATAGTAACACAATTCTTTTATTTTATACTTTATTTAATTAGAAAAACGTGCTTGAAAGTATATATATATATATATATATATATATTTGACACTTGTATGCTTGTGAAAATAGAGAGCGAAGGACGTGCACTTGTTTAAATAATCTTGTAGTATGTTCAAAGGCTTTTATGAATAAATTCATAAGTTATACTATTTCAATTGATTTATGTGTGTTTGCTTCCTGAAAAAAAATAAGTTATATGTGTTTGAGCTTTTCCTATACTACACCAAAAATAATAAAAATGCAAAACAAAAATAACTACATGAGATATGAGTTTTATTTATAAATAAAAGGAATACATACAATATAATCTTAGTTAATAATAAAGTATAGCTTCATTAAATAAAAGCTATATTACAAATTAACTATAAATTGTTTGAATTTAATCATTGTAATGAAGATCTTTAATCTTATTCAAACATGAAAAGATAATTATCATCCCTAATTTAATGTTATAACAAATTATCAAATTATCTTAAATCAACGAATTCTTTTCATATTTTTTCCAAAAATAATTATATTGATACATGGTCCATGATAGCTTTTTTCCACATTAGAGTTATTGAATTCATGTGATTTTTGTTGATGCAAATTCCCAAAATAAAATAATAGTAATCAAGATTAATAATAGTGTAAAATAAATTAATTCAATTTTATTAGATGATGGTTGATCACATTATATCATTATATACTCAATTCAGAAAATAATTATCATGTCAAATTTTTATTAAAAATTAGGTAAAATTCATAATACTAATAAATTTTTAATTGACAATAAATATACTCAGAGCTTTAGATTAAATCAGATAAATAAACAGTTCTAACATTGAAAACTCAACCTACACATTAACTACCCCTAATCATGAAATAAATCAAATATTTCCCAACCTAAATATTAACTACCCCTAATCATAAAATAAATAAAAAATTTCCCAACCTAAATATCAACTACATTATACATGTACTTTATGTAAAATAAATTATTTTTTTATATTAATTCAATAAATATGATACATAAATTAGCAAAATAAAATAATTTTAATATTAAAAAATTAAACTTCAGTGAATCTTGAAACACTCTTTAAAATTAATAAATATGTATTAATTTATTAATTAAATAATACTTCTATACAATAATAATATCTTACTATTCCGACAATATTAATTTAAAGAGGTTCTACTTATTAGATGAATATTTTAATTATAATTCAAAGACTTACTCAACTCAAATGTTAACAAGCATTATCATTTTACAGTTGATTGGGATTCTTTCATAAAAGGTTTTAAAAAATTTAAAAATTAATTTTAAAACAGATTATTCAAATATTTAATTTTTAAATTTTCATCTTTCTATAAAATTTAAATTTTAAAAAATGATTATATCACATTAAATTTAAGTAATTCTTTAACAAAAATTAATTTCCAAGATTTTAGTTCTGAATTTAATATAGTTACAAATTACAAATTTAATTTAATTTATATAAAAAAAAAATAGTCTTTTTAGTGGTGCATTATTAATGTAAAGAGCATTAGAATTTCTTTGTTACAATAGAGACATATATCTTAAAATAATAGAACTTAAATTTCTTCTGCCATTTGGAATGTATAAATGCCGAAAAAAATATAATGGACGTCGTATTAGAAAGTAATATGATATAATGCAAAAAATAATAATTACAACGTAAAAATATTACAATATTTATTTTCATGAGATATTTTAGAAATTTGCCGCTTTAATTAATATTTGCACTTATTTTCTAAAAAAAGGTTAAAACATTCTTAAACGTTTTTGAGAAAAACTCAAAAAAAATATCTGCTTTATTTTTCCTTTTTCAATAATCTCTTATAATCCCGAGAAAATTTACTTTTAGGAATAGGTAAAATTCAAAAAAGTTATACTCTTTTAACATATAATGTATATGTTATTTCAAAATTTTAATTGGAAGCAATTCATATTTTAAATAAATTAATAAATCAATCTATATATAATATAAAATCAAATGTAGAGAAGGTGATGTGGCACCTCTCTAGGGCCACCATTGTTATTTTTTTAAATTTAAAATCTTTTTTTGACATTTTCTCTATTTTTTTCTTATTTTTTAGTTTAAAATTAACTATAACCTATCCTATTTATGAGGTTTCATTAATTTTTTTAAACAATCATATTAATTCATTGTCTATAAGTTACTACATTGATTTTACTCTTAATAATATCCATAACTCTCATAATTTTTATGTTCATAACCCTCAAACTTTAATTTGTAATGTCTTATTGTATTCCCCTATTTTTTCCTATATAAACTCATGTTTTGTTCATGAATACTCCCAAAGTTAGTGTTTCTTTTCTTCATCACTTTTGAGTTGTACTTTATAACTTGTAACACAAAAGAAATGTATGAAGATAATAAATATTTCATCTCACGTCTATCTTTTTATTTTTATGTAGTTAGTTATGCTTTCATAATTGAATGTGCTTTTTACGTATACGTTATACTTCTCCAAGCAAGTATATATACATGATCGATAAAGAAAATCTTCATGACAATGATATTGAGGTAATTTTGATAGTAGTAGTAATATTTTAAATGCATTATTTTTGTATGATTGGTCGAAAAGTTAATCTAATTTAACAATTACATAGTTGAGTTTGATTATAATATTTGTTAGATTTCAAGTAATCACGAATTTTGATTGTTAGTACACTCATTATTTATTTTTTTGCAAATGTATTGTATAGTATAAATTTCTTTCTTCTCTTTTCATATAATTATTTTTGAATTGGTGTAATTGAAATAAAAATATTATAAATATCGTACATATTGTAGTATCATATCAACAATCGTACATACATTTTTTGTGTAAATTAATTAGTAGCATATGACGAGGGCTTTGGCACAGTTTTAAGGAGCGGAACATGGTGATGGATCTACTTGTAAAGAAAGGCATAGAAGAAAACTTTTTGAAGAATATATAGAAATTATTTTTTCTAGAAATTTTCTTACTTTTAACTTGTAATAGTAGTTTTGTTACACCTATTGATAATGTTATTCAAAAACTTTTGTTTCAAAAAAGAAATAAATGTCTACATAGAAGATTGTAGTCTACAAAAGATAGAGAAAATTTAAAAAGAAAATATATCTTCAATTCAATACAATAGATTATTGTTTCAAAATTAACCTCTTATATTCCATTTACCTTACCACTTATATATCAGTTTTTGTTTAACTAATAATATTGTAGATATGAAGAAAAATGAAAAAAACTATATATTATATTCATGACGAAAACAAATATCTATATTATCTTCATTGCCTAATATGAATGTAAATAGGGATAAGGGTCTGAAAAATATCCCAACTTTGGTCGGATTTGCTGTTGCAATACTAAACTTTCATAAGGACCTATTACCTCCATAGACTATTTAATACCGTATTTTTTACCCCCTGAACTATTTAATAGTGCATTTTAAAGGTATATATGTGCTCACGTGGACACATTACTATTTATAATTTTACATTTTTTTTTATGTCCAAGTGGGAAAATATATATATTTAAAATACGGTATTAAATAGTTTAGGGAGGTAATAGGTCCTCATGAAAGTTTAGTATCGCAACAGCAAATCCGACCAAAGTTAGGATATTTTTTAGACCCTTATCCCTATATAAATATTACATACTACATTTAAAAATAAGAAACTATCAATTTATATATATATATATATATAACCGCGCGAAGCGCGAATAATTTCACTAGTTATTGAATATCTAAGGATAAAGTTAGAAATTTATTGTAATCACTTAGGAACATGTAATATTAAAAGTCTATATTATTTTAGTCAATTATAATTCAGATATTTCTTCTTCTGTAATATCAAAAGGCATATTTCTCAACATCAAAATGCAAGACTTTCCGGAAATACAATATAGTATATTGATTAGTAAGCACTATCATTTCAAAAAATTTAAAACTCAATCCACTCTATTAACAGTGATCCAAACTTTTAGAGTTCAATTACTATAATTTTCTGAAATTTATATTTTATTGCATTAAAAATCTGTGTTGAAAAGAAAGTTATTATATATGTAGAAGTTGTCAATGTCAAGAACAGTTATAAGTTAAAATTCTTTCATAATTCAAAGTCATAATTTTTTTTTTTGGCATTTTAGAAAAAAAATTAATTCAAATATATGAATAGAATTTAAATCATGATCTTTAACACTTAAGAGAAGAAATCAAAACCAAGTAATAGCATCCTTAACATGATATTTTTTCATTTAGATAAATAAAAAGCAAAAATAAATCTCCAACCAAATTTATATATAAAAATTGTATGCGTTCTACTAAATTTTTTAATAGCATTAGATAAATTCTAAGATGGTTGCAAATAAGAAATAGGAGTTGGCATATTTGTGAGTTTTATGATTACGGATTAAAAAGGACTGAGAATTAAGTAAAATTTAATGTAATGTACCTTATAATACATGAGCAAACACTTCAAGCACGAAAAATATCAATAGATATATATATACTTAATCAAATTATATGTGAAATAAATGATCAAAAATTTGAAGAATGATTAACGATCAAATTTCTTTCCGTAACATATATTAACTTAATCCAAGATTTGTTCTTCGATGAATTTAACCTACAAATATTCCTACTGCTTCTTTGTGGTGTAAAAGATCTGTAGGAATATATATATATATATATATATATATATATATATATAATTTTATTTTATTTTTTGCTATTTTAGGAGGAGGCAAAATAGAGCAAAATAACTGATTTCAATTCAAATTTAAAAATGATACTTTTCAGGTTGGTAGTTACGGTTAGTTTTTTTTTTTTTCATTTTTATCTCAAATTTAATTTTAATTTTTCTAAATTACATTTTTTAAAAGCATTTCCTTAAGCCTCTAAAAATATGCTAAATATAAATAACCATTACAGTTTTTTATTTTAAAAAAAAAATCAATTTTCGGTTTTCATTTTTTTCCCTTTAAATTTGAGATCTGAAGCATTTAAAAATCCTTCATTTTTTCCGTTACAGTTTTTTAACAAAAAAAAAAAAGCGATAGTCATTTTTTTCTAATTTAAATAGTTAGATTAAAATTTCTGTTTCTTAAAATGATATTTTTAGAGTATTTTAAAAATGTTTTTAATCAATTAAAATTCTTGAATATTTGTGGTGCTGACATGCGAATTTTTATATCTCCTATTATTTCTATTATTATATAGAAACATGAAGAGGATGACGACCAATGGCATAGCTATAAATATTCTCATTATTAAGGGTAATATAGTCATTATACCATACTGATTTTTTAGCAAACCATTTGTGCCTCTTCCATATTCTTCTAGAACGTTCTCCCTCTTTCCTTCCAATTGCAGATTAAAGGATTAGGAACTCAACCAAATGAATCACTCATCTTCTTCTTTTTATTACTCTAATCAGAAAATTTTTTTTGATGCAATCCTCTGCTATTTTCATCTGATCAACAGGCTACCACCATTTTTAGATATTCTTACTCTCCCCGTCAATGTTCTTCGACTTCATCTTCTTCTTTGTGTTTCTCTTTTCCCCCTCTATCTATACAAGTTTTTTCAGTTCTTTTCGTTTCACAGCTAATCTTAGTATGGTTTCCTTTCAAGGTTTTTCAAATTTCTTTTTGTTCTCTTTCAATTTTATAATTCATGGCTAAAATTAATGTTAAGGTGTGTTAGTTACAATATCTGGAATCCCATGAACATCACTTACAAATGTACATTTTATATTTGGATTTGTTTTGTTAATTTCCATAAAATTGCTACACTTAATAAAAGCCTATTGCTGAAAATGCATGTTCTTTCTCTTGGTACTAAGAGAGTATTTTTGGTTGCCAACTGTTGTTCCTTGTCGGTCTTGGCTACACAAATCTGACTTATGTTGCTGCTTTGCAACTGGCAATAATATCAGTCTTTACATTCATACTTGTTGTACTCATGGGGTTAGTAGACATTTAATTACCTCTCGATTTTGTATCTTTGTTTCCATCACTCCGACTTCTTGCATGACTCGCATTGAGTGAGTCTTTTGTTGCTAAACTTTGTGAGTCTGTGAATGATCATAGTTCTATCAAGTATCAAATGTTGTATTTTAATACCAAAATTATTTTGTGCTTTAGATTCGAGCAATCACAAGTACTTTATTTTTGTACATAGAATGAAATCAATTCAAGAATGTATATCCTCCAAATGTAAATCTCAGTCACTATTTTTGGTGAAATGGATTTTCTAAGGGACTAAATTGCAGGAACACTTCTAGAGAGGGGATAAACAATGGCGAATTTAATCCGAGACAAAGAGAAGAGGGAATTCATCGAATTTCAAACAAAAATACGAACTGATACTACTTCAATTTGGCTTCCCTTTTTTGAAAAATAAAATTACATTGATATCTCAACAACCTTCCAGCTAGATTAAGGACCAACTAACTACAGGATTCCCAACCCAATCTCCACCCCACCCCCTAAATCAGCACCTAGGGATGTGAAGGTGGCATAGTCGGGGAGGGCGAGCACAGAAATATCTAAGAAAAGGGTTTTTTTTTTTTTAAAAAAAGAGGTTTACATTACGAAGTGAAATACAAAAGAGAGATCGAGATGGAAGATAGTTAGTCTAGGAGTTAAACTTGAAGAAGATGTCAGCTAACACAGGGAAATCTGAGTACTTAGCTAGCAGAGTTTAGAAGGGATAAGAGAAGAAAGATCTTATTTCATCAAATGTGATCAATGTACAATTACAACTTGTATTTATACACAAACTGAATGAACTGCTGAATCGGCCAGTCTTTGAATTAACTAAGGCCTGAGCTAACTGCCGTGAACAGTGTTAACTAACTCTTTTGAAATACTATCAGCCTAACATAATTGTAACAATAGCTTAATTTTATTATTATACATTGCGCAATAAAAGTTGTACAAAATTTTAGATTTAGTTATTTAAAGCAAAAATCAAGGTGTATCCCTTATTTCTCTTAGAAATTGTCCTTGCTCCCTCTTAGCTAAAAACTTATCAACAATATGACTTCTTATCTAATTACTATTGTTGAGTTCTGATTTTAGATTTTATAATTGTGTATTTAATTGTTGTATATGCTTTCTTTTATTTTGAATATTAATTGTACATATCACATTTAATTTTTATCTCTTTTCCTAAAGGCAATACCAACCTCTGAATATCTTAATCTTAACAACAAAGACACAATGTATCCACATAAAAGAAAATTCTATTTCGTCATGAAAGTTACTCTTTGACAACCTTTATATTAATCGATGTAGCTAATGGAGAGCATTACGGATAAATAAGCCGTTGAAAAATATAGCAAACTTGATGTCATTTATTGATGTCTCGGTTGTCAACTATGTGGTTATTTTCAAAGCTCTATAGACATCACCATCGGTTGTTGTTGCTTTTGGATTAACTGTTGATAATCTTATTTGTGCAGTATACTTCACAATATTATTTGCATTGGCTTTTAAAATAGCTACTGAGGCTACTTAATCAGCCACTGGTATGTACACCTATTCAAACGATGAAATATTCCAATGCTCCTTGACATGTTAATTATTATTTTCTATCTGTTGTTTCATCTCTGTTGTAATAGTAAAATTGAAAATACCTGAAACTTTTTATGAATCTTTAGAATGGAAAACTCAAATTTAAGACACTTGATGTATGGTTATGTTGAAAGTTTATTCCCCTTCAAGTAGTAGAATTATTTCTTATTTATATTAAATACCTATACTTGGAGCGCTAGACTAATCCACAAGCCCTATAAATCAGATAGATTGATTGACCAAAAGCTTAGGCGCTCATGGATAGGAGGGGAGAAGGCTTACCAAAATCTGCACTATCAAAATTTGTTCCAAGTTTCTAGGACTAGCTAAGTTCACGATGCACATTGTACCAGTAGAAAATCTGCACTAGCTAAATCCATTCAAGTGTGACAAAACACCCCTCAAATCCCCCAGGTCCCAAAGCAAACTTTCTAACATATCACAATGTATGAACCTACTCAAAGTTTCAAATCAAGGAATGAGGTGCTAATACTTAAAACGAGGGGTTGGGTTGTTTCATATAGATTCTCTCATCAAGAGCTTTAGTTTTTTTTTTTCGTTTCCTAATAAGTTCTTTCCTCTTTGTTTTGACAGTTGCAAATCTATTGGGATTGTGTTGGCTTTTTGGATGGTTCCGATGCAATCACTTGATCAAGATGACTGGAAGATAGCTGCTGCTCTTATGGGAAGCTACATAGGTTTGCTTCCTAAGTCATTTTTCTTTGACAAAAACATTTCAGGTACTTGCGGTGATGTTTATTTCTGAAAGTGTGTCGACTTCACTTCATTAATTGTTTGATCATTTAATTGTCCTTTTCACTATGTTCTCTATGTTTGACGTTGTACCTAAAATATGAATATACTTAAGCTTCTTGCTTTGATGAAATTCAAATCGTGTGATAGGCTGTTTAGAAATCATTATATATGTTGTTTTACATCCATCAAATAATACCTACCCAATGACCATATGGTTTCTCAAATTTACAAGCAACTTTTTAATTGTACATGAACTATATACACTCAACTGTCCTTGATTCGGGACAAAGTTTCATTTCAAGTGATAGAAGAATTTTTCACCAGAGATAAAGGTATAATTGAAAGGTTTGAAGGTTATTGAAGTAATGAAAAAATTGTTCATAATTGTCCTTTCTCCTCCTCATGATGAACAAGTATTATGCTTTGTTCAGTGTTTTTTGTTTGACCACTGTTGTGGATTTGAAAATAATTATATAAGCAATTATCTAAAATGAGACTACAATTTCACTTTTTAATGCCTAAACTATATTCCTAAAGTGTTTGTACTATGTGGATTTATTGAAGCTCTGATGGAGTAACGCTTTCTTAGTTTAATCTTGAGTTTAACGTAAAGTGCTGAAGCAGCTAGAAGAATGTCCTCCTTAACATAAGCACCTTTTTGATTCACCCAAACATTTTAAAAGTGCTTAAAATTATTTTAATTAAGAAACATACTTAAAATAAGTCAATCCAAACAGGCTTCTTAGAGTTTGAGGTAAAATACTATTACTTAGTTAAGATTGTCCTACTTCTTATCCTCTCTTTGTTAGTCTTAGTACTGATACTTAGACTATGATTTGGGGATAGATAATGTGATTGTTGAAAGAACTACAAAGTTTTTCTTGTAGTCTGCAAGATACATTACGGAAGAACTCTTTTGCTTTCAACCTAAGTTGATCACATTTGGGTGTGGGTGTCCAATATCAATGTGAATTTGGAAGTCTGATCCTTCAGGATCTTAATTTTTTTATTTGAGGGTACGAATCCAAGTACTGATACTTAGACTATAATTTGGGGATAGAAACTATGATTGTTGAAAGAATTTTCTACTATTTAAATAGATCAAAGACTAGGTAAACTATCTACACTTCTATTTATTTCGACATGATATTTTTTCTATATACATTCTCACATACGTAGTAATTTTCTGTCTTGACGAGTTATGTGACAGGTCCTGATGTTTTTTTAATGACCACAAACAAAAGAGGCTGATAATGAACTTATGAGAGGCTATCCCTTAAAGTTGATACATCACATGATAGTATTAAGCAAGGAGTTGGTATGTAGTAGACTCATCTTTTTTCTGTTATTTCATGTAATAAGTTTTTATTAACTATGCCTTTGAAATTGAAAAAGGGTAAATTCTAATAAGTCGAATGTTGAAAACAAACTAGGACTAATGCAAAGTATTATATCATCTCCTAAGTCGTTTGTGGTCATAACATTATGTATGTACCATTCTGTTAAATTAATCTACAAAAGTAAATAGATGAATTCATAACTTGATAGGTGCAGTTTGACAGGAGGAGATCGATTACTATACTGTTTATAATGCTTAGATTTGCTATAGTAGTGCAATGACATGACATCTCTGCTTCAACTATTTGCTATAAACAGTGGAACACTTCCCTTGATATGATCTATATATAAAATTTATCATGTTCTAATTTCATGTTTTTAATTATTGCGAGCATATCAATGTTGAGAACTAATTTTACAATGACATTTTTTTTTTGTAAATAGCAGGGAACATTTCACCATTTTTAATCATATTGAAGAAAGTGTTTGTGTGTTGTGACAAATAATCACTATTATAATTGAATAAAGTCAATGATGAAATAGCAGTAGCTCAAATAACCTCATGTCTGCTGAAAATATCAGTTGCTGAAGTAGTGATAGATGTCTGTGAGGAAGGAACTAAAACAAACCTAATGACTCTGTACTGCAGAAATTTTAAAAAGGGGAGATCTGCTCCTTTCACCTTGCTATTACGGAAATATCATGCTTGTGTTCTTCCTTGGTTCGAAAACAAAGAGACATGCTCCTTGTGTTGGACCACTATTACTTGTTATATATATGTAAGCTTTGCTGGAGTTGCTATATTTTCTTTCTAATTTGACTTTTTAAGATGCACGATTTCAACAAAATCACATGCAAGTACTTGGTCGGGTTAGATATTTTATTTTGGCTGCTGGTCTTAATAGTTACATGGCTACTGTGACCAACTTGGCGAACATAGTTCTCACAAATTTCTTTCAAGTACTTCATTATATGTTGCAACAATTTTCCTGACACTAGCACAAGTGTTAGGCCCGTGCTTAGAACGGGCCACGGTCTATCTAGTATATATAGATAGACCATCAGTTTTTACTTTATTTATTTTTAGTATTAATTTATTTATTTTTTAAATAGTAATTATTAGATTTTTATTTTGATGACATGTGCCACTTTTTACTTCACCACTCTCTCTCTCTCTCTCTATATATATATATATATATATATATTATATAGAAGAGTGAAGCCTAGGACGACCAAAGGCAAATAGGTAATTTTACACTAACAAATTGACAAATTTCAGTTCCAAAAGCAAAATTTCTAGACCCATTTCTCTTCCATCTTCTAGAACCATCTATCTTCAATCTTTCACACTCCAAACAAAAGATTTCAACTCATTCCAAGAAAAAATACTTGCTCAAACATGATTCTAAAAGCATAATTTCTTCCATCTCTCTTGTTCCAACAACAGTCAATCGATTCGCATTTTCTGATTTAGGATAGGATGACTCTTTTTTAGAGCTTTTGTTGGATTATACCAAGTGCTAAGACAGGGGGTACTTGGTTTTGGACTTTTGGCATTTTGGTGGTTGTGCTTGGGTTAGTGTATGCACAAAGCTTTGATCTTTGTTCGTTTGTTTGTTTAGATGATTTTCTTCTTTTCTTTTGGAAATTTTGGTGGACTATACCAAATGCTTTGTACACTTGTTCTGGGATTTGGTGATGGTTCATAACTACATGTTTGCATTTTTTGGTTTTTGATATTGGTTTTGTCTGTGTCAGTAACGTTTGATTTTCTTTTAGTTTGTTTAGATGGATAATTTGCTGGATATGTCCCAAATTTATGGCTGAAATCCATTGCGGATGTGAAGGTTTAGATTTTATTGATTTATTTATTGAGAAGAATATAACAAGCTTGGTGGAGGTGGCCATCGGTGACAAGGTCATCACTATCGTTAAAGTTCTATATTTTTGACTTTTCGTGCTTTCCATTTTTCAATTTCATCAGATTCAGAAATAAGATTTTCAGTTTCTTCTCAAGGATATATAATTGTCACTCTGCTTGATATTTAATTTAATTTTTATGTATAAAATATAATTTTTTACTTGTCCATTAAACCCCTTCCACGTGGCTGAATATTAAACACACAATTACAAATTTATCTTCTGTCTAGAAATTTCCATCATACCTTTAAATAACTCTTCATCTTCTCTTGTCACAGATAGTTCATCTTCCTTCATCTTCCTGTTATATCAAGTTTGTTTAGTCTTCTGTTCTTTAAATTTTAGGTAAGTTCTTCATCAATTTTTTTGTCCTTCCCTCATACATTTATATTTTTTTCTTTTCTTATTATTCACATATCTATCGGTTAGGAATTATGATTTCAAGAAAGTTGGATTAGCACGTTAAATGTTCTGTATTTACATTAGTTTAGTTGAGTTTGCCTATATGAATCTTCTGTACACATTCACCATTATTAAGGTGGTGTGGAGATGATTCATTGAAAGTAGGCTATATTAGTGAATCTATCTCAATCTGTAACCTTTATTGGCTTGGTACACCGATGTGCTTTGTAAAGTTCATATAGGTAGTGATTTTTAGGGGTGATGCTTGATGACTCGTGGTTCATTCTGAGATTTCTGCATTGGTGTATGCTATCTGCATTTTGTTTCTATCTAAGAGAATGTAGTCGACATTTTGCCAATGTATTATGACTAAGAAGTTTTCATTCTAACTGTTTATCTCTCATGTAGAATTTTACACAATAGACAACTGTTAGAAATCAACCATTTATAGTTTGTACAATTTTGGTGTATGTAACTGATCACTCAAACTTATTTTTATTCGTGTTAGTGTGTAACACATTTTTCCATTTAAATTTTATGTTGCAGCCTTAATTGAGATGGATACTGCTTTTAGTTGGTAACAGTTATGAAATAGGATAGAGCTGTATGTTTGTCCATGGTCTTAATGAGTTATTTGTTGTTTGTTTTCTTCTTTGGCTGGTGACTTTAAAATGAATTAGAAATGATAACATTCTGTTGCTTAGTGCTGACAAAAAGCTAGCCTCACTATTCTCATTCCATATTCTCTTCTGCATTACTATTTAAATTAGCCTTACATTTTTAGCATTTTTAATTTTTTTAACATGTCTATTATATTAGATTTAATATATGGTTTGAACTATTAACTTTATAGAATTTCCACTTCATTGCAGTAGTTGTTCGCTCCAGTGTTTCACTTTTCTCTAAGTGTGTGGTAAGTATTACTCAACAACTGTTGACTATTGAAGATGCTAAAGTACTTCCGAATTTACAAGACATAAGGGAGTATATAACACTCAATGGCCAATGGTAACCTTCGCCACGACATTAGTGGCTTAGCTCTTCGTGCTTCCCGCAGGCTTTTTTATATAGAGAGAGTAAATCAGCCTTACATTTTTAGCATTTTTTAATTTTTTTTATTGCGGTAGTTGTTCGCTCTTGTATTTCACTTTTTCTCTAAGTGTGTGGTAAGTATTACTCAACTAATCCCTTATTTAAAATTATTACTATTATTTACCAGATAATTATTTTGCGTAAAATTATTTTGATCCCAAAGATGTTAAGTAATAGAAACCATAAAAAAGTGCATGCTTTTCAAAAATCAAATGCGGATAGAAATGCTAGGAGACACGAATTATACAGATTGATGCCACCTGAGGAAAAAGATATTCTTCTGGCACGCTGTCGAGCAAAGAGAGCTGAAATGAGAAAACATAACTTATCTGAAAGTTCAATGAATAATGATTTGACTACTATATCACCTTTTAATTCCACCATTATTTCTGTTGCACAAAGTTCTAATCTTATGAGAGAACGCATGTTGCTCCTACCAGAAATAGGTAGTACTATGCCATCAAAAATTAATTATATCAAATTAAAAGTAGTATCAAATTGTCAATTTTGTAAAACCATAAAATTTGAATATGAACCGCCTGCATTTTGCTGTAGCAATGGTTCTGTTCAATTAACTACACATGAGATTCCAATAGATTTAAAGAACCTTTATCTGGAAAATACAGAGCTATCAAAACATTTTAGAACTTACATTAGAACGTACAATAATATATTTGCTTTCACATCTCTTGGAGTAACTTATGACAAAGAATTAGCAAAGAGAAATAATGGTATTTATACTTTTCGGGTTCAAGGTCAAATGTATCATTTCATCAATGACTTGATTCCTACCGATAAAAAAGGAAAAAATCTTCAATTATATTTCTTTGATAGTGAAAATGAATTAAGAAATCGAATGGCATGTTCAAATAAATTAAATGAGTATGTTGAGAACTCTGATGGAAATATTAAAAATTAATCCATACTCTATGATTTTAAAATCTTTAGTAGATGTTCCACAACTATCTGATTTTTATATTGCACTTAAGTGTGATTCTGGCTTAGATCAGCATATATATAACTTACCAACAGTATCAGAAGTTGCAGGAATATGGGTAGAACAAGATATTACTAATTCTATTCCTACACCACATATTCGAATATACACAAAAAAGTGATAAGAGTCAATTGGTAAATTATTATTACGGTTGTTATGATTCATTGCAATATCCATTACTATTTCCATATGGTCAAGGTGGATGGCACTATGGTATTAAGAAAATTAAGTGCTCTTCAAGAACATCAATACAAATATATTGCGAACAAGAACAACTACCAAGTATAAAAAATATGTGTTCAATAGATGGACTGCTTAACATGGAAGCCGAAGTTATGCTAAAAGAAAAGCACAAACGAGACACAATTTCTTGTCTTGAATATTATTGTCACAAACTTCAAATAAGAGATGATGAAAATATAGTCTTACATGCAGGAAGATTATTCCAACAATATGTAGTAGATGAATGGATAAATATTGAAAGTCAACGATTAGACTTTGCTTCTTTTAATCAACATTTAATTAGAACTGATGTATTAGACGGAATTTTGGATGTTTTACGTAAAGGGGAAAGAGAAGCTTCACATATAGGAAAACAACGCATACTTCCACTTAGCTTTACTGGAGGTCCAAGAGATATGCGTAGACGGTATATGGATGCTATTGCATTAGTGCAACATTTTGGAAAACCTGATATATTTTTTATTATAACATGTAATCCTTCTTTGCCTGAAATAGAAGAAAAATTTATGTCAACTGATGAGGTACAAAATAGGCCTAATCTGGTTAGTAGAGTGTTTAGAGCAAAAGTAGAAGAATTAAAAAAATGATATAATGAAAAGACTAAGAAGAAGGAGGGTAGTATGAGGACCACTGATTTTATCTTAAGCCATAAAGGAGTGGATTGATACTAGAATGACAAGCTTATGGTTAAAGAAAGTCCCAATGAGTATACTTGGGTGAAGAAAATTGAAGTATTTTAGTAAGAAAGTGCGTATAAAAATTGGGTTAGTCCGTTGAATTTGATGAGTTTACCTGAGTTTGTGGCATCGTGTTGATGAAAAGGTTGACTTCGAAGTGATAGTCAAGGCTGACTGAGCGTAATGGTAATGAGAGTTCGTGATGGATTGTGACGGGATGCAACTATATAATAAAATTGTTGGTTAAGCGAACTTTTGTTTAGTAATTACGACTTGCGAGTATCTAAGGTTGTGGTTTTCTAATATTTGGTGAGTAACATGGTTTTATGCACGTCAAAATTCAATTTTTAAATTAAGTATTTTAAAGTTAGTATTTTAAAATTAAAATTAAAATGTAAGACAATAGTTATATAAAAAAAGACTTGAATAAAGCCTTCAAATTTACTCAATAAAATCTAATTGCAAGTTTGCAACTTAGAACTTAGAAGTTACAATTTACAAATATTAGTGGAGTAACTAATCTACGCAGTCACCTTCTAGGAAGGGTTCTGTTTCAATAAATTCTCATATGTAGAACTAATATTTGTTACAAATATTAGATGAGTAACTAATTTACGCAGCCACCTTCTAGGAAGGGTTCTGTTTCAATTAGTTCTCGGATGTAATATAATATTAGTATTCTCCTTTAAAATTCAATTCTAATTGTCGCATCATATCGACGGTATCATCCTCCGGTGTTGGCAAACTTGCTAGAAATTCTTGTGACTCTAATTCATCATCACTAGATCCAATTACCGCATTAATCCAAGCTTCTTGTTTGGAACTTAACCTTGGCAAATTATAATTCCTCCTCTCGGCGTTGACCAGTCTCTAAATAAAACTGATGTTTCCAAACTTTCTTTTGCCAATGAATGTCTATGATCGCCAAGTTGAAACCTTGCCGCACTAAAAGTAGCCTCTAATGCAACTGATGAAGCTTGAATAGCTAGAACATCATGAACCATTTTGCTCAAAATTAGAAATGCAACGCTTCACCTCCTCCACCATGCTAATAAATCTTTATTGCCATCTCCGTCTTCCACTGTTTCTAAAGATTGATTAAGATATTCTTCAAAATCATCACGGTTAGTAGAATTAAGACCAAGGAAACCTCGCATATAACTTGAAATTCGAGTTTTACTCTGAGGATTAGAAGTTTGACCAGCTTCTCCTTGAGTATTTCCTGTAGTAATATATTTTTCATACAAAAAATTTTCTTCTACTTTTATGCTAGACTTACACATTACACAAGTTTGATTTTTTTCCGGTAAAATTTCTAAAGTATCATAAAAAGTTTCAACAAGTCCCTGCACACCTCGTAATTTATAATCAGGATGAAGTAAAATAGCAGTTAAAAAAATTTGAAGAATAGGAAAAAAATATTTTTAAAATTTTTCAATCATACCTTCAATTGCAACTCTAAAATTTTCAATTTTTCTGTATTTAGAAAATTGAATTGAAATAGCACAAGTATTTATTAATACTGATGAAATAGTAGGATAATAAATTCCAGAAAACATGATTGTAGCATCATAAAAAAGTTTTAAAAATTCTAATAGTTCATTAGTTTCTTCCCAATCTTCTTCATAAATTCTCTCTAATGGGTCAACATTATGAGCATTAAACACCATTTGTATGGGTCTTTTATATTCGTAAGCAACAGAAAATATTTCGTAAAAAGAATTCCACCTTGTTTTAATATGTTTTAGAATTTTTCTTGGTGGCAAATCACATAGTACACAACGCTCATTAAATTCCCTAATTCTAGCAGCTCTTTAAGAATACAAAATCCAGGCAACAACATATTCAATTTTCATACAACCACATTTAAATAATGAAATACCATCTTGTACAACTAAATTTAATACATGTCAACACATCTAACATGAAAAGAATTGTCATCAATTGAACATAATCTAGTTTTTAACATACTAGCAACATTTATATTATTAGATGCATTATCTAATGCGACAGACATTACTTTATCTATAAGCATGTAATAATCTAGAACACTCAAAATATTTGAAGCTAAATATGCACCAGTTTTTTTCTCTACACATTTTTTATAACTTAAGATTCTTTTTTGCAAATTCCAGTTATGATCAATCCAATGTGCTGTAACAGTTAAATAATCACGTCCATTAACACTATGACCCATGTCCGAAGTTATAGACACTCTACAATCTAATATACTAAATATACAAAGAAGATATTGACAATGTTTACCTTGATATACAAAAACATCAGATTTAACAGTATTTCTTGAAAAACCTCTATAAGTAGGATTATAAGTTTGTTGAATATAATCGGGATGTGAAGGAAAACTATAAGGCAAACCACAAACAAAACCATTTTTGCTAAATTTTCGCGATCTCTTTCCTTATTATATTTACGTTGTGTTAGTGGACCACCGGGGTTAGAAGGATCTAATGTTCCTTGAACCATGCTAGAAGTCCCTACCGATTCATTAACATTAATATCAAAATCATTAACTGGAATTCCTTTTTTTCTATTGGCTAATGATTTAGCTTCTTTATATTGAACCGACACACAAGATAACAAATGTCTATTTAAGCCCCCCGTCCCACCTTGACCTCTACCTTAATACTACATTTTGTGGATGATAGAGCTTGTGGCTCCTTGTTTTAATTGCAAAATGATTTTTGGACCCTTCCAAAAAACTATACCACCACTTGATTGTGTTTGAATGTGGTTGTTCTCTTACAAATTTCAGTATCGGTCTTGATCAATACCAATGACTTGAATAGTGCTCATAATTGAACAAAAATGAATGTGCAGCTACGATGAGGCCAAATGAAGTTGCATAGGTAATATGTTAACTCTTTGCATCTCGTTGTGACTAGCCAAGTATCGAATTGAGTCTCTTGTGATGAACATTGCACACTAGCGAAAGTGTGGAGTCTTGTTTGTCATTGGTGTCAATGCCTTGTGTGATGAGCTTACCGTGAACCATGCATGATGACACCTAGAATTTGCCCCATTGGTCCGGTTGACTAAGCGATGCAATCTCATAATATGATCTTAGGAAAGTTTGAAGAGTGTGAAACAATATGACACTATACCTCTTTTTGTGGCCTACCTTGTGAGTGTGTGATCCTTGTTTGAACACTTTTTGAGCTTTATCCTTTTATTGGAAGAAAATTGATGCAAACTATAACCTTTCTTGATCCATTACCCATAATCCTCATGATTTATGGTTTGTGTGAATAGCCAACTTAGGCCAAAAGCCTAAGTTGGGAGTGTGGTAAAAAGAGAAGGCAAATCAAAAAGTGCAAAGAAGTCCCTTTTAACCCATGGTTTTGAGAAATATGGAACCCCTCCATATAAAAAAAGAGAAGAAAAGAATGAAAAAGAAAAAGAATGAAAAAGTTGTGGAATAAATTGTGAAAGTGCAAAAAGAAATGGGGTGACCAACAGTCTATGGAAGATGAATAATGGGGTGACTTGTGAGCACGAATGAGAATGATGAAAGAACGGAAAGAAAGTGTTGTTCACACCACATCTCATGAGAATTACAGCCATTGAGCCTAAATGACTATATCTTTGCACTCAGCCCCATTACAAGCCTTGAAAAGACCTTTTTTATCTTGAGTGAGCTGAAACAATTGTTGGCTGGAAAATAAGGGCAAACCTATAGGTGAAATCATGCATTGTGTTCATCTTTGTGAGTGTGAGTGTTGCATTTGATTTTGGAGCTTTAAATTGTTGAACTATTGTGTGTGGATATGGAATCATCCTTTCTGTGAGGGCATTTGAACACCTTTGTTGAGCTGGAACTTGCATTTGACGCAAGTATTGTGAGCTTGAGATTCTTTGGTTATGGTGAGTCACAACTAGAATTTTTGAGTGCACAATTGATCATTGCATGAGTAGGTTGAGTCTTTTTGTGTGCATTCATGATTGAGTCTTCTGTAGCATTATTTGAGGCATCCTTTTTGAATTGTTAAACTTTAGTTTTACTTGAGGATAAGCAAAATTTTAAGTTGGGGGTGTTAATGAATCCACGATTTGGACTCATTTAGGGATTTAATTTAATAGATTTAGTGTCCTCAAATGCGTATTTTATGTCAATAACTGATGCAAATCCTTGATTTTCAGGTATTTGGATTGAGGAACAAAGTATGGACACTACTGAGCAAACAAAGAACACGGCAACTGAAAGAACGAAGAAAAGTAGGACTGATGATCGCCTAACCCAATCGGCGAGTAGCCGAGTGTCCATGATCTCGCCTAAAGTTGCAGCATGCCAACACATGAAGGATAAAATCAAGTCAGCAATAGAAAGGAGCAGTCGGTGAGTCACCAAACGGTTCCGCGATGCAGTTTTAGATCGCCCAAAGTTTAAGAACTTGAAGATGCTAAAGGCCAAAGAAAAAAGGCGATGGAATTGACCAAAAGGCGAATGGACAAGTAGATCGGTGATCCCAACTTATTGCGCTGAATGGTCCTTCGCAACACATTTTTGGGGACTATAAATACATTTTTAAATTCTTAATTTAGAATCTATCTAGTTTTCATTTGGTATCAAATTTTATTCTAAGCATTCATTAGAGTATTTTTTTTGAGTTAGAACAGAGTATTGAGACAATATTTTCCTTAGCTTTGAAGATTTGAATATTTTTATTTTTGAGAGATTAGAAGTGGGTCTTTGAGATTCTTCAACCTTGACCAATGTAAAGACAAAATTAATCTTACACAGTTGATGGAAACACAATTTAGTAATGATTTCTATCTTTTTATGATGTCTAGACAAAACCCCAATTCTTGGGGTGTGATTATGAGATTATAGGTTGATTTAGCTGCTGCGTATTGTTAATTGATAGTGTAAATGTTGTTTAAAAGTGATTTCATTAAGTAATTGTCGCTCAATCTAAAGGGTCATAGTTGCAAATGCAACTCTACCTTCGTGTTTTTTACTTGCTCGAGAGAGAGGTTTTAAAACTAATATTACTGATTTGATGGTCTATGGGTATTGGGTTGCCATGGGTTCAGATCGAGAGAGTGAATCCTAAACCCTTTTCCACACATTCAGCTCGAGAGAGTGAATGGACTAAAGTTAAGGTTGTTCTTAATTGCTTCTTATTGGTGTTCGAGAGAAACCAATTTGATTTGGGGTAAATTGTTCAAGAGAAAGTTTATCCCCACTAAGTCTAGCTTATTCACTGATTTACAGCTATTTACTATTAATTGCAATTACCCATTTGTCTACCTTAGCCCATAATCGGATCACATCCCAAGAACCCATCTCCTGACTTGTTTATTCATTTTATTTGCTGCTATAGTTGGTAATTACAATCAAACCCCCCTGTTATTTGACACTTGTGTCACCCTAAACTTGAATCATGCTTTTATTCGTAAATGTTTTTACCTATGATTGACTTGAACGTATTAATATTTGGCTCTTGATTCTCAGGCACGTACCACTCCCTGTGGGAACAATCCCAACCTAATTGGTTGGGTTATATACTGACTAACGATCGTTGACTCTTGGAACTGGATTAACTGTCGTTGAAACATTATTAATCAGCTTGCGTGTGCAATTGGACTCAACAGTAACGTACCTTGGCCAATGATTGACTTTTCTTAATTTCTCTAATAATTTAACTTTCAATAATACAATCAAATCATGTAAGAAAATAAAATTATTAGGTGTGAGGTAAAGAAGGAATTATGCCTCTAAATGTCAAGATCAAGAATGTGGAAATACATTTAGTTTGAAAATAATAGAAGTTCAACAAATAAAAATATGAGTGAACCATGACATATAAACACAATTCATCCAAAATTAATTTAAGATAGTATAACTTGATAAAAGCGACTTTGCTAGAACAATGGAACTCGAGGGGTACCTCATACCTTCCCCTCGGTCAACAGAATTCCTTACATGAATGTGTTCTTCACAAAACATAATAAAGAGTCATTTTTTTTAATTGGAATTAAAAAGAAAAGGTTACTTGGAACACAACAACTCAATTCCAAGTGGTATCTCTGACAATAAATTGATCTCTATTCAATACCATCACTTAAATTGGAACAACATTTCCCATTGTCGAAAAAGGGGTGTGACAGTTGGGATGATCATTTGTCTTTGATTGAATTTGCTTATAATAATAACTATAACTCGAGTATCCAAATGGCTCTATTTGAGGCTCTCTATGATAGGAAATATAGGTCTCCTATTGGTTGGTTCGAAGTAGGTGAGGTCACTTTGACAGGGCCAGAGTTGGTACGTAATGCTTTGGAAAAGCTTTGACTTACTCGTGAGTGGTTGAAAGCTCCTCAAAGTCGGAAAAAGTCTTGTGCTAGTGTTAAAAGAAGAGAACTTGAATTTAATATTAATGATTGGGTCTAATTGACATTTCACTCATGAAGGGTGTAATGAGATTTGGAAAGAAAAGAAAGCTTAGTCCCCGCTATGTAGGCCCATATCAAATTTTGAGGCATATTGGCAAGGTTTCTTATAAGTTAGAGCTACCTAATCACTTAGCATTGGTACATCTGGTATTTCATATCTCTCTGTTGAAAAAATGTGTTGGAGATCTGACGTCCTTAGTGCCTCTGGAAACCTTGAGAGTTAAAGAAAGTCTTTCATATGAAGAGATTCCGGTTGAGATTTTGGATCGTCAAGTTCGAAAGTTAAGAAACAAAGAAGTTTCTTTATTGAAGGTTCATTGGAGGAATCAACAAGTTGAGGGTTCTACTTGGGAGGCCGAAGTGGATATGATGTCTCTCTATCCTCATGTCTTTCCCTCCACTCCTACTCTAACTTAAGGTATTACCTCGTCATGGTTTATTCTTTCGGATTCATGTGTTTTAGTCATTCTCATGTTTCCAAATGCATATATGTGCATGAAAAATTTGATTTTAATGTTATGATTTAGCTTGGAGTAATTATCCATGTTTACACGCATTTTGATGAAATTTGCATTCATGTTGGGTTGTTAGTTTCTCTCATACTCTATTCATGCTCGTTTGAGTCTCATTCGAGGATGAATATTCCCAGGGGGAGATTTTGTAACATCTCTGAAATTGAAAGTTGAGTCGAGTTGGAAAAGTTCAAAAAATGTTCTAGGGATCTGGTTCTACGCATCGACCTACGGGTCGTATAAATCCCTACAATTCGTAGGAAGGGTTACGTAGACATTAGGAAAGATTTTAGGGAAATTCAAATTTCTGAAGTTTGGCCTTCAAGTGAATAGGAAGAATCGTAGAAATTTGGACAAGCCTTAGATGGCTTTTGTAAAAAGGATTCAGGGAATTAACATAAGACCTCAGCCTACGGAAGGATTTGATGGGTCATATAGAAAGCACATCTAGAAGGGATCTAGACTTAGTGAAATTTTGGACTTGAACTTGTAGTCTACGAATGGGGTCTACAGACCATAGAAGAAATGAAGGACCATATGAGGGTCTCATGTTAATTGACTAAATTTGTGGGTTTTTAAAGTTGGCTCTACGGTTGACCAGTATGGGCCGAAAAGATCTATGGACCACAGGTCCAACCCGTAAGAATGTTCGACAATTATTTATTAAAGGTATTTGGGTTTATTCCTATGCATTTAATACCTATACTATGTCGTTTTGTCCTTATTTCTAAGTCCTATAACTACCTTTTTTCTCATAAATCTACCCAAACCCTCTCACTCTCTCAAATTCCCAAAACCCATCCACATTCATCCCCTTCAAATCCTCTCAAGCTTCAAGGAAGGAAATCTAGGTTTCAAGCTTCAAATATCCTTTTTCCTCTATTGCTTTTGGGGTTTGATGTCACGACCCAAGGTACCCCCTAGGCGTAACATGGCGTATAAGACCCCGAGAGGCCCTATACAAGCCACTTAGCATTCATAACATAAGAAATAGACAAAGAGATAAATAAATACATTTTGAGTCCCAAAAGTTTTATAAAAGTAAAGTGGAAGTCTAAACATTTTGTCTCAATAGTCTTCTAATACAATAGAATGGAATTGGGCCTAGCCCATACATAATGTACAAAACTGAAATTAAAAAAAGGAAAAATACTGAAACAATGAAACTTCATCCTCGAAGCATGAGGACTCACCAAAGCTGGAAAATCTCCCAAGTCAACCTCTAGCCACGAAACTGAGAACCCTAACTATCGGACCCTACATTTGGGTAAATGTAGGCAAGAGTATGCGTTAGTATAAAATATGTACCAAGTATGATAGTCATGCATATAAACATTTAAAACATGCTAAAAAAGGACATTTCATGGCATGCAATGACCAAGCTAAAACCTGATATAAAAAGGGTTAGAAAACATGAGTCATAAAACATAGTCAATGCAAGCTAACATCTTTAAGACCTTTGAACACATGTGAGATACCTCTTGAAGTAACCCTAGTTCATTATTTTTGTGGGAAGTTGCCTTAACCGACATAAAAACCATGTGATCTATGACATGATCCCCCGGTATGTCTAATGAGTCTGGGATTTTGACTCATTTGGGGCTTGTTATTCATAGTTTTAATGTCCTCAATGCAAATTGTGTGCTCTAAACTGATGTTTTAATGATAATTTACAGATATAAAGGCTAAAGATCAAGGCAAGGATAATACCGAGCAAAAAGGAGTGAAAAAAGATGAAAAGAATGAAGATAGTAAAAGCTGAGAATCATCAAAGCCACTCGGTGACTCGCCGAGTGGCACTTCAGCTCACCTGAAGTTCCAGACTACCAGCCCTAGGGAGAAACAAACTTGGTGATGTAAATGGACAGTCGGCGTACCACCAAATAGATCAACGACTTCGATCCTTATCGCTTAAAGTCACAAAACTCTGAGGTTAAAGAGGCAAAGAAAAACGACGAGGAAACGTGTCACTTGGCATATTGCCGACCTGGTTGGCGATGCTTGACTAACTTCGCTGAGTGACCCCGAAGGCAAAAATTTGAGAACGTATAAATTGAATTTCAAAAATTAGAAGTTTGAGCTTTGGTTGGAGACTTTGTTTTACTTAGTTTAAGGAGTTTTCTAGTAGATTTTGAGTTGGGTTTTCGATATTGAGCATTAGGGATCATTGTAAAGACGTGGATTGTAATACCCAGATTATGGAGAACGTAATTGGTGTTGAATTCTTCCTTTTTACGATGTGTGGATAAAACCCCCATTCTTGGGGGTGTGATCATATGATTATTTACTCTAATTAGCTTATGGGTATTGTTTTTAATTGATTTAAACGCTGATTTGAAGTGGTTTGATTGATAGTTGCGTATTAACCCATGAGTTGTAGTTGCAAATGCAGTTCTAACTTAGTGTTTTGGGCTTGCTTGAGAAAGAGGTTTTAGAACTAAGGTTATCGATTGATGATTTTAGTGATTGGGTTATTGTGGGTTCAGCTCAAGAGAGTGAATCTTAACTCGATCCTACCTATCTAGCTCGATAGAGTAGATAATTGAGGTATTAGGCTGCTTATAGTGTCATTGTTGTCGAGGTTTGAAAAAACTCGTTTGAATCATAAAAGTTGTTCGAGAGAAAGATATTGCATCTATAGTCTAGCCTATCCACTAAGATTCAACAATTGTTATAAATTACAATTACCCATATAGCGAAATTAGCCTTTAATCGATCACATCCCCAAGTATCCCTTATCTACTGGATTACTCTTCTTTTTTTCTTAGTCGAAAAATGTGAATGTTGTTAGTATTAGTGGAGTAAACCCCGAGGATGCACACTTTGTGGCTCTATATAATGAGGAAGTGAATTTTCTTGCAATCAAGAAGGAGGTTTCCATCTGAGCTATCCAAGGCTGGGCGGGATTCAAGGTTGGAATAGAGAGCGGGACGATGGATGGAGAGACCGTGACAGGGAATGGCGTGACCGTGGGACTAATTGGAAGGAAAGAAAAAATAGGTTCCTCCCCATGAGCGTCAAAAGCCAAAAGAGCAAAGGGCTGATTCGGAGAACTTTCACATGAAAGATATGCTTGCACGCATTTTCAATAAAGTGGAAGGGTCGGACAAGGTGCTTAAGGAAATGAAAGAGGACGTCTCCACACTCAATCAAACGGTCACCTCTCACTCAGTGCCCATCAAACAACTAGAAACGCAAATGGGTTAAATCTCATCTCATTTGAACCTAAGGCCAAAAGGGGGTCTACCAAGTGATACCTTGGCTAACCCAAAAAATGAACCTTGAAAGCGTATCCACGTGGGGCCACAATGTTAAATAAGGCACTTCTTGGATGGCAACCCAAGCTTTTATGCTCTTATCACTGTTGTTTGAATAACGGGTGTTGAATGTGTAGGTTGAAAATTTGAAATTTTGGGAAAATGGGCTGTTAGGCAAGCTAACGGTCCAGTCGGCGTTTCATCAAACAGGTCGGCAAGACCAACTTAGACCACCATTTTAACCACCTAGCTTGCTGGAGGTTCTATAAAACTCGGTGAGCTAAAGTTCTACTCGGTGCATCGGCGAGTGGGTCGGCCAAGTTATGGTCGTCAACTTGCGCTCAAACTGAAGAGTCAACAAGGCCAAAACGTTTTAAATTCAAAGATCTCCCTCATTTTCATATTTTTTGACTTCCAAACTTTCACAACCGGATGTTTTCTTACTCTCATACTATTTTACTTGCTTATTGTGTGGGATCGATAACTCGAGGAGGATTTTTGGATTGGTTGCTAACCTAGCTAGCTTTTCAAATTCTCTGCATCTAAGGATGGTTTTCCGAACCCCGTCTTTACATTTTGGTGAAATCGAATGCATGATCATCATGTGGTTGTTCTCTGTGCATAATTATGATTTGTTTAATGTGTGGCGTTAATGCTTGCCCGTATTTAGTTTAAATTGATGTTAATTGGCCTTAAATTGTGAAATCCCACATTTTTGCATGTTAAACATGTTGGGTTGTGTTGAATTTATTGTGGGTCTAGTGGGGGTGAAGTCTGAGTAACCCTAAATTGTGTCAATTGTCAGATTTTACCCAATAATAGAGTGGCTGATGTCATTCTTAAGGGCAAAAGATGTCAATTAACCAATTTTACCCAATCGGGGGAAGTTTGAATACCCCATGGGCATGGGTAGTATAGGTCTGAGCCTATTTGCATAGAATAATAGTTTAATTTTGTTTTCATGGGCTGTGGGTTAGATTTGAAGGTTGTAGTGAAAATATGGCAGGTTGGACTATTCGACGAACTGGGTCAAGCTCGCCGAGTGGTTCAACGGTTCACCTAAAGACCCCTCGATCGCCTTTTAATTCTCCATGTTTGAGGTCTAAGCTTTGTAACTTTTGGCGATATGCTTGAGCTCATTGAGTTCACTCAGCGACTCACTGAAAGTCCCTTTTGATCGCCCTTCTGCCCCCCAAATTCCTGAAATTGTTCTGTATCATTCGGCAAGCTACACTGTAAAGCCCTGAACATTGCTGACCTATTCTAAATTTTTATTGATTTTACTTTGTAACATTCGGCGAGCCCAATTTGGCTCACTGAATGCGGTTGGCGAGCCCAATTTGGCTCGCCGAATGGGGTCGGCAACTCACCAAATGGTTCGGCGAGTCTTCTTGTAACGATTACACTTTGATTTATCTGAACTAAGTCTAACAATTTCAACATTGTTTTGCATGTATGGCTAGACCTAAAATCGCACGAAGAAATAAACCGCCCCGAAAGCGTGCTAGAGGGATAGTCATTAATGAGGAGGCTGCAGCCTTCCAAGCCACGGTATCTAAACTTCCTCCAAAAGGGGGAAAGGGCAAGGGTAAAGGCCCTGTACAACCCACTCCATCAGAGGAGAGCCCCGACAGCGAGGGTGTTTATGCCACTCACCTTACCACCTCTAAGAGTGAGGGCCACTCTAAGGGCAGTTCTCTAGCCTCAGTCTTTGAGCCAAAAGATGACCAGCTCCTACAGGCTAGGAGATTGGAGCTACGCTCCAAGTCGATGAATGATTCGTCTAGGATCCTGGTGCCCCCTACACCTCCAGCTCTAACTCAGGTAGCAGTGAAGACTCCACCTCCTATCCAGGTTCCTCCACCCCAGACTCTCAACAGACTAAAGGCAGAGGGTTTGAGGACCATTCTTGAAGAGAAGAGGTTGTCTGCTAACGGTGTGGTAGACCGGTACCCAGAAGTGTGGAGCACCTTAAAGTTCCACAAGTTTGAAATATTCACAAACCCTCTAGGCCCTTACATTTCTACTTGGGTCCGAGAGTTTTACTCAGCATATGGGGAGTTGGTGCCGAAGGGAAAGAAAAAGGCTAACGCATTCAAGCTAGTTGACGTTGTAGTAGTTTGGGAGAAGAAGGTGAAGTGCAGCAGCTCAGATATAAATGAGGCGCTCGGATCTACAATGAAGTTCATGCACTATTACATTGACATGATCCAGATGAAGACCCTCGATGATTTAAAAGGTTGGCTAGCACCTATGATCTCTGATGTGACACCGAGGTGGATTGAGGTAGGTGTGTTGATTGAGAAAAAGGACTTGAACATGGCGACCACATACTGGTTTGGGTTTATTAGCAGCACCATTATGCCTTCGCAGAACGAGTCGATCCTCCGACATTCGAGTGATGCGTGTTTGGGTTGTATCATGGATCGGGAGAAGCTAAACTTGGGTCTGCTCATTAAGCAAGAGATGGCCATGAAGGATAAGTAGAGTTAGACTTCTCTTCCCTTTCTGGTGCTGATCATTGAGCTATACAGGCGGGCCCGTGTCCCTATGAATGAGAAGAAGGATGTAGAAGTGACTCCCATTTTCTCTACTGACATCTAATGGAAGGAGGCCGAGTACATGAGGGATGAGGCTGAAAGGAGGAGCGCTACACCGGTGGATACGTCCCCGATAGTTGATGTTGATATATTGCCGACTGAGGCAATACTTCCTCCTCAGCCAGTGAGTCAACAGGTACATCTGGCCCCTCTACTATTGTACCTCCTTCTACTGTTGCACCCCCTCCCACTACTGTTGTTGCTACTAATACCTCCCGACCGCCTATCACCGAGCCATGTTGTACAAGATGGGTCATCTGGCTCATTCCACTAATGGGCATGCCTCCCGGGTGAGGTTGTTGTGCCTAGGTTGATAAAGCAGGCAATTTCTGCCGCCTTGGCCCCGATTAGGGCTGAGATAAGAAAGGATAGGGAGTTGATTGATGGCTACAGGCTTGCACTGGATGCCCTTACAATGAGGGTTGAGGCTTGTGAGCAGGATTGAGGTGATTTTGTTGTTGTGATGTCCTTGAAGGCCGATGTTGTTGGGCTACGAAAGGATTTGGATGAGTTGAAGTCCACTGACCTATCGATGTTGTTAGGTACGGTGGAAATTTTCGAGATCCTGAGTGCAAATAACCCTACCAGTTCAAAGATTTCTCTGGCTACTACGAACCGGAGATATTGATAGAGAGGATGCAACTGTTGAATATGAGGCTGAGACTGATGAGGATGAGTTGGGTGTATGTGATGCGTCTATGTACGATGATCTGGAGGACCTTGAGGGGTCCATGGTTCAGACGGAGGTTGAGGCATCACTCAAGGATACTTCGATGGTGGGCTCCAGTGGAGCCAAGGATGTTGCTGCAATGGGCACTAATGCCCAAGATGACAGAGTCACAGAGATACAGAGTTCACCCAAGGCTTAGCTTGGCAAGAGGATTTTTGACTCCCTTTCTATTTTTATCATTTTTTATTTCTCTATTTCTTTGCATTTGAGGACAACTACTAGACTAGTTTGGCGGGGTGAGGTAATACTATACCTCCTTCTTTTGGGCTATTTTGTGAATATTTGTTGTTTTTGTTTTGTGAATGTTTGATCTTATCTTGTGTTTTTATATATATGGTTTTGATCCATTGTGTTTGTCCTTTGTTTTCAATTGCAAATGGTTTTGAACCGATTTTTAAAAAAAAATTGACACCTCTTGATGTGTTTGAAAATGGTCGTTCTCTTGCAATTTCGAGTGTCGATTGTGGTCAATACCAATGACTTGAATAGTGCTCTCAATTGAACAATATGAGTGTGCGGCTAAGATGAGGCAAATTGAGTTACATTGGACATATGTGAACTCCTAGCATCTCATTGTTACTAGCCGATTGTTGAACTATCTCTTGTGATGATCGTTGCACGCTAGCTGAAAATAATAGTCTTGTTTGATGATTGTGTTGAATGCCATGTGTGGTGAGGTTGTCTTGAACGATGTGCTTGATGATACCTAGAACTTACCCTGGTAGTCCAATTGATTAATGAAAGCAAGCGATTAAAATGATCTTAGTCACAATTTGTGAAGAGTGAACCAAAAATCGATATTATACCTCTTTGTGGCTACCTTGTGAGAGTGTGAATCTATCTTGGCACCCTTTTGAGCCTATCCTTTTCTTTGGAAGAAGCTTGAACAACTTTGACCTATTTTTCCCATCACATATAACCTTCATGAAGTATTAGTTCATTTGAATAACCAACATAGTGATGTTTGCGTGATCCATACACAACTTCCAATGCAAGTGTCTATGATCGTATAATAGTAAAGTAAGTCAACCAAGGGTTGGGGTCGAGTCCCAAGGGAGTGGTTTTGAGAATTAATAGAATAATAAAATTTAGTTCTAATTAGTCATAGCTAAAAATATTATCGAATATAAACACGTTCAATCTAAAGGGTGACACAAGAGTGTCAATTAACATGGGGGTTTGTAACAACTAACCAAAAATCAGCAAAAATGCAAAGAGTACTAATCAAGGGGAGAGAGTTCTTAGGATGTGATAGGAATACGGGATAGACTAAACTATTGGGTACATGTTTTTGATAATAAATCAGTTGAATATCTGTGACTAGGCTAGACTATAGTGGGGGTAAATTCTCTCTCGAGCAACTTACCCCGAATCAAATGGGTTCCTCTTGGACACCCACTTGCCGCATGAAGAACAGCCTCTGCCTTAGCCCACTCACTCTCTCGAGATGAGTGTGTGAGAGAAAGACTAGGGTTCACTCTCTCGAACTGAACCTCATGTCGACCCACTCCTATCGGCCATCAATTTAGTAGTCTTAGTTTTACGACCTCTCTCTCGAGCAAGCCAAAAACACAAAGGTGAAATCGTATTTGCAACTACAACTTCACTAAGTTCCACCACAATTACTAAACGAAATCACATTTACACAACAAATAAACCATCAACAAGCAAGACCCAACAGATAATCTAACCCATATTTACAAAATCACACCCCAAGCATTGGGGTTTTAGCTAGACATGTAAAAGAGATAGAAATTTATACCAAAATGAGTTTTTATTCAAATGGGTATGAAGATTTAAGTCTTCAAACAAGTCAAAAGTGAAGAATCCGCAAGACCCAAGTCCAAATTCTTGGAGTTGAAACCCTTTGAATCTTCAAGTTCTTCAAAACCCTCTCCAAACTTAGAACTCAAAAGTCTATCTTAAAAATTCTATATTAAAAATCTGATGAAAATTCAATATTAAAAATCTGATACTAAATGAGTATTTATAGTTTTTAAAGATTTGTGTTGTAGCGGATCACTCGGCGACATTAGTCGAGATCGCCGATCAACTCGATGATCAGCCCTTTGGTAGGTTTCATCACCGTCTTGCGTTAACCTTCAGCATCATCGTGTTTTGGATCATTGGGCGATATAGTACAGCTTCGCGGAATCGCTCGGTGATTCGCCTGCTTCTTCTTTTCACCGCTGATTTGATCCGTTCTTTCAAGGCTCAGCACACCGGAACAAAAGGCGAGGATAAGACCTTTTGGCGACTCGCCGAATAGGTTCGTCGATTCTCCGATCTTCAATTCTTCGTTCTTTCAGTTGCTTTTGTTCCTTTTTGCTAAGTAGTGTCCATGTTTTCCCTCAAACTTCAAATACCTAAAACTTAAGGGTTTTCATCAGATATTGAGATAAAATATACATTTGAGGACACTAATTTTATCAAAATATAGCCCTAAATGAGTCCAATTTGTGGACTCATAAACACCCCCAACTTAAACTTTTGATTTTCCTCAAGCAAACTCAAGTTCAGCCGTTCAAAAAGGGTATCTCGAACAGTGCTACACAAGACTCAATCATGAATGCACACAACAAGACTCAATTTACTTATGCAAAGATCAAATGTGCACTCAAAGATTCAAGTTGTGACTCACCAATATCAAAGAATCTCATGCTCACAATACTTGCTTCAAATGCAAGTTCAAGCTCAACCAAGGTGTTCAAATAGCCTCACACAAAGAATGATTTCATATTCACACAATGGTTCACAGTTTAAAGCTTCAGAATCAGAGGTAACACTCACACTCACAAAGAAGAACACAATGCATAATTTCACCCATAGGTTTGCTTGTATTTTCCAATCAACACTTGCTTCAGCTCACTCAAGATCAAAAAGGTTTTTTCAAGGCTTGTAATGGGACTGAGTGCAAAGGTATGGTCATTTAGGCTCAGTGGCTTTCATCCTTATGAAATGTGGTGCTCACAACACTTCATTTACTTTTCCGTCATCATTTTCTTTAGTGCTCATAAGTCATCCTATTATTCACTTTCCATGGATTGTTTGGAAATCCCATTTCTTTAGTACTTTATTCCACAACTTTTTTTTTCATTCTTCTTCTTTTTCTTTCTCCCTTTTTTTTTATATATGGAGGGGTTCCATTTTTCTCAAAATCATGGGTAACAGGAGACTTTCCTTGTACTTCTTGACTTGCCCTTATCTTTTCACCACACTCCCAACTTAGGCTTTTGGCCTAAGTTGGCTATTCAACTAACCACAACTTCATGAGGATTATGGGTGATGGATAAAGAAAGGTCTAGTTTTCATCAAATTTCTTCCAAAGGAAAGTAAGGCTCAAGGGGTATTCAAAAGCGGTTCACGCACTCACAAGGTAGGTCATAAAAGCGGTATATGTCAAATTGGCTCACACTCTTAGAAGTTGCCTAAGATCATATAAAGAGAAAGCATAACTTAGTTGACTGGACCAACGGGGCAAATTCTAGGATCCATCATGCATAGTTCACAGGTAAGCTCATCACACTAGGCATTAACACTACAAGTCAAACAATACTCCACACTTTCGCTAGTGTACAATGATCATCACAAGAGACTCAATTCGATACTATGCTAGTCATAAATAAATGCAAAAAGTTCACATATTGTCTATGCAACTTCATTGGGCCTCATCGTAGTCGCGTATTCATATTCGTTCAATTGAGAGCACTATTTAAGTCATCAGTATTTATCAGAACCGACACTTAAATTTTGCAAAAGAACATCCACATTCAACACACGAGAGGTGGCAAAAAATTTCGAACGGGTCAAAATCATTTTGCAATTTAAAAACATGGAGCCACAAGCTCAAACATCCACAAGATGCAATGTATAAAACACAATTTCAACTCACAACCCAATATATAAACAAAACCAAAGAGTCACAAAATCACAAAAGGTGGGCCTCACCCCACCACAAATAAAATATGTGTCTTCAAATGCAAACAAAAATATCCAAAAGTGAAATAAAGTAAGACAAAGAGGGAGGTAAAGAAGGGGTCCTGTCTACATAGTTGCTCCATATGTCTAGGCATTAGTGCCCGGTGCATTACTCTGGTCCTGGATCTCAGTACCCGGAGTCGTCTCAGAAGAAACATCAGTACCAGACCCACTAGGAGCTGTCTAGGGTGTTTCTGCCAAAAAGGCCTACACAGCTGCATAGAATCCCCTGGTCCACGAAGAACATTAGGATCTCTGATAGTGGTATTTCTGTCAGAACTGGGCCTTTTTCCCTTGCCTTTATTTCCATGTGGAGGTTCTTGTTTTCCTTTCTTGGGAGGATTTGACCCCCCCCCCCCTTTCATTTATTATGATATCATGTGCTCTTTTCTAGGGTGGCATGACAATATTGGTTTTTACCATATCTTCGGGATACTCAAACTTCTCCCTACTAGACTCAACAACATGCAAGCACAACCCTACAAGATTTAACCAATTTTAAGGCATAAAAAATATGGGATTTTAACAATATAAACATTACGAGCAAGATTTTCACAGGCATAAGCAAAAACAATTAAGATCAGAGAGGCCCAGCACACATCACTAAGATAAGATCATTGCAAATGAGTATAAAATTGCTAAAAATAAATTTGGGGTTTGGAAAACCAACCTAGATACCGATTAAAATACTTTTGAAATGTTATGCGGCAATGTAATCCAACTCCGAGCACCAATCAACAACTCAAATACAGTAAAAATGCAAGAAATATTGAAAATACTAAACAGGTGCGAGTTTGTGAAGGTCTAAAGTGAGGGAAAGTGTAGAGTTTGAAAGTTTAAACCTTTGGCCTTTTAAGAAACCGTCCAGTTCTCGCCCATTCAGCGATAGTCATGGTCGCTGATACATTCGGTGACTCACTAAGTTTACTGGACCTCTAGTTAAACTAGGGGTCCAAATGGCGAACTAGATTGCAATCTCTGACCAGATCGGCGATTCGCCAATAATTTCCTGGGCATGCTAAGTTTTACAGACTCCACTTTGAAGTTGTCTTAAGTCCAACGACGATCTAAGATGGGGTCGCTGATTTCTTCGGTGATGCACCGATTGGACCTTTGGCTCGCCAATTTGCACTTTTCACTCACTTTCCATACTTCGACCTACACAAATAACACACTATTATTTCTTAAAGCAAAAAAATAAAGTGGTAAAACCTTGGGTTGCCTCCCAAGAAGCGCCTTATTTAATGTCGTGGCACGATGCAACTCCTCACTCAAGTTCCTTCAAAGAGGTTTGCATCATTTTCATAAGGCCACCCTTCTTTGAGCTCTAGGTAGAGAGAAGCTAGCACTGGGTCCATTTGGGACCATTGTCATCATTCACACTCATTCTTCATGTTTCAACACATAAATAAGCAAAACAAAAGTAAAAATTAGGTAAGTAAACTACTACTAAGAAGAACAAAAACTCTACTAATCTAAGAATTCTCAAGTGACACCACTCCCCCGCAGTGGCACCATTTTGATGCTTGCGTAATCAAGACACAATTTCCAATGTAAGTTTCTATGATCGTACAATAGTAAAGTAACCCAACCAAGGGTAGGGGTCGAGTCTCAAGGGAGTGGTTTTGATAATTAATAGAAAAATAAAATTTAGTTCTAATTAGCCATAGTTAAAAACATTGTCGAATATAAACATGTTAAATCTAAGGGGTGACACAAGAGTGTCAATTAACAATAGAAGTTTGTAACAAGTAAGCAAAAATACAAAGAGTACTAATCAAGGGGAGAAAGTTCTTGGGATGTGATAGGAATACAGGATAGACTAAACTATTGGGTATATGATTTTGATAATAAATCTGTTGAATATCTGTGACTAGGCTAGACTATAGTGGGGTAAATTCTCTCTCGAGCAACGTACCCCAAATCAAATGGGTTCCTCTCATACACCCACTCGGCGCATAAAGAACAGCCTCCGCCTTAGCCCACTCACTCTCTCAAAATGAGTGTGTGGGAGAAGGACTAGGGTTCACTCTCTCGAGCTGAACCTCATGTCAACCCACTCTAACCGGCCATCAATTTAGTAGTCTTAGTTTTATGATCTCTCTCTCGAGCAAGCCGAAAACACAAAGGTGAATTCATATTTGAGTTTACAACTTCATTAAGTTCCACCATAACTACTAAACAAAATCACATTTACACACCAAATAAACCATCAACAAGCAAGACCCAATAGATAATCTAATCCATATTCAATAAATCACACCCCAAGAATTGGGGTTTTAGCTAGACATGTAAAAGAGATAGAAACTTATACCAAAATGAGTTTGCATTCAAATGGGTATGAAAATTTAAATCTTAGAACAAGTCAAAAGTGAAGAATCCGCAAGACCCAAGTCCAAATTCTTGGAGTTGAAACCTTTTGAATCTTCAAGTGCTTCAAAACCCTCTCCAAACTTAGAACTCAAAAGTCTATCTTAAAAATTCTATATTAAAAATTTGATGTAAAATTCGATATTAAAAATCTGATATTAAACGAGTATTTATAGTTTTTAAAGATTTGCGCTGCATCGAATCACTCGATGACATTAGTCGAGATCACCGATTAACTTGGCGATCCGCCCTTTGGTAGGTTTCATCGTCGTCTTGCGTTAACCTTCAGCATCATCGTGTTTTGGATTATTGGGTGACATAGTACAACTTTGCAAAATTGCTTGGTGATTCGTCGAATGCTTCTTTTCATAGCCGATTTGATCCATTCTTTCAGGGCTCAGCACACTGGAACAAAAGGCGAGGATAAGACCTTTTGGCGACTCGCCGAATAGGTTTGACGATTCTCAGATCTTCATTTCTTCGTTCTTTCAGATGCTTTTGTTCTTTTTTGCTAAGTAGTGTCCATGTTTTCCCTTCAACTTCAAATACCTTAAACTTAAGGGTTTTAAACAGATATTGAGATAAAATATACATTTGAGGACACTAATTCTATCAAAATATAGCCCTAAATGAGTTCAATTTATGGACTTATTACTTAGGACAAAAGCCTAAGTTGGGGTATGGTGAAAAAGAAGGAAAATCAAGGAATGTGAAAAATCTGCCCTTGAAGGATCATGTTGAAAATTATGGAACCCCTCCATGTAAAAAAGAAAAAAAGAAAAGAAAAATGTGAAAATAGAAAAAAAAAGATTGAAAAAGAGAAGAGTTTGTGAAATAAATCTTGTGAAAGGGGCAAAAGAAATAGGTATCCAATGCATCATGCTTAAATGAACAACAAGGTGGATTGTGAACATCATAGAGTATGAAAGATAATGAGAAAAAATGAATTGCAGGCCATACTTCATGAAGGAAGAATTCAGTAAATAAAAATGATCATACCTTTACACTCAGCCCCAATACAAGCCTTAAAAGACCTTTGTGATCTTGAGTGATCTAAAAATTATGTTGATTGGAAAATAATGGCAAACCTATGGGTAGAGCCATGCATGTCTTCATCTTTGGGAGTTTGAGAGTTGTATTTGATTCCAAAATTATAATTTGTTGATAATCTTTGTGTGAGCGTTGATTCATTCTTGGTGTGAGGGCATTCAAATGCTTTTGTTGAACTTGAACTTGCATTTGAAACAAGCATTGTGAGTTTGAGTTCTGTTTGATGATGATTAGTCACAGTTTGAAACTTAGGGTGCACAATTGAGCATTGTATATGTAGTTTGAACCTCCTTTATTTGTTTTGAGTCTTGAGTAGCACCGTTGTAAACATCCTTATTGAACTAATTGATCTTGTGTTTTACTTGAGGACAAGCAAAAGTTTAAGTTGGGGTTGTTGATGAGTCTAGGATTTTGACTCATTTAGGGCTTGTTATTCATATTTTTAATGTCCTCGATGCCTATTTTGTGCTCTAAATTGATGTTTTAATGATAATTTGCAGATATAAAGGCTAAAGAGCATTGCAAGAACAATACCGGGGGAAAAGGACCAAAAATGATGAAAAAGAATGAAGATAGTAAAAGTTGAGAATCGCTAAAGCCACTTGGCGACTCGTCGAGTGGTACTTTAGCTCGCCTAAAGTTCCAGACTGCCAACCTTGGGGAGAAACCAACTTAGCAATGGAAATGGATAGTCAGTGGACCACCGAATGGATCAACGACTTCGATCCTGATCACTTAAAGTCACAAAACTCTGAGGTTAGAGGCAAAGCAAGACGGCGAGGAAATGCGTCACTTGGCACATCGTCGACCCGGTCGGCGATGCTTGACTAACTTTGCCGAGTGACACCGAAGGCCAAAATTTAAGAACGTATAAATTGAATTTTAAAAGGCAGAAAAAGAAATCCAGTCATTTCCTGAGTAATTTGTACATTGTAGAACTTTGAGCTTTCGTTGGAGACTTTGTTTTACTTAGTTTAAGGAGTTTTTTAGTAGATTTTGAGTTGGGTTTTCAATATTGAGCATCTTGGATCATTTTAAAGACATGGATTACATTACCCAGATTATGTTGGATGAATTGGTATTGATTTCTTCCTTTTTATGATATGTGGATAAACCCCCATTCTTAGGGGTGTGATTATTTGCTCTAATTAGCTTATGGGTATTGTTGTTTACTGATTTAAATGCTGATTTGAAGTGAATTTAATTGATATCTGTGTATTAACCCATGAATTGTAGTTGTAAATGCAATTCTAACTTAGTGTTCTAGGGTTGCTTGAGAAAGAGGTTTTAGAACTAAGATTACCGATTAATGATTTTAGTGATTGGGTTGTTGTGGGTTCAGCTCGAGAGAGTGAATCTTAACATGATCCTACCTATCTAGCTTGAGAGAGTAGATAAATTGAGGTATTAGGCTGCTTATAGTGTTATGTTTGTCGAGGTTCGAGAGAACTTGCTTGAATCATAATAGTTGTTCGAGAGAATGCTATTGCATCTATAGTCTAGCCTATCCACTAAGATTCAGCAATTGTTAGTAAATTACAATTACCCATATAGCGAAATTAGCCTTTAATCGATCACATCCCCAAGTATCACTTATCTACTAGATTACTCCTCTGTTTTTCTTAGTTGATAATTGACAAACCTTAACCCCCCATTTAACACTTGTTATCAACCCCTTTGATTTATTTCAATGATTTCGATAATTTCTATTCCTATAATTGATTAGGCCACATTTATAACTTTATAACTGAATTTTAATTTGTATCACTCCTTGTGGGATCGGCCCCAACTCTTTGTTGAGTTTACACTATCTTTCAATAACCAATCCAAGCTAGGTTTCATTAGGATAGCTCTTTATGTTTGATTCATTTAGGTGAGAAGATATTTCAACCTTAGAACCCTTACTATGTGAGAAAACCTTTTACAGTCATGCTTTCATGTGTATACGAGAAAATCCTTTCAACAACACAACAACAACCTTATCATTTATACTTCACTCTCAAAGCATCCTTAAAACATATACATAAATTTCATAAGAACACGCTTAATTTCATAAACTCTTCATTCATAATCCAAAACCCACATCATATCATTATATTTTGAAAAACATGGGAATTACTTGGGTTCATGGGAAATCATCATAAAACCATAGAATTTCATCAATTCATGCATAAGAGATCATAATTCCATCAATTAAATCAATAATCAAGAGAACCCATAATATAGAAGAAAAACCCTAACTCTATTGCAGATTTCTAACTTTGAAAATAGGATAATTTGGGAACTTCATGAATGGAAGGAATCCATGGATGAAAACTATCATACCTCAATGCCAATTTCTTCGCTTCAATGGAGGAATTGGAGAATGGACTTGCAAACCCTAGCTTGGACCCTTCTTCTTCAAGTTTTCTAGAAACAAAAATATTTGAGAGAAAGATAGTTCTTCTTTTGTAAATTTGAGAGAATGATTTTCAATTGGGAAATTTTAGAGTTAAAAAACTTATATAGGGGTTTTGATGAAGGGTTAAACAACTTAGTATTAGGCTAGACTAATTAGGAAAAGACCCAACTGCCCCTAGAATAAATGTCGACCTTCGACCTACTAGCCTTGATCGACGGACCATGGTTTGACCGACGGTCTGTCCTACACATCTGTCGTCTTTATCAGAGACTGGAATTAGAGGCCATGACCCACGGACCTCAATCCATGGACCGTGGACCCAACGACAGTCCGTTGGTCCAGGTCGTGGTTCGTGGTCCTCTGAACCTATTTGGGTGGCCAATCCACGGACCAAACTTACAGTCTGTGGCTCAGTCTATGAGTCGTGGATGGCCTCCGTCGGATGGCACCAAGAACTTCTGAAACCGAAATGTTGCCCTTTCTCGAATCCGAAGTGTTACATTTGATCATCAAGGTATGTGCGAATTCACCAATATATTTCATTCATCCATTGGTAACCATAAGATTTCCAAGTTTCCAATTCAATTTCACCTAATTTGATTAGGGTCCATGCAATATCTATGAGTCTTATTTGATTTGATTTAATTATCCAATTTCAATCTGCATATGCTTGTTTTGATTAAACTACATGATTTCCAATTGATTTCCTATATATTCATGCTTTTTACTTGATTATGATGATGAATTTATTAAAGAAGCTTATGAATTATTGAAGTATAATTTATTAAGACTGTATATTTTATTATAATGATGTTTATGAATTAAGCATCCTTATGAGATGGGTATCAATTAATTGTGAAAGGTTTTCGCACTTACTTATGAAATCATGATTTGTGAAGGTTTTCTCACATATGTATGAATCATGGTTTAAAAGAGCTACTCTATGATGACTTAAGTTTGGATTCATAGTTTAATTGTGCCTTTCCAAGTATGATGATATTAATATGTTTATGATTAATTCCATTGGGATTTTACTTAGCACTGAGATAACGTTGAGATGGAGACTCTCCCATTATAAGAGGTCGAGTCTCTACTATCAATCTCTTTGTCGCTAACTACGTGCCCCCATAGGATCTGTCTTAGAAAGACATAACTAGTGGATCCACCTAAGCTAGAAGCTTATGGTCCTTACCTTAGCAAGTAGGACATATATTTTTGGTGTGGGAGCAAGACACAAGATTTCACGTGACAGCTCACGTGGTTTATGTCGGTTAATGGTAAACATTCCATAAACTGAATTATGTTACATTCAAAGGTTTTTATGAAAGCTTTCAAATGATTTTAAGTATGCATTGACCATGCTCATGATTTATGGTTCTTCTTTAATGGTTTTAATATGTTTTTAGCTTGGTCATTCATATCATGCTTAACATCCTCATATGGTCACATTTATATTTTCATGCATTTGCCTATAGTTAGTACATTCCATGTACTAATGCTTATTTGTGTCTACATTGTCTCATAATATAAGGTTCGAAACTTCTTCTCCTCCTGCTCGTGGCTAGCTTGGACTACTATCACTATTGGATTGGTGAGTCATCATACTTCGAGGGCAAGACCATGAAGACTTTTAGTGACTTTGTCATTTACTTTGAGACTTTGTACGTGGTGTATATGTCCCCAACAACTTTCATGTTGATTTAGAAGGCTTGACAAGACATAGTTAAGATTCCACAGTTGTGTTTCAACTTCTTGAAACGACCCCAAAAATGCCCGAAAATGTGCTTCGGAAACACCTAAAATTGTAATTTCCATATATCTCAAAATCCGTGCATCATTTCGGAAATTCGACTTCATATTCTTATTCAGGGGGTCAAATTGAGTGGGAAATGGGTCTAACCCGAATTTTAGAGCAACCGTATCAAAATTCGAAAATCGCAAAATGCGATTTTGAGGGTCAACTTTAAAGGGGCATATCTCTCAGAACACAAGGAACTGGAAGGAGCTCAAACTATCAAAATTGAAGCTCTATGAGTTAGCTTTCCAACGCAATTTGTTTCGCCTCATTCCGAGTTAGGATGAAGGAGTTATAACCATTTTCGTAAACCCTCGCCGGCAGAAAAGTGCCATTTCCAAGAAGCTGAAACACTATTCACCCGCCCCATTAATTTTTCTAAGTGTTGGACAATTTTTTTTTCCAAAGGGCATATGATATTCCCTTTATATCATTAGTCATTCCAAGTCTCTAAAACATTTCTCAAACATCCAAAAACTCTCTCTAAACCCTCTCCAAAATTCCACCAAGATCATCAACCAAAATTCAAGGATCCCAAGCTTTAATTCCGGATTCAATCTCAAGCAATTCTCCATTCCAATCTTCATCAAGAATTCTCCAAAGTTGAGGTATGTGGGTTGATTGTGGAAACCTTCCTTTCCACAAGTCCAACCATTTATCCTCTATTTTACTTCAAGTTTATGGGTCCTTATGATCATTTATGAACTCTTGAATTATGGAATCACTACTACACACCCTATTAAGGTCTATCTTGCATATTTTCATGAAATGGTATTATTATGTGATGTTTATGGTTTTCATGCCTCCATGATCAAATTATGAAGGTTGTTATATATGTATATATATATGTATGTTGTTGGTGGGCTGTTTTATATAGATTTTGAAAATTGGTTGGACTTAGTACTCTTGAAACACATGATTTTATTTACATGAACAAGTAGCCCACCATATGTTTGATAAAATGTCATTTATAGAATTCTTATGAAATGGAAGGTCCAATGTACGTCCTATGAGTCGGATGATTATATAAGTATTGAAATTATGATGAAATGGATACATGTATATGATTTTCTCTATATGGTGTGTGAGTCGACCAAGCCTAGCTCGGGGGGTTGTAGGCTCGGGTAACCGTATCAAGGGGTTGGTACCTTGGTTGCCTAGTACGGGGGGTAGTAGGCCCGTATAACCGTATCGAGGGGTTTGTACCTTGGTTGCCTAGTACGGGGGTAGTAGGCCCGTATAACCATATCGAGGGGTTTGTACCTTGGTCCCTAGCTCGGGGAGTGGTAGGCCCGGGTAACCACATTGAGGGGTTTGTACCTCTTTCGCCTCTCCAAGGGGGTGGTAGGCCTTGGAAATGCTATATTGATGGTCACTCACTACACATATACTATGCCTTACTAAATATGATTTTTATATAAGCATCATTATACATATCATCTCATTAATATGTCATCTATCGGGTACGATTATGCATTTTGCCTATGATGTCCATCCCTTGTTGCATTGCATTGCATCCCATATACTTAGTACATTCAAACGTACTAACGCATACTCTATGCCTACATGATGTCACCATGTAGGGACCGGAGCACCGCTTGACCCTCGTCCTCCGCGTGGCTAATACGATTTTCTATCAAGGTTATTGGTGAGTCCTCCATTCCGGGGACGTTGCTTATGATCTTTTGCTATGTATAAGACTTTTCCTTTTAGTTATGTTTTGACTATGAGGGTGAGCCCGCTTGTTTGTCTTGGCCCCCGCTAAGTATCCATGTTTAGAGGTGGTGTTGGACAAGTTGTGTATTATGTTTGAGCTTGATTCACCTATGATATTTATGTATCATTTCTTCTTTTTTTTTTTTCTTCTTGCTCCCTTAGTCCCGATTTCCCCCTTGATTATGCTTATCGCTTATGGTCATTTTAATTGCTTCCGCGACCAATGATGTGTAAGATACGTTATGAGGCTTGTTTGGGGTTCCTTCGGGTTCCCCATTCGCCGGTCACGTCTAGGCCCTAGGCTTGGGTCGTGACAAACTTGTTATCGTGAGCACTAGGTTGATAGATCCTCGGAGTCCAACACACCGCGTTGATTAGAGTCCGATTCATGGTTGTGTTGTGCACCACAACTATGAGTAGGAGGCTATGAGACGTTTTAGGAAATGTTTCCCTTCTCCATGTTCTAAGTCGTGCTGTAGAGTTGAATTAAGGTCTTTCCTAACGGTTGTTCTTTGCTATGCTAGATCATGCCTAATACAAGAGGAAGACGAGCCCGCGCACCCGAGGAACAACCGACCAATGGGGATCTTCGGGATGCCCTTACTTTATTTGCACAAGCTATGGCTAATCAAGCCAACCACGGGGCCCAAGCTCCTCGGGCTCCTACCCCGGCATCTCGGGTGAGAGACTTCGTGCGGATGAATCCCCGGAATTCTATGGGTCTAAGTTAAATGAAGACCCTCAAGAGTTCATTGATGAAGTCCTCAAGATATTAGCTATCATGGGCGTGAAGTCAGAAGATAAGGCGGAGTTGGCGGCCTACCAACTAAAAGGGGTGGCCCAAATATGGTACAACCAATGGAAGGAAGAGAAGGGGGTAAACTATGTGGTGCATTGGGAAGAGTTCAAAACGGCTTTCCTTAATCGATTCTTTCCTCTTGAGCTTAGGGAAGCCAAATTGGTGGAGTTCATGAATTTAAAACAAGGGTCTATGAGTGTGAGGGAGTATGCCCTCAAGTTTAACCAACTTTCAAGATATGCTCCACACTTGGTTGCCGACTCACGATCTAGAATGAATAAATTCGTGATGGGTGTGTCCGACCTAGTGAGTGAAGAATGCCGGTCCGCAATGTTGATTAGTGACATGGACTTGTCCCGCTTGATGGTCTACGCCGAACAAATGGAGGAGGAGAAGTTGAGGAAGAGGAGGGGTCATGAGGCCAAGAGGGCCCGTTTTGAGGGCAAGTTCCAAAGTCGAAGGGGAGGCCGGTTTCATCAAGGCCAAGGGTCTTCTCATGCGCCCCATAAGGGGTTTGCCAATGATGTTCCAAGGGCCCAAGGTGTTGGTGGTATGGGTCCTATTGATGTATGTCCGAAGTGTGGTAAGGGTCATGGTGGCCCGTGCTTGAGAAATACGGTGCTTGCTATAGTTGTGGGGAAATGGGGCACAAGGCAATAGATTGTCCTCGGAATCACAACAAGGGTAAGGAGGTCCGTCCACAAGGTGCCAATGCAGTTCCTTTGGGGAGAGGGGGCCGACAAGGTGGTGCCCCAAGGCACAATCGATTTTATGCTTTGCATGGGAGGCAAGGGGTCGATGAAGTCCCCGACGTCGTTACCGGTATGTTGAAAATCTTTGACTTTGATGTATATGCATTAATTGATCCGGGTGCCTCTCTTTCTTTTGTCACCCCTTTGTTGCCAAGAAGTTTCATGTTGAGCCCGACTTGTTGCATGAGTCATATAAGGTGTCTACTCCTATTGGTGCATATATGGTTGCTAGGAAGGTCTATAGGAATTGTCCTATTTGCATCTTGCATAAAATATTGCCTTGTGATCTTGTTGAGTTGAACATGGTCGATTTTGATGTTATTCTTGGGATGGATTGGTTGCATGCATACTATGCTTCCATTGATTGTAGAACCCGTAGGGTCAAGTTCCAATTCCCAAGTGAACCCATTCTTGAGTGGGAGAGCCAAAATGTGGTAGTCAAGGGTAGGTTCATCTCTTGCATTAAAGCCCGTAAGTTGATCTCTAAGGGGTGTCTCTATCACCTTGTGAGGGTTAGGGATGTGGAGTCCAAAACCCTTCCTATAGAGTCGGTTCCGGTTGTAAATGAATTCCTTGATGTCTTTCCTAATGACCTTCCCGGTGTTCCTCCCGAAAGGGAAATAGATTTTGGCATAGACCTCCTCCCGATACTCACCCCATTTCTATTTCCCCTTACCGTATGGCCCCGGCGGAGTTAAAGGAGTTGAAAGAACAATTGAGGGACTTGTTGGAGAAGGGTTTTATTAGGCCTAGCCAATCACCATGGGGTGCACCGGTGTTGTTTGTGAAGAAGAAAGATGGGTCCCCTTAGGATGTGTATTGATTACCGGCAACTCAATAAGGTCACCGTCAAGAATAAATATCCTCTTCCTAGGATTGATGACTTGTTCGACCAATTACAAGGGGCTAGCCACTTCTCTAAGATTGATCTTCGGTCCGGGTATCATCAAGTGAGGGTGAGGGAGTGTGACATTCCCAAGACAGCCTTCCGGACTAGGTATGGGCATTATGAATTTGTGGTCATGTCCTTTGGGTTGACCAATGCACCGGCTATCTTTATGGACCTAATGAATAGAGTCTTTAAACCCTACCTTGATTCCTTTGTTGTGGTCTTCATTGATGATATTTTAATCTATTCGCATAGCGAGGAAGAACATATGGGTCACTTGAGGGTTGTGTTGCAAAGATTGAGAGAGGAGAAGATGTATGCCAAGTATGAAAAGTGTGAATTTTGGTTGAGGGAGGTTGCCTTCCTAGGTCATAATGTGGTGTCGGGGGATGGTATTAAGGTAGATCCTAAGAAGACCGATGTGATTAGAAATTGGCCTAGGCCATTGACCCCGTCGGATATTAGGAGCTTCTTGGGCTTAGCGGGTTACTATCGAAGATTTGTGAATGGGTTTTCTTCTATTGCTTCTTCCATGACTAAATTGACACAAAAGAAGGCTAAGTTTGAGTGGACCGACGAGTGTGAAAGGAGTTTTCAAACCTTGAAAGATAAACTTGTGTCCGCTCCTATATTGTCACTACCGGATGGGCTTGAGGGATTTGTTGTGTATTGTGATGCTTCTAGAGTTGGTTTGGGTTGTGTTCTAATGCAAAATGGTAAGGTGATAGCCTATGCTTCTAGACAACTCAAAGTGCATGAAAAGAACTATCCTACGCATGATCTTGAATTAGCCGCGGTGGTGTTTGCTTTAAAGATTTGGCGTCATTACTTGTATGGGGTACATGTTGATGTGTTTACCGATCATAAGAGCCTCCAATATGTCTTCACCCAAAAAGATCTCAACTTGAGACAAAGAAGGTGGCTAGAATTTCTTAAAGATTATGATATGAGTGTGCATTATCATCCCGGTAAAGCTAATGTGGTGGCGGATGCTTTGAGTAGGGTGTCTATGGGTAGCCTAGCTCATGTTGATATTGGTGATAGGGAAATGGCTAGGGAGGTGCATCGGTTGGCAAGGTTGGGGTTAGGTTGGAAGAGGTTGGTAATGGTGGTGTGGTCGTTGTTGATGGTGCTAGGTCTTCTTTGGTTGATGAGGTGAAAGCAAAACAAGATCTTGACTCTTCTTTGTTAGAATTGAAGGCCTTGGTGAAAGAGGGCAAGGTGGAAGTTTTCTCCCAAGGGGGAGATGGTGCCCTTAGGTACCAAGGTAGGTTGTGTGTGCCTTGTGTTGATGATTTGAGGGAGAAAATTCTTGAGGAGGCTCATAATTCTTCCTACTCCATCCACCCCGGTTCCACCAAAATGTATAGAGATTTGAGAGATGTGTATTGGTGGGGAGGCATGAAGAAGGACATTGCCAAATTCGTCTCCGGTTGTCATAGTTGCCAACAAGTCAAGGCCGAACATCAAAGGCCGGGTGGCTTAACCCAAGACATAGAGATTCCTACTTGGAAGTGGGAAGAAATTAATATGGATTTTGTAGTTGGTTTACCCAAGACTAGAAAAGGTTTTGATTCTATTTGGGTGGTGGTTGATAGGATGACAAAATCGGCTCATTTTCTACCGGTAAAGACAACATATGGGGCGGAAGATTATGCAAGGTTATATATTCATGACTTGGTAAGGTTGCATGGGATTCCTCTATCCATCATATCGGACCGTGGTACTCAATTTACTTCACACTTTTGGAAGTCCTTTCAAAGGGGTCTAGGTACGAGAGTTAAGCTTACTACGGCCTTTCACCCGCAAACGGATGGACAAGCCGAAAGGACTATCCAAACACTTGAGGATATGCTTAGGGCTTGTGTATTGGAACTTAAGGGTAGTTGGGATGATCATCTTCCATTGATTGAGTTTGCCTATAACAATAGTTATCATTCTAGCATCGGTATGGCTCCTTTTGAGGCTCTCTATGGGAGGCGTTGTAGATCACCGGTTGGGTGGTTTGAGGTTGGTGAGGTGACCTTGTTAGGACCAGATCTAGTTATGGAGGCTCTTGAGAAGGTTAGGATGATTAGAGAAAGGTTGAAGACGGCCCAAAGTCGCCAAAAGTCCTATGCCGATGTGAGGAGAAGGGCTCTTGAATTCCAAGTTGGTGATTGGGTCTATTTGAAGGTGTCACCCATGAAGGGTGTGGTTCGTTTTGGTAAGAAGGGCAAGTTGAGCCCAAGATACGTGGGTCCTTATAAGGTGATGAGGAGAATTGGCAAGGTAGCTTATGAGTTGGAATTGCCTAGCGAAATGGATTTGGTTCATCCGGTATTTCATGTGTCTATGTTGAGGAAGTGTGTGGGTGATCCGAATGCCATCGTGCCTCTTGATGTTATGGGTGTTGTTGAAGATAATTTGACCTATGAAGAGGTTCCGATCCAGATTTTAGATAGACAAGTGAAGAGATTGAGAAACAAAGATGTGGCTTCCGTTAAAGTCCTTTGGAGAAATCAACAAGTTGAAAGTGCTACTTGGGAGGCCGAAGCGGACATGCAAAGGCGATATCCTTATCTTTTCCACTCCACTCAAGCTTAAGGTATTGATCTAAGCCCTTTATAAAATCTCAGGTCTTAAGTTCAACCCCCATGTCATTGCATGCATTCATGTTTAAGTTAACTAGATCATTGTGGTTTTACAACTATGTTGAAGTTTTTGAAATGAGGTGTAAGTGCATTGTTGCATCCCTTTGTGGGCTGAATTTGCCATGTTGGTGTTTCTCATGTATGTTTCTTTGACATTCGAGGACGAATGTTCCCAAGGGGGAGATATTGAAACGACCCCAAAAATGCCCGAAAATGTGCTTCGGAAACACCTAAAATTGTAATTTCCATATATCTCAAAATCCGTGCATCATTTCGGAAATTCGACTTCATATTCTTATTCAGGGGGTCAAATTGAGTGGGAAATGGGTCTAACCCGAATTTTAGAGCAACCGTATCAAAATTCGAAAATCGCAAAAAATGCGATTTTGAGGGTCAACTTTAAAGGGGCATATCTCTCAGAACACAAGGAACTGGAAGGAGCTCAAACTATCAAAATTGAAGCTCTATGAGTTAGCTTTCCAACGCAATTTGTTTCGCCTCATTCCGAGTTAGGATGAAGGAGTTATAACCATTTTCGTAAACCCTCGCCGGCAGAAAAGTGCCATTTCCAGTAAGCCGAAACACTATTCACCCGCCCCATTAATTTTTCTAAGTGTTGGACAATTTTTTTTCCAAAGGGCATATGATATTCCCTTTATATCATTAGTCATTCCAAGTCTCTAAAACATTTCTCAAACATCCAAAAACTCTCTCTAAACCCTCTCCAAAATTCCACCAAGATCATCAACCAAAATTCAAGGATCCCAAGCTTTAATTCCGGATTCAATCTCAAGCAATTCTCCATTCCAATCTTCATCAAGAATTCTCCAAAGTTGAGGTATGTGGGTTGATTGTGGAAACCTTCCTTTCCACAAGTCCAACCATTTATCCTCTATTTTACTTCAAGTTTATGGGTCCTTATGATCATTTATGAACTCTTGAATTATGGAATCACTACTACACACCCTATTAAGGTCTATCTTGCATATTTTCATGAAATGGTATTATTATGTGATGTTTATGGTTTTCATGCCTCCATGATCAAATTATGAAGGTTGTTATATATGTATATATATATGTATGTTGTTGGTGGGCTGTTTTATATAGATTTTGAAAATTGGTTGGACTTAGTACTCTTGAAACACATGATTTTATTTACATGAACAAGTAGCCCACCATATGTTTGATAAAATGTCATTTATAGAATTCTTATGAAATGGAAGGTCCAATGTACGTCCTATGAGTCGGATGATTATATAAGTATTGAAATTATGATGAAATGGATACATGTATATGATTTTCTCTATATGGGGGGGTGGTAGGCCCGGGTAACCACATTGAGGGGTTTGTACCTCTTTCGCCTCTCCAAGGGGGTGGTAGGCCTTGGAAATGCTATATTGATGGTCACTCACTACACATATACTATGCCTTACTAAATATGATTTTTATATAAGCATCATTATACATATCATCTCATTAATATGTCATCTATCGGGTACGATTATGCATTTTGCCTATGATGTCCATCCCTTGTTGCATTGCATTGCATCCCATATACTTAGTACATTCAAACGTACTAACGCATACTCTATGCCTACATGATGTCACCATGTAGGGACCGGAGCACCGCTTGACCCTCGTCCTCCGCGTGGCTAATACGATTTTCTATCAAGGTTATTGGTGAGTCCTCCATTCCGGGGACGTTGCTTATGATCTTTTGCTATGTATAAGACTTTTCCTTTTAGTTATGTTTTGACTATGAGGGTGAGCCCAGTTGTTTGTCTTGGCCCCGCTAAGTATCCATGTTTAGAGGTGGTGTTGGACAAGTTGTGTATTATGTTTGAGCTTGATTCACCTATGATATTTATGTATCATTTCTTCTTTTTTTTTTTTCTTCTTGCTCCCTTAGTCCCGATTTCCCCCTTGATTATGCTTATCGCTTATGGTCATTTTAATTGCTTCCGCGACCAATGATGTGTAAGATACGTTATGAGGCTTGTTTGGGGTTCCTTCGGGTTCCCCATTCGCCGGTCACGTCTAGGCCCTAGGCTTGGGTCGTGACACTTCTCTTTTATGATATGAGACTATCTACTTAAATGTAACGACCCAAGAGCACCCCCTCGTCGTTACCGGCATATTCGACCTCTCGGAGGTCTTATACAAGACCTTCGCATTCGTCATAGCATTTATTATAGAAAATAGCAGAAAATTTAAAACGTTTTCATAATATAACACAAGACATAAAAGTCACCTCATTAAACCTTTAATACAAAAATTGGAGTACTACTTCTCAAGGTAGCCATCTTAAAACATGACTACAACTCAATAGGGACACAGCCCTTACAATACAAAAGAAACTACTATCTAGTACATAGAACTTAAGGAAACTCTTTAACATAAAGGTCCTTGAATCTTTAAGGACACACCCGAACTTGGGAATAGTAAGTCAAGCTCATCACTTTTAGGGAAGGCCCTTTAGTCACCATCACCTACACTTGGTGTAAAAAGATGAAGAAGAATGGTGTTAGTACAAGAATGCACTAAGTATGATAACCATGAAAAACATGCTCTTAAAAGGACATTTAGTTGGAAACCATGCATCATGCCTATTTAGAGAAACTTCAAGAACATTTAGTACATAGGAACAATATAAATCACATACATCATCATACACACGGAAACCATTCATAATAGCACATAGAGACACTTATAACATTTTAGGCACATTCAATGCATACAATACATTACCTTCTTCTTTATCTTAGCTCCTTTTCTCAAGCAACCCTTAGGGAATACTTGGTGCAATGTATTGCCTTAAGGTTACCAAAGGTGAACTTACATATAGCTTTCATCAATCCAACCACATATATTCATAGAGTCATAAGCACACCATAAGACATAGTCTTCACATAGGCACCATCACCTAAGACAACCCCCAAGTCACACTAGTGCAATGTGCAAGTAGCATCCCATAATACTACTCCCACCAAGAGTTCCTAGGAAGCCACCATAGACTAGGCACATCATATTCAACAAGTCATAACATCTTCATTTAACATTAGACATAAGACCAACATACTTCATAACATCATATAAGGACTCATTCCTTTACTACATCTGTAACACCCCTAAATACTAACCAAGAGTCGCATGTCGATTTACCTTTGCTTAATTACTAGAATATGTTTTAGTCTCATTTTTGGAACTTGAAGTGTTGTGATAATTGCCAACTTGCTTAGCATAAATTCTTATTGTAATTTAAGGATTTGTGATGGGGTGTTTAGGTAATATCCTAATTAGAATTATGTATAACTTTAAAAGGAAGGTAAGGGATATACATATAGGTATATATATGTATGCTTTTTGGGCAGCCAACTTTTTGTTGGGCGGCCCTTTTGGTGAATTTTGTTCAAGTGATAAGTATCACCTTTGAACTATATTTTCACACCCCCTATAATTAATTTCGTTTTCCTCATGTCTAAGAACATTAGAACCTTAGCTTAGTAGATTGTTTTTCAAAATCAGAAGTATAGCTTGGCGCTTTTGGCTGGAATGCAAGAACACACACTTCTTTTTGGTAAGTGACGAAATCTGTTTCTGAGCTGGGTAGTGTTTGGTATTTTATGCATCTCTCTCGATCTAGAACTTAGTTTATAGTTAGTAAATATGATTTGGAAAGATAATTCATAGACCTACAACTCTAATGTTTATGTCAAACTCTGATTCAGCTTTATGGATTCGAAATATGGGACGCCACATGGGACAAGTTATGTTCAGATTTTGGAATTTCAAATTCTGTATGAACAGCTGTTAGTGTTTTGACTATATCTTGTTGTACAAAATACATTTTGCGGTGATTCTTTTTTTTTTGCAACCCTAAGAGATGTATCTACATATTTCATGAAGGTTATGAAGTCTAGTTTTGTTGTTTTCTGTTTCAAATCTAAGTTGCGACATGAGGTACTAGGCAGGCTAGAATCACTGTTTTGGGAGCATTGTTGTGTTTGTGCAGGCTAATTTTACTTGTGATGATGATCCTATTTTACATCAATATTATTGAGCTGCTAGGGATTAAAGAAGTTGTTTAATTGTATTTTAAAGGTTGTATATACTCGTGAACAAGTTGAGGACCTTGATACATTGGTTGGACTATTTCTTTGTTAAAGCACTGAGGTTTGTGTATAAACTTGTACTTGCACTCTTTTAACCTCTAATATATTTGAAATTGGATCTTGGTACCTTGGTTACCTCTTGTCACTTTGCATTGTTGTATTGGTATCCTTTGAGACGTTAAAGATGCTTGTGTAACTCGCCCACTTGTACGGATTGTTTGATCACTTAGCACTCTTGTTGGGACCTTGTCCTTCTTGTGGCTGTGACTTTGTCACTCTTGGTATGCCTCTTGATTCGGATCATTTTCCATCTTGACTCTGGATCTTTACTTCGTCTTAAGTATGGATGTTGTCCATTTTAAGTACGAATTAGAAAGCCATTTTTAATATGGTTCTTGGTTCTCTTGATTATTGGGCTTTGACCCTTCTTGATATAGAGGCGTCGACCCTTCTTGATACGTGATTGTGCTTGGTGTGAGGACATGATGTACATATTGGGTGGGCCTTGTTGAATCTCTTGGAAAATGATGCTATGAACATTCTTGACATTTGGGTCTTTAAATATCGAACTTGATACTCTTTATTTATTGTTTACTTGATTTATTAATTATGTTCAATTATGTTGCCCATGACTTGAGAAAGTTTGTTTTGTGAATCGGATGGCTCCGAAACTATAGTTTTACACCACTAAGCTATATGCTTAGCAATAGTTGTTTATATCGTAGGGGAATGATCGAGTGGATGCATGAAGTTGGCCATTGGAGATGGAAATTTTGAAAGCCTTAAGGAAGATCACATTTGCATACAGACATCTATATTTTGTATAAACCTTGGGACTTGTACATGATCTATGTATTGTATATTTACATGAAATTTTGAGGACTAAATTGATCATGTCGCAATGGGTTGTAATATAAGTATGGCTCTATGTTTTGACCTTTTGGGGTGTGTAAGCCCAAGTCTTGTAATATATTAAATTTATCACTAATTTTGTATGATTGTGTGAAGGATGAAAGATCTAGTTCGGGTACTCGGAAATTGGTAGTATTCTTTTACGTCATTTTTGTCTAGTGTAAGGGCAATATATGTATAAAAATCTCGTAAGTTATTGGCATATATTGTTTCGGAAGGGTCGTAACAACATCATTAGTCATAACCCATTTAGTTCATATCATAGGTAAACCACCCTCACAACCTCTTCCCAAGCTCACTTGTGGAATGTAAACATGGAGTCCCATACCCCCACATATACTAAGCAAACTCATTAAGAAGTCATAAGTGTAATTCACATACATAAACCTACTCTATGTCTTGACATAAGTAAAGTAAACCTTAACATGCTTTCATATTAACATACATAGACAATAGTCTTCATTACATAAAGAGCCTAATCATAACCTCCCTTAGAGTCCACCTGTGCAATGCATAAGTAGGGTCCATAGTCCACCTACACTAAGTAACTCTTCAAGAAATCATGACTAGAGTTCAAATTTTTATTTTAGTTCATTTCTTAACTTTCGGGAGACATTGCCATAAACGACATAGACCATGTGAGCTACATAGAATCCGGAGTTCTACTCCCACACCGAAAAGAGAGGGTACTACTTGCCAAAGTAGGACCTACATACATAATAGTTATCTAGTGGATCCACTAAGCTAATACCTATGGGGGCACGTAGTTATGGAACAAGGAGATTGCTACTAGAAAATCTTGACTTACTAAGCGTGGAGGTTTCCATCTCATGAGACAACATCTATGTTGGGAACCCAGACTTGTTAAACATGAAGGTTCTCTTGTGGGAAACCGAACTTGCTAAACGTGCAGCCCCCACTTTCATTTTTCATCTTCACTCGGTACTAAGCTCCAACTCCCTTTTTAAACATCTTTAAGCCTTTATTTAACATTAGTTCATAAAGTAGGCTTTAGGGACTTAATCCCTCATATCATATAGCTCAAAGGTTTCTAGGATGAGAATGACCTTTCATCGTAGAACCTACAATATGTGAGAATGACCTTTCACATAATCATACCATATTCATAACATAGTCTAGTTTAGAGTACAATTGAGGAAACCTTTCAAGAGACTCACTTTCACTAGATTATCATAAACCTTATTATTTCATTCATGTTTGTGTACATATGTGAGAAAGCCTTTCACATAAACACCTTTATACAACACATATTCATACCTTGCTAATCATACACTTTGCATGCATAATAAGATGTAAGGGTGCATATAAGAGTTAACCTTTCAATAGACACCATAACACATCATATTCATAGCTATACATGTAGAGTGTGTGTGTGTGAGCATATTAGTCCTCATAGTGACATATTAGCAACAACATTGATATTGAGTGTTCTTCCCTTAAAGAGATCACAACACATTCACAACGTCCCCAACTCATGAGCAATTCACATATAAAGCCCTTAGGGATTCTCGACCACACACCCACACTTCATCATAGGAGACAAGGACACATTCAACATTAAATAGGTACTCCTAACATGTATATGATCAAACATTCATATAGGGGTCATATTAACATAACCAATCACTTAGACCACACCTTATCCCTAACATTATCATTCACATTATACTCCTCATCATCAACACACTTTAAACATCATGCTAGCATTGAGGATTTCATACATAACCTTCATAGCATAACTTCATAAACATATGCATCATAATCATCAATTCACTTCACATCTATTGCCTTCAAGGCCAGCTCTCAACATGCATAGATAGATAAACATAGTCTAAGTACAACTCCATAAACAAAGAGATCAACCCATAACTTTACCCATAAGGCCATAATCCTCAACTAATCGATATACCAACAATTCAACATGAATAAGTATAGATAATCATAAGAAACATCAATACAATCTAATCTAAACATAATTTCACCAATAGAGATCATATTCACAAAGACCCACATCATAGGCCAATTTTCGAGAATTTGGGGATAATGGGTTCTTCAAGAATTCCTTTAAAAATTGCCTTAAAAACATTAATTCCACATTATTTCATCAATAGAATGATTTAGAAAATCATTTGACAAGGAACCCATGTTTAGATTGAAAATTGGGAATTTTGGTCTTTGAATCACTTTTGAAAATCTTTGATAGAACTCCTTGAATGAGGTTATTCAATAATCAAGAGTCACCATACCTTAATTATTGAAGACCCATGAAATTGAAGAAGAAGTCATTTGAAAACCCATCTTCTAGCTTGAGCTTCATCAAGGTCTTCAATGGAGTTTTTTTTAGAGAATCTATTTTGAGAGGGAAGGGTCAATTTGAAGAATGGGGTCTAATTTTAAGTTTTGGGGTTTTGACCAACTTAAAATGTCCTAAAATAGGTAGAATAACCGTTTATAATAATTCCCCAAACTATCCCTCACTTAGTTGGACCTTTTTAAACAAGTCAAACTTGAGTTTTATTTTCGCAGATTTCGTCGGGAAACAAGTTCGCTACGTGGAGGTGGTCCCACAAGTTTTCTGGAAATTAAATTTTAGACAGTAGAGTCCGCGACATGTCCGTGATGCGGACCAAACTTTTGGCCCTTGGTGGAGCTAGTCCACGAAGCGGACATGCTCCCTCCAAGCACAACTTCAAGTTGCCTTGGCAGCTTGCTTGGCCAAGGTTGGGGTCCTCCTCAGGGACCTTTAAGGTGTCCCCCGAGGTGTCGTATCCAAACATTTTGACCCTAATAACATTCATTAAAACACTAGGGTCACCTCCACTGATTTTATATTCCTAACAACACATAAAAACATGAACAACATACTAGAACACACAAATACGTAAAAGACTAGTTTCTGAATGTCTTGGTCATCCCTTGACGTTTGACTTCCAATCTCTTTTTAAAAAAGGCTATTCTTTATTATTTTAACAAATTATAATGCATAAAACTCATGTGAGGCTCTACTTTATCCTACTTCATTTTGAGGGTTGTTACAATATCCCCCACTTATCAACATTCGTCCTCAAATGACACTTAAAACACTTCTGAGGACTCAATGACCCAATTAGCAGCTCACAATACACAACATACAACATCAACATAAGAGCACACATCAAGGAGGAACATCAACTCCACATAAAAGGCTCAAAACAACTTTGTGCAATTCAAGAAAGTAGCAACACATCTACCAACTCCGTATGCATCAACTTTATTATTTCTCATTTCATTGGAGGAACTTCCTTCTCCAAATCATCACTATGCTTAAAACTCCTTACTTCTCATAAGTATAGGAGGAACTACCTTCTCCATATTCATTGAGCATCAACATATATATTAAGCAAGCAATCAACAAAACATTTCTTTAACAAGACAACATCAAGCATGCTCATTACAACTCTCATAAAGTCAACATCACACAACATCTATGGGTGCAATTTCAACCAAGAGAAATAAAGTTCGTGAAAACTCAAAATACAACTTAAGCATGAATTTTCACAAAAATATGCACATAGAAGGAAATCATGTCATAATCATCATTCTCATTTCAAACACCAAAGAAACACAACATGCAACTATCTCATTAAAGCACGTTATGCAACTTTATCATAAGAAATCATTCAAGCATGCACTCCAAATCAACTCATGCACTACCAGCAAGTTGAAACTTTATCCACCCACTCATAATGCATCAACCACATAGGCCTTTCTCATGTTCATAGGAGGAACTACCTTCTCCTAAGCATGACATGATATTTACCCCTTTTATATCATCATAGGGTCCATTATGCAATGGCTTTCAAGTGCATACATAGACATGATGAACATTTCCACTCATGAGGCAATTACAAATTCATACTAGTTGCATCCTAACATGAGGATTATAGATCATCTAATAGTCTTATCATTTAATCATCATACTATCAAGAACATACATGTCATTACCATCTTCAGTTATGTTCAAGGAGTGACTACCTTCTCCTAGTCACAACATACACACATGGCATCATAAAACTCATAAGCAAGCATTACACAAAGTCAATTCATTTAAGGAGAAATTCTCAACTTCTAACCTAAGCATGGTCATACACTCTTCCTCATGAAGTCAAGAGTGCATTCACCATATAAAGATGCATATTGACATGAGAAACATGAATTTTATTACTAAAATTCCATTTTTATGTAGTAAGAATCCTTCAAAACATGCATAACATAGTGTCTTCTAAGACACGCATAACATACGAAAATCATGCAACTCATAATCATATGCAAGAGTCCAAACATGAACAAGCTACTAGGAACTCTTTGGTCTCAAGCTTGAATAAGAATAGAAGGAAAAGATAAAGGATATCAACAACCTTACTACTTACTCATCATCCCCCACTTAGGGTAAACCCATCTAAGAGCACATTAAAGCAACCAATAGAACTATAAACACCAATTAAGCACAATGTCCCCCTCTTGGGATCAAGTTATACAAACTCCTTTAATCATTACCTCCTTCATCTCTAAGGTAGGAACCATTCTCCACTAAATCTTCACTATACTCCCTTAGGTAAGGGTTTCAAGAATCCAAAAAAAATGAGTATCTATACCACTCCGCTTCATATCTATCACCTAAAGTGGTTCTCAACATGGAGAACTCATGGAAGATCAATGTAGAAATATTAAGGGCACTCAAAACCTTACCATCTAGTCACATTATCCCCCACTTGGGGTGAGATTAATCAACTCTTTATCACACCATACCCTTATCATCACCTTTGGTGTAACTTTCCGCTCAACCATGCTTAGGTATTATCTAAACACCCTCTTTGAATGACCATACTTAAGATCACCCTAACAAGACAACTATCCTCTTTAGAGTTGGTCAACATCTATTCTCTTGTCCTTCCTATGAACTAAGGGGTACATGTAACTCTCCAAGTTAACCTTAGAGAAACATACTATCCCAACTCATGGAACAAAGCCCCTTTTTCCACTCTTAGGGCAAGCCTACACAAGAACTCTGATTCACACAAGGACAACCATGAAGCATCACTTATAAGAAAAGGCAACTTTCAACTCACACTAGTTACCACATTCCTTCTAAACTCCTCAAATCTTCACCATGACTTTCTACTATCATTACCCATCATCATAAAGCAACTCATCATGCTAAAAAGGATTTCATTCTTACCATAACGACTCTTACCATACGAGAAGTACACCACCATACAACATTTTAATGTAATGCTCCCAACCTCATAGGTCAAATATAGCCATGATTGGCATCACAATACAATTTCCAAATCTACCTTCATATATATACTCATATAGTCACCACATCATAATAAGCAATAAAACTCACCTTTTCTTCCCTCGATCCTTGCAACATCACCCCTTGAGTAATCACATCAAGAAGACCACCAGACAAGGGAAAATAAGAGAGAGAGAGAGATCATAGGGAGTTAAGCTCTATAGCACGACACAAGATTAATGAAGATAGTGAAACTTCTATCGTCCTATAGCCTCTCGCTTATAGATGTGTCGCGACTCACACCGATGAACAAAACTCTACTAGACGTGACTCATGAGACATTGCATTCTAAGACCATTTTCATAACCTTATGCTCTGATACCAAGTTTGTAACGACCCAAGAGCACCCCTAGTCGTTACCAGCGTATTCGACCTCTCAGAGGTCTTATACAAGCCCTTAGCATTCGTCATAGCATTTATTATAGAAAAATAGCAGAAAATTTAAAACTTTTTTGTAATAGAACACAAGACATAAAAGTCACCTCATTAAACCTTTAATACAAAAATTGGAGTACTAAGTCTCAAGGTAGCCATCTTAAAACATGACTACAACACAAGAGGGGCACAGCCCTTACAATACAAAAGAAACTACAATCTAGTACATAGAACTCAAGGAAACTCTTTAACATAAAGGTCCTTGAATCTTTAAGGACACACCCGAACTTGGGAATAGTAAGTCAAGCTCATCACTTTTAGGGAAGGCCCATTAGTCACCATCACCTACACTTGGTGTAAAAAGAAGAAGAAGAATGTTGTTAGTACAAGAATGCACTAAGTATGATAACCATGAAAAACATGCTCTTAAAAGGACATTTAGTTGGAAACCATGCATCATGCCTATTTAGACACACTTCAAGAACATTTAGTACATAGGCACAATATAAACCACATACATCATCATACACACGAAAACCATTCATAATAGCACATAGAGCCACTTATAACATTTTAGGCACATTCAATGCATACAATACATTAGCTTCCTCTTTATCTTAACTTCTTTCCTCAAGCAACCCTTAGGGAATACTTGGTGCCATTTATTGCCTTAAGGTTACAAAAGGTGAACTTACATATAGCCTACATCAATCCAACCACATATATTCATAGAGTCATAAGCACACAATAAGACATAGTCTTCACATAGGCACCATCACCTAAGACAACCACCAAGTTACACTAGTGCAATGTGCAAGTAGCATCCCATAATACTACTCCCTTCAATTATTCCTAGGAAGCCACCATAGACTAGGCACATCATATTCAACAAGTCATAACATCTTCATTTAACATTAGACATAAGACCAACATACTTCATAAGATAATATAAGGACTCATTCCTTTACTACATCATTAGTCATAACCCATTTAGTTCATATCATAGGTAAACCACCCTCACAACCCCTTCACAAGCTCACTTGTGCAATGTACACATGGAGTCCCATAACCCCACATATACTAAGCAAACCCATTAAGAAGTCATAAGTGTAATTCACATGCACAAACCGACTCTGTGTCTTGACATAAGTAAAGTAAACCTTAACATGCTTTCATATTAACATACATAGACCATAGTCTTCATTACATAAAGAGCCTAATCATAACCTCCCTTAGAGTCCACTTGTGCAATGCATAAGTAGGGTCCATAGTCCACCTACACTAAGTAACTCTTCAAGAAATCATGACTAGAGTTCAAATTTTATTTTAGTTCATTTCCTAACTTCCGGGAGACATTGCCATAAATGACATAGACCATGTGAGCTACATAGAATCCGGTGTTCTACTCCCACACCGAAAGAGGGTACTACTTGCCCAAAGTAGGACCTACATACATAATTGCTATCTAGTGGATCCACTACGCTAATACCTATGGGGGCACGTAGTTATGGAACAAGGAGATTGCTACTAGAAAACCTTGACTTACTAAGCGTGGAGATTTCCATCTCATGAGACAACATCTATGTTGGGAACCCGGACTTGCTAAACGTGAAAGTTCTCTTGTGGAAGCTGAACTTGCTAAACGTGAAGCCCCCTCTCATTTTTCATGTTCACTCGATCCTAAGCTCCAACTCCTTTTAAACATCTTTAAGCCTTTATTTAACATTAGTTCATAAAGTAGGCTTTAGGGACTTAATCCCTCATATCATATAGCTCAAAGGTTTCTAAGATAAGAATGACCTTTCATCATAGAACCTACATTATGTGAGAATGACCTTTCACATAATCATACCATATTCATAACATAGTCTAGTTTAGTGTACAATTGAGGAAACCTTTCAAGAGACTCACTTTCACTAGATTATCATAAACCTTATTCATTCATTCATGTGTGTGTACATATGTGAGAAAGCCTTTCACATAAACACCTTTATACAACACATATTCATACCTTGCTAATCATACACTTTGCATGCATAATAAGACGTAAGGGTGCATATAAAAGTTAACCTTTCAATAGACACCATAACACATCATATTCATAGCTATACATGTAGAGTGTGTGTGTGTGAGCATATTAGTCCTCATAGTGACATATTAGCAACAATATTGACATTGAGTGTTCTTCCCTTAAAGGGATCACAACACATTCACAACGTCCCCAACATGTATATGATCAAAATTCATATAGGGGTCATATAGGTAGGGGTCATTCCACAATAGTACCTAACATAATCAATCATGTAGACCACACCTTATCCCTAACATTATCATTCACATTATATACCTCATCATCAACACACTTTAAACATCATGCTAGCATTGAGGATTTCATACATAACCTTCATAGCATAACTTCATAAACATATACATCATAATCATCAATTCACTTTACGTCTATTGCCTTCAAGGCCATGCTCTCAGCATGCATAGATAGATAAACATAGTCTAAGTACAACTCCATAAACAAAGGGATCAACCCATAACTTTGCCCATAAGGCCATAATCTTCAACTAATCGATATACCAACAATTCAACATGAATAAGTATAGATAATCATAAAAAACATCAATACAATCTAATCTAAACATAATTTCACCAATAGAGATCATATTCACAAAGACCCACATCATAGGCCAATTTTGAGAATTTGGGGATAATGGGTTCTTGAGAATACCTTTGAAAATTGTCTGAAAAAAATTAATTCCACATTATTTCATCAATAGAATGATTTATAAAATCGTTTGACAAGGAACCCATGTTTAGATTGAAAATTGGGAATTTTGGTCTTTGAATCACTTTTGAAAATCTTTGATAGAACTCCTTGAATGAGAGGTTATTCAAGAATCAAGAGTCACCATACCTTAATTATTGAAGACCCATGAAATTGAAGAAGAAATCATTTGAAAACCCATCTTCTAGCTTGAGCTTTCATCAAGGTCTTCAATGGAGTTTTTTTTAGAGAATCTATTTTGAGAGGGAAGGGTCAATTTGAAGAATGGGGTCTAATTTTAGGTTTTGGGGTTTTAACCAACTCAAAATACCCTAAAATAGGTAGAATAACCATTTATAATATTTCCCCAAAGTACCCAAACTATCCCTCAGTTAGTTGGACCTTTTCAAATAAGTCAAACTTAAGTTTTATTTTCGCAAATTTCATCGGGAAACAAGTTCGCGACGCGGATGTGTTTCCACAAGTTTTCTAGAAATTAAATTCGAGACAGTAGATTCCACGACATGTCCACGACGCGGACCAAACTTTTGAGTCTTAGTGGAGCTAGTCCGCGACGAGGACATGCTCTTTCCAAGCACAACTTCAAGCTACCTTGGCAGCTTGCTTGGCCAAGGTTGGGGGTCCTCCTGGGACCCTTAGGGTGTCCCCAGGGAGTCGTATCCAAATATTTTGACCATAAAAACATTCATTAAAACACTAGGGTCACCTCTACTGAATTTAGATTCCAAACAACACATAAAAGCATGAACAACGTACTAGAACACACCAATACGTAAAAGACTAGTTTTCAAACGTCTTGGTCATCCCTTGACGTTTGACTACCAAACTCTTTAAAAAAAAGGCTATTCTTCATTATTTTAACAAGTTATAACGCATAAAACTCATGTGAGGCTCTACTTTATCCTACTTCATTTTGAGGGTTGTTACATTAAACATTTCTTTTGTCTATTATAATGTGTTGTATGTATGTCAAGCGGCTTGTGTAAGTCCCATCGGGATCTTATAAACCATGACACGCCTAAGGTATACTTTGGTTCGTGACAAGATCCATGGTGGTAGGTCCCTGAAGCCTAAATGTTTTTCAATAGCTTTAATTTTTAGAAGAAATTTAATTTAAGAGAAAAATATTGATTAATATTTAGGGAAATGAAACTTAATTGATTATTGCTAGTAACGATTAGATATTGTTATTTTTAACCTTCGAATATTTTCATGTTGCTATTATTGAACTCAAATTGAATTCTAAGAACCAAAATATTTGCTAGACATTATAAATATACTTATAAAGACCAAATTTATGTCCTTTTGCTAAGAAAAGTCGTTAAAAGTCATGTTTCTTGTAGTGTATGTTTACAAAACATCATCCACATCGAAACCATGGACTTCCATCAAAAATAAAAATAAAAATAAGGCAACCACTTTCTCCATGTAAATTTAAAAATGTCTTCCTTCTCATCCTTTCACCTAATATATTTCGAGGAACTCTTTTAGAGAAAAATGATCAAAATGGTCCTTAATGTATGTGGTTTGAATTATTTTGATCCTTCATATATACTACTTAATTGAAATAGTCCTTTATGTATGTAATATGTGATCATTTTGGTCCTAAATCCTAACTTTCTTAAAAAGGTAATGATTTCTCCTTTCGTCACCTCACTACTTTCTCTGCCTTAGTCTCTCTTTGGTTCATCATCAACCACCCCCTAGTCGTACCGGCGTACTCGACCTCGACGAGGTCTAATACAAGCCTCTTAGCATTCATTCATCGCATATACACTAAAACCATAAGGAATTAAAGACTTTCTTTACCAAAAAAACATTTCATAAAACAAAAAATATAGCAAGCGGAAGGCTTTCTAGACTTTATACATGATGTATCAAAACCATCTAATACTTTAGAGTACAAAATTCGGGACTAATCCCATACACAACTTAAACAATACTAAAAAGACATAAAAGAACATATGGGGTATTGTCCTCGAATATATGAGGACTCACCAAGTCTTCTTTCTTCAACACTTAGAAACCTATCAAATAGCCATGACATGTCATCATCTCCAAATCCCTACACTTTAGTCCAAAAAGGGAAAGAAAGGGGTTAGCACAATTAAGTACTAAGTATGGAGACCATGCAAAAACATGCCAAAAAGGACATTTTCAAGGAAGTAAAATGCTTTCATATCATTTGATAAATCCTTTCCTTTACAAGTATAAGAGACATAATACAAGTCAACATTAACATATAAGACCATAGCCAACCATACATATACTCAACATATGTCCATATACAACCCATCCTTAACTTTAAAAGAACACATGTCATTTCATTATCCTAGGACCTCTACCTAATATAACCTTAAGACACACTTGAGTGAGACAAGAAGTGACTGCCCATACAACCTCTTCAAGCACACTTAAGTGTTCCCCAAGATTACCTTAGATAAGGACACAATCGAAATGCAAGAGCTAGTTCTATAGGCATAATAAATAACAATATGAGGATGCATGATCAAAGTGAAGTCAAAACATGTTTAAGTAAATCTATACTAATAGTAGATATCATATGTGTGCATAATCCAACCAATCTATAAACCCCAACTTAGGATGGGGATGCCGTTCAAACCCGGACACCCTGGTGGCAAGGTATAAACCCCTCACATGGTTGATGTTGGTCACACCCCAAGCATCCTAGGTGGTGAGATATAAACCTCTCACATGGTTGATGTTGGTCACACCCCAAGCATCCTAGGTGGTGAGATATAAACCGGTGGTGAGATATAAACCTCTTACATGGTTGATGTTGGTCACACCCCAAGCATCCTAGGTGGTGAGATATAAACCTCTCACATGGTTGATGTTGGTCACACCCCAAGCATCCTAGGTGGTGAGGTATAAACCCTTACATGGCTATTCGATTCTTTTCCCCGGACCGGGCACGGGTCATGCAACACTTTATATAGGAAATTCACATTAGGCTCTAATGCAATCTCATGTATGGAATGAACATATACACAAGCTTAGTTTGTCATCAACACATCTCCTCGAATGCCATACATCTCATAACTCAAGCCTTAAAGCATCAATTCATCAATTCTCCATAATTGGACATTTTGTCAAACACCTGAAGGCATGTAATAGGGTCAAAGAGCATGGAAAATAGGGTAGTAATTATGCAAAGAAAACCAGTGAACAACCTAGAACAACGCCTTTTAACACCCACAAGACCACATGAAAATCTCCACATCCATTCCAAATTTAGATTCAAGTTCTAGAGTCACAACATGCTCAAACAATCACTTTTCATGTTTAAAATTCACTGCAAGGTGAAATTTGTACAAGGAACAAGACTAATTTATGAATCTCAACTTAAACCATGAATTGGTGAGTAGAATAGTAGTCTAGGCACTATGGGTTAAAGGACCCATGAGTTCAACACCACATACTTTAACTCACAATACTACCCACTTTACATAGAATCATCACAAGATCACATAAAACTCATTCACATCATACCTTCACATATAGCTTCACATAAAAACTCATTTACATCATACCTTCACATATAGCTTCACATATAGCTTCAAATAAAACTCATTTACATCATACCCTCACATATAGCTTCACATAAAACTTTACATATAGCTTCATATAGGACTTTTCATATAGCCTCATATAGGACTTTACATATAGCCTCATATGTGTATAATAATACAACAATATAATAACATTTATAAAATGCCCTTCATGGCCTCAATTCACAATAATACAACAAATAACCACCTCCACCAAAGGTGGATCAAACCAATCAATAACAATTATATCAATACTAAGAGATTAAGCCATCTTACCATTCTCCGAAAGCCATAACCAACATTACTCAATTCCCTACTAATCCAACATTATTCATAAAGTAGGTCAACTTACCATCCTTTCCAAGCCACAATCACCATCCTTAATTCTCCATAATATCACAATAGAATAACATAGATAATAGTAGAATTTAACTATACAATACAAGCTAAACATAATCCAATAATCAACATGAAGATAAATTCACAATCTTTTTTTGCCCTTCAAGGCCAACATCCCGCATCCTTCAATTCAATAAAAATTATTAACAATTCACATATATAATATCATTTATGAACAGCCCATACCATACTAAACACAATTTTTATAATCATCTACTCAAAATCAATACACCCACTTTATGGTGAAATTTAGAGAATTTGAGAAAGCATGGGTTCATGGGGATTTCTTTCAAAAACCATTAATAATCATTAATAACAATATAAATCATCATTTAAAACCTTTTTATGCAAGAACCCATGCTAGAATCGAAATTAGACTTTAGGGTTTTTGAAGAACTTTGAAAATACTTTTGAATTGGCTCTTTGATTGAAAAAGGAATCAAAGATAGAGAGTCCCCATACCTTAATATTGAGAAAGCCCACGAAAATCGATGAAAGAAGCCTCCAATTTGAGACCCTAGTTCTTCACCCTTCTTCTTCCTGAAACTTGAAAGAAATATATGAAAGGAGATGGGAATTGAATTAATGTTATATAGGAAATAAAATACGCCCTTGGAAAAAACGGGTCCAACACTTAGAAAAAAAAAAGAGGTGGATGAACAGTAAATTCACTCTCTGGAAATTGCATTTTCTGCACGGACAGATTTTACGAAAATGGGCATAACTTCTTCGTCCGAACTCCAAATGAGGTGAAACGAAGTGTGTTGGGTAGCTAACTCAAAGGGATTTCCATGGATATGTTATGGACCACCCAATTATTTGTGTACTAGGAGATATGACCCTCCAAAGTAGACCCTCGAAAAAAGCTTCACTTGAAAATTTTGGATTTTGATACGGTTGCTCTAAAATTTGGGTTAGACCCATTTCCCACTCAATTTGACCCCCTAAACAAGAATATGAAGTCGGATTTTTAAAAGCAAACGGATTTTTAGATATAGCTAAAACAAGTTTCCGGTAACTTAGAGAAGCACATTTTAGGATTTTTTTTTTTTTTTTGGGTCGCTTTCACTTTTTACAACCAATTCAACACATGTTCTTATATTGCAAACTCCTCATTAGACGTCATTTATAACCTTATTTTTACCTTTTCTATTAGGAAATCAAATCTATACCCTCCTTATATGGAGTGTTAATGTAGATTAGATGTAAATTATATTTAGTAATAAAATTCAGCTTTTATTAGTTTTATATTCTCTCGTTGTATATGAATCAAATTGATTAAATTTACTCTATGTACATATGTATATATATACATGTATTAATGTATGAACATTTCATACTGATATGTAATTGGAAAAAAAAACTTATTTGGATTTGAAAACCGTAAGTTAGAATTTCAAGAAAATCTTAGCTTTTGTCTAACGATTCATTTTATATTATTGTTTTAGGAGAATTTTTGAAATTCCTAGATATGGGTCTGTGAAAATCCTTGTGGGGGTTCTTTTAATACAAATGACGGATCGAGAAGATGAAGAGTTGAAAATAATGTTAAGAATGAGTATTTAGAAGGAGTTGTGATAAAGCAGAGAGTGGAGAGATGACAAAGGAAAGGAGGAAACGTTACTTTTTTTAACAGAGGTAGAGTTTAGGACCAAAATGATCACATATTCAGACATCAAAAACTATTTCAATTAACTAGTATTTATGAAGGATCAAAAAAAATTCAAACTCTGACTTGTCTAAACGATTGGTAGGAAGTATATTCTTCATGTAATTAATTTCTTATTTTTTGTTGATTTTATCCTTGAGAATTTGTAAGGTACACATTTCAATTTCCTCCCCATTTGGCTCTGTAAGAATGTGATATAAGCCCCCTCCCCCCCTCCCCACCCTTTATTGATGTCCAATTGTCATATCAAAAGCTATAATCAATTTTTGGCAGAAATACGAGCCCAATGACTCCTTATGGCCATAGAATATAAGCTTCATCCTCTTGAGATCAATACTGACTCCTCAGAATTTGTCACTTTGCTAGAACATCACAACCACCCTTATGCTAATTTAACCTGATGGAGAATTTGGGAGCAACAACGCCAACACACATCTTTAGGGAGTAGAATCAGGTGGCATACACATTTAGCAAGGAAGGCCTCAAATGCAAGATTTTTGAAAAACCAACATTTGAACTTAATCTTGGTAACAATTATGTAAATGGCCTTACCATGACCATACTTATAACTATATGATTGACACTAGCTAATTATAATATAACTAGTTTTTCGATACGTGGGTTGCACGTGATTGTCAATTCAACAAATTTAAGCGAAGATTTGAATAATAAGCTTTTTGCACAAAATAATATTGCAGATTCATTTGTGAATGTTCAATATGGATCATCATATATATCTCTTATTAACACGAACCTATAAAGATGGTCAATGAAATTTTTTATTAATTAAATGCAATAATGTATATATTTATTTCAATTTGATGAGGTTCAATCATGTAATTAGTCGTATCTCACTAATATTACTATATAGACAATATTTGTTGTGCATTTTTCTTGTCATCTATCCAGATGTACCTTGCACGTGTATTCCACTTAATCCTGTTTTAGATTTCATATGAACATGTGGAGAACAACTACATTTTTTATTTTTAGAACTATTTTTGTAATTTTATTGTATAAGCTATAACAAAATAGATGATGTTCTTTTTGTTGGCTCTCATATTTGACTTTTCGATTGACCGTATACATAAATCAAAGATAGTTATCTCGAATGTCCATAATTAATTGAGAAAAAGATACCTTTTTTTTTTTATTGAAAAACTAAAAATTAAAATTAAAAAAATATATTCTATCTCGTGAAATCATATATATAGTCACCTATTTATCTTACAACCAACAAAGATATAGTTCATATACTTGTAAACAATTTTCAATTTATTCAACCAAGCATGATTCGCCTACAAGGTAAAAATAACAACACCGTGCTATCACGAGATAGGGGCGGGATAATAATATGAAAAATATTGGTCAAAAAGTTAATATAAGGAAAGATGAAAGATAGAAATAATTAATACAATAACTATGATAATTTATAATATTATAACTAAAAAGTGTATAAGAGTATGAATAACATTTGCAATAATTAGTAATAACTAAAAGAATTTATAATGTTATAACTAAAGAATTATAGATGAATTTCTAATAAATTTCTATACTTACATAAATAAATAGGACTTTTAATTAATGTTACTATTTTTTATACTTATTAGATTTTTAATTTAGTATAGGGACAAATGAAATTTTTATTCCATATTACTAAATATAAAATTTATTTTGTTAATGATAAATTTTAAATGATTCATATATATTCACATATTTTCACATTTGTTGTGAGTTATTTTTCTTAAAAAAAGGAATTTGAAAATTTTTAAAATAATATATTTTGAAGTTACAAGATCTTGTTAACTTGATATATATAGACACACACACACGTTTGCATTAATGAAAATATATATCTCATAAAAACTAGCTATTAAATAAATAATAAAAATTAAACTAATACAGACTTCAACTGGCGTTATTAGAAGTCATATGAACATTTCTTGGTCGAAAATACTTAAATATTAAGAAATAGTAAATTAGTAAAACAAAGGGAAATGTTTACATAGTAACAATTATTTTGAAACAAACTTTCCGGCAATCTAAATCACATAAGTAGCATTGATAAATAAAGTCATTCTTTTGTCTTGAGAATCAAAAACAAATCGTGAAAATTCTTTAACTCTTGAGAAGTTTAATAATTTTGGAAAAGATATTAAGAAACATACAACTACATCACAAGAGAAATTGTTAGCAAAAACAAATGAATTTATACGACAATAAAAATTAAATTAATACAAACTTCAACTGGCGTTAGTACAAGTCATATGAACTTTTATTCGTTGAAAATACTGAAATATTAAGAAATACCCCTCTGTCCCAATTTATGTGATTTACTTTTTTTTTAGTTAGTCCCAAAAAGAATGACACATATCTATATTAAGTAACAATTTAATTATAAAATGTCTTATTTTAACCTTAATGAAATGATTCTGACCACACAATTTTCTATAATTCATTTTGGACCACAAGTTTTAAAAGTCTTTCTTTTTTTCTTAAACTCCGTGCCGAGTCAAACTACATCATATAAAATATGACGGAGGGAGTAGTAAATTAGTAAATCAAAAGAGCAATGTTTATGTAGTAATAACTATTTTGAAGCAAATTTCCTGGCAATGTAATATTGCTAAATAAAGTCAATCTCTTGGCTTGGGCATCATAAAAACAAATCGTGACAATTCTCTAACTCTTGAGAAGTTGAATAATTTTGGAAAACGATTTTCCAGTATATCTACATCACAAGAGAAATTGTTAACAATAACAAAGGAATTTAGACTACAATAAAATTTAAACTAATACAAATTTCAACTGACGTTATTAGAAGTCATATAAACTTTTCTTCGTCGAAAGTACTTAAATATTAAGAAATAGTAAATCAATAAAACAAAAGGGCAATGTTTATATTAACAAAAAGGCAATGTTTATATAGTAATAACTATTTTGATGCAAACTTACTGACAATCTAAATCACATAAGTAACATTGTTAAATAAAGTCATTCTTTTGTTTTGAGCATCAAAAAATAAATCGTGACAATTCTCTAACTCTTGAGAAGTTGAATAATTTTTGAAAAAGATATCTAGAAGCATATATTTATATCACAAAAGAAATTGTTAACAAAAACAAATGAGTTTAGACTACATCATGATAACTTCATATATTGGAACATTACTTATTAGCTAAGCAAAAAAATAATTATTATATCATCAGAATTATTTTCCTCAAGTCTTTCGAGGTTAAGGAATATACCCTCTTACGATATAACAATTTACTTCATCAAAATAGTGGTACATCATAGTCCGCTAAACTTTGAACTCACTCAAGGACAATAAATCACATGAAATTTTTTAAAATGCAAGAAGAAGAAGAGTAGAAGATTAAAAAAAAATGTGGTTGAAAAATGAGAGGAAACTCCTCTATTTATAATCAACAAAGGGTAGTATGAATAAATATTTTTTGTGTCTTATCTGAAAAGTCATGACCTTTCCAAAAAGTCACAACCCTTTAAAAAAGTCACAACTTATTAAAAAAGATACAACTATTTGGAAAAGTTACAATTCATCGAAAAATCACAATCCTATGAAAAAAGTCAAAACTTATCGAAAATCATAACTCATCGAAAAAGTCACAACCTAAGTTAAAAATATTTTAGTAATTTAATATTCAAGTCAAGTTATGATTTCATGTTTTTAAGGTAATATAGATATAGATATAGATATAAACTATGCTTTTGATGGTAAAAAAAATAAAAAAATTGTAATCTTTTGGTGCTCAATAAGCCCCTTTTCCATTGTAAAATAGAGGTGGCGTTGTTATATGTACCAAATTCACTTGAGATATAGGGCTGAGATTAATCGTGGGCAAGCCATCCTATAGATTCTTGCCTCCACCTTAAATTCTCTTCCGTTGCTCCCCAGACAACTTTTCTGCTCTTCGTCCTTTCTCTGTATATTTTTCAATTCTTCAGATCCGAATCGATTGTCATTTTTGTCCCGAATCTTCCGATTCAATTTATATTCAAAAAATTAAAATTTTGTGTTGAAAAAATCGTATTTTGTGATTTGAATCTTGAAATTGTTTGTGTTTTTTATTGTGATTGTGAGAGGAGTATAGTAGGTGGTGATTTGAGAGTAACGGTGATGGAAGAATGTAATCGAGTTGAAGATGTAGAGGAGGGTGAGATCTCAGATTCGGCTTCAGTTGAAGAAATCAGTGAGGATGCGTTCAATAGGCAAGACCCACCTACTACTACTACTAAGATTAAGATTGCGAGTAATGAAAATCAAAATCAAAATTCGACGACGACTAGGGTTTGGACGATGAGAGATGTATATAAATATCCAATTTCTAGGATTATGCTAGAGGTTTGTATAACCTGGCTTGGGCTCAGGCTGTGCAGAATAAGCCTTTAGACGAACTATTCGTCATGACTAGTGACAATTCCAACCAGTGTGCTAATGCTAATGCTAATACTGATGTTGAATCCAAGGTCATCATTGATGTGGATGACGATGCTAAAGAGGAAGGAGAGTTGGAGGAAGGCGAGATCGACTTGGATGCCGCTGACCTAGTTCTAAATTTTGGAAAGGAGGCCAATTTCGTTAGGGAACAACTTCAGAGTGTTACTCTAGACGAAACCCACAAGTAAACTTGTTAAAACTCTATTCATTCTAGTTCTAGTCTAGTAAATAACTTCATCCACTAATTATGCTTTGTTTCACTAGATCCTTTTCTATGGTTTGTTCCAAATTGCAAACTTCATTACTGGCCTTGGGGGAACTAGCTCTTTCTCAAGACAAGAATGACATTCTTATTCAACTCTTTATGACCGCACTCCGAACCATTAATTCTGTAAGATATATTCATTCTCTACTACTTTCAGCCTCATCACATACCTCAAATAATGCTCAAATCTCTTTCCTTTGCTTTCCAGGTTTTCTACTCCATGAACCAGGATCAGAAGCAACAAAACACAGATATTCTATCTAGGTTTTTCCTCTTCCTTTTACATTTGTCATTCCTATTGCATTTGGACGCATTCTAATCTAACTCCCTTGCAGGTTGCTTTTTCATGCAAAGACACAATTACCTGCTCTTTTGTCTTCTGAGCAGTTAAAAGAGGTGTGTTTTCATAAATATATATGCATGTATTGAGAAAACTTGCAGTTCTGGTAGCTTATACTGCCTACTTTATGTCCCAGGTGGATGCTGTGATTCTCTCTATTAACCAGTCAGCTGTTTCCTCAAATACTCAAGACAATGACAAGGTCAATGGGATCAAAGTCGTTGAACTGTTAGATATGAAGGTTTCTCATAAATCCTCTGAAAATGCAAATCAGGATTTTACTTCTGTAAACAAGTATGATTTAGGTGCTGTATCTATCAAATCTTCAGGCCTGAAGGAGCAGAGTGTGTCATTTGAATCTGTAAAACCAGGATTAGCCAATTCTAAAGCTAAAGGGTTATCCATTCCTTTGCTAGACCTCCATAAGGACCATGATGAGGATACTCTTCCGTCGCCTACACGAGAGATTGGACCACAGTTCCCTGTTGCAAAAGCTACACAGGCTCATGGAATGGTGAAACTGGACTTGCCTATTTTTGCGGGTTCTCTTGAGAAAGGGAATTCTTTATTGCATCCTTATGAAACTGATGCCCTTAAAGCTGTTTCCTCTTATCAACAAAAATTTGGTCTAAGTTCCCTTTTTGTTAGTGAAAACCTTCCAAGTCCAACTCCGTCTGAAGAGGGTGATAGTGGCAAAGGGGACATTGGTGGGGAGGTCACCAGTTTTGATGTTGTACATAATGCCAGCCATCTGAATGAATCTAGCATAGGGCAACCAATATTGTCTTCTGTTCCCCAGACCAGTATTCTTGATGGACAAGGACTGGGAACTGCTCGGACTGCAGATCCTCTGAGTTTTCTGCCAAATTCTTCTTTGCGATCTTCTACAAAAAAAGTAGAGATCCCAGACTCAGACTGGCAACCAGCAACGCAGTTGCTCAGAACACGAATAAAAATATCTTGCCTATCCCAGACATTGATTTGAAATTGGAGGCTTCTTTAGAGATGATTGGTTCAAAAAAGCAGAAGACAGTAGACCTACCAGTCTTTGATGCTCCATTGCCGAAAAGACAAAGAAGTGAACAGACCGATTCAATCATTGTGAGTGATGTGCGTCCTTCGACTGGAAATGGTGGTTGGTTAGAGGATAGAGGGACTGCTGGGTTGCCAATTACGAGTAGTAACTGTGCTACAGATAGCAGTGACAATGATATTAGGAAATTGGAGCAAGTAACAGCTACTATCGCTACTATACCTAGTGTCATAGTTAATGCTGCTGAGAACTTTCCAGTGACTGGCATTAGCACGTCAACAACTTTGCATTCTTTGTTAAAAGATATAGCTATAAATCCATCGATATGGATGAATATAATCAAGATGGAACAGCAGAAATCTGCTGATGCTTCTAGAACTACTACAGCACAAGCTTCAAGTTCTAAATCTATTCTTGGAGCAGTTCCATCAACGGATGCAGTAGCTCCCAGATCTTCTGCTATTGGCCAGAGATCAGTAGGAATACTTCAGGCTCCTACACACACAGCATCAGCGGCAAGTTCCATTTACAACCTTTTGAAGGATGAGTTCATTTTACAGTGTGTTCTTTACTGCTTCTATTGCACAGTTCCCTTTTATTTCTTCCTGACATTTTCAAGGGGTTAGTCATTTTCTTATGTTTGGGGTGGAATAAGGTGCAGAGCGGTTCCTTATGAATTTATTTAATCTTCGTTTTCCATTGTTGTTTTTTGTGTCAAAATGAGAAAACTAAACACTCTATTTGATACTTTATGTGACTTTATTATCCTCTAGAATATCTGATGTTGTCAAGATTCGCAGGATGAAGTGGCTATAGTCCGTATGAAACCTCGTGACCCTCGGCGTGTTCTTCATAATACTGCAGTTCTAAAGTGTGGTAATGTTGGATCAGATCAATGTAAAACTGGTGTAGCAGGCACACACGCAACAATAAGCAATCTTGGTTTCCAAAGTCAAGAGGACCAGTTGGATAGGAAGTCAGCTGTGACTCTTTCGACTACACCACCAGACATTGCTCGCCAATTCACCAAAAATTTGAAAAATATTGCTGACATGATCTCTGTTTCACCATCCACATCACCGTCTGCGGCTTCTCAAACTCAGACACAATGCATACAATCTTATCAGAGTAGATCGGAAGGTAAGGGAGCAGTTTCTGAGCCAAGTGAACGGGTGAATGATGCTGGCTTAGCTTCTGAAAAAGGTTCTCCTGGTTCATTGCAACCACAGATCTCTTGGGGAGATGTTGAGCATCTATTTGAGGGTACAGCGACCAACAGAGAGCTGATATCCAGAGAGAAAGGGCTAGGAGGCTTGAGGAACAGAAAAAAATGTTTTCTGTTCGGAAGCTCTGTCTCGTCTTGGACTTGGACCATACTCTTCTGAATTCAGCAAAGGCGTGAATCTTTTTGAACTTGTAGAGCCTGAGCTTATTTTCTTTGTCAGTAATTATGATTTTTAGGATTTTGTTCTTCTTTTTCAGTTTGTTGAAATCGACCCAGTTCATGAAGAGATATTGAGGAAGAAAGAGGAACAAGACCGTGAAAAGCCGTATAGGCACCTATTCCGGTTTCCACACATGGGAATGTGGACAAAGTTACGGCCTGGGATCTGGAATTTCTTGGAAAAGGTAACTGTTTTCTAATATATTTGTTTGTGTGTATACAGCTAGAGTTGAATATTGAGTCTTCTATTTTTATTTTTGGTAAAATTGTGCTTCTTTAGGCTAGCAATCTTTTGAGCTGCATCTCTATACCATGGGTAACAAGCTATATGCCACGGAGATGGCCAAATTGCTAGATCCAAAAGGGGATCTGTTTGCTGGACGAGTGATCTCCAGGGGTGACGATGGAGATCCATTTGATGGGGATGAAAGGGTTCCTAAGAGTAAGGACTTGGAGGGGGTTTTGGGCATGGAGTCAGCTGTTGTGATTATTGATGATTCTGTGAGAGTCTGGCCACATAACAAGCTAAATTTGATTGTTGTAGAGAGGTAATTAGTTGTATGTTTGATATCATTCATGATCGATTTCTCATGTATATATGCATATTGGTGACATAATATTGTACTGTTCAAAGGTCTATGATTAATCATTTTGTATCTTTAGGTATATTTACTTTCCTTGCAGTAGACGGCAATTTGGTCTCCTGGTCCTTCTCTTCTTGAGATTGATCATGATGAAAGACCAGAAGATGGGACATTGGCCTCTTGTTTGGGGGTGAGCTAATGTTTGATCTTGTATAAGAATATCTATGAGATTAATATTTTTACTACTAATATTCTATATCATTTCATACAATTAGGTTATTCAAAGAATACATCAGAATTTTTTCGCACATTGGTCCATAGATGAAGCTGATGTTAGGAACATCTTAGCGACAGAACAAAAGAAGATTCTGGCAGGTTGCCGTATTGTCTTCAGCAGAGTGTTTCCTGTTGGTGAAGCCAATCCTCATTTGCATCCTCTGTGGCAGACAGCTGAACAGTTTGGTGCTGTCTGCACTAGTCAAATTGATGATCAGGTTACCCACGTGGTTGCAAATTCTCTTGGGACGGATAAGGTGTGTTATTTCTCCCAAAAACTATCACTCTACATTGCTCAAATCCCATACCCATTTGCACAAAAATATAGGGAAAAGAAAAAAGTTGGATAAAAGAACCTAGTCGTCGGTTTGGTGAAATGAGAATGAAATGTTTTAGGTAAATGTAGGGAGTTACTAGTGGAGAAGTCTAGCATACGTTGCACTCTGCATGATTGGGTAATGTAATCATTCTCTTAGGGTGTGTTTGCTATGGAGGATAAACATTTTTTTTTTTTTTTCATGTTTGGTTAGTCAAAATTTGTATAAAACATTTTCGGTAAGAAAAGTTCCATATATGACATTTCATCCCTCCCCATCCATACCATCCCCACCTATTACCTTTCATCTCCACCTCCATATTGTCTTTCTAGATTATATATAAATGCTTTTTGGACGAAAATGAGAAACACCAAAAAATAAGAAAGATCACTTATTTTTCAAGAGAGCATTTCCGTGGAAAACCAAACACAGCCTTAGTCAGATTATTTATCACCCTCCTTTGTTATTATGTTGATAAAAGTTTCTGATCCATCATCTAGAAAACTGTGTATGTGGGTATTTAGAGGTTTAATTAGTAGCTTGTCTTAACAGGTTAATTGGGCACTTTCCACCGGACGATTTGTTGTTCATCCTGGCTGGTATGATCTCTTTATTATTGAATTGCAGTCCTATCACTAGGGTTTTACTGGTGATATAAGTTGGTAATATTTCTTGATTTATTCCGCACAAAAATAAAATTGCAGGGTGGAGGCATCAGCTTTACTTTATCGGAGGGCAAATGAGCATGATTTTGCTATTAAATCTTAAATTAACACAATTTCCGTCTCTTGTTAAAAGAAAACTGAAAAAGGTGGAGGATGAAATCAAGAATTGGATGGATGTTATAAACGGTAACACTAGGTAATCAGGCAAAGAGATTCGTTTTAGGTTATGCCTAAGATTGATTTTGAAGGAATGCACCCAAATCCCTTTGCTGGCTTCCAAAGTAATACGGGGTGAAGCTTTATTTATGAGAATTGAGTAGCGTATTCTGTTTAAATGCATAGATAACAAAGCTGATGAAGAAAAGGAAAAGACACTTATGTGTGATAAACGTTGAACAAGAACAATACTTGTTTTTATCCGGGTGGAATAGGCAACTGGAATCCCGAATTGATGGTGGTGGCAAACAAGCAATTATTGAATGAATACTCATCGTCCACTAACTAATACACTAACTATCTAGAGCCCTCAATTAAAGAATAACGACTTCAAATGGACTTTAAACCTGCATTGATACATGACATGTTCAAAGCTCTATGATTTTAATTGAATAACGACTTTATATCTGCATTGATAAATGACATGTTCAAAGCTCTATGATTTTAATATGGTTAAAAAATAATAATTATTTGAAGGACGTTAGGATAGTAGTTCTTCCTCTTAATTTGATTTTTCGACATGAATAAATAAGATATGATGTTCTTATTGAATCATGGGTGCAAGCAAAATTAGAACATGAGACGTGGGAGTTATGAGGCAGGGAAAAAAAATTAATTCTACATTCATTCATATTGTGCTTGTCCACACTAGTATCATTCTTTATGTTATTGTTAATTAATTTATCAAAATATTCCATATTGTTTATTTATAAGCTTTGAAGTAACCTTTTTCTATATCAAATTAAAGACTAGTAATTTTTGTTTGAGTTATAAAAATCAATCAACACTAGTTAAGTTTAGACCAGTTGATATTGGTTTTGGATCATAACAAAAAATTTAACTAGAAAAAGGGAAACAAATTCTAAGTTTTAATTTTCCTTATAAATAAAAAACATAAATTATACAGGATAAAATCTGAAACAAGAATTCGGGTTTGGAGTAAAAATAGGCAAGTTTATAGGTATGCAAATATTTCATAAAAAGATTATTCATCAACTCTAATTCGAAAATAAATTACTTGCAATGTCAATAACAAGTCAATACTATTTTTTATAATATTAGTTAAGAATATATGCTTGTTGATTAATATATTTTCAAAAAATAATATATATATATATATATATATATATATATATCTTAAATATTTAAGTCAATATTATTTATAAAGTCTCTTATTTATTTAGTATAAATTTTTTAATTTTAGATAATTAACTTTTATTCTTTAAATTTAATATAAACCGATGATTGCAATTATCCAACCAAACATTACATTTGTAATTACACACGTAATTATGCTATGACAAACAAACAGGTCATCGTAATTACTATGTTGTGTAATTACTAGGCTGGAAATTACTACCTTAGTAATTACACCAATTCCAATCAACTGGTTGCTTTCCAAACAAACCTTAATAGAAAGCAAAATTTGGACCTTTACCATATTAAATATAAAGTACTCATTTTGTCTCATTTTATGTGATATCCTTTACTTTTTATTTTGTCCTAAAAAGAATGTCACATTAATATAACTAATATACGTATCCGCGCATTGCGTAGAGAATATTAAAGAACGTAATTATATTATACATTCAAATATATAACATACTCTTGTCTATATGATTTTTTAAATGTAAATTAGTATATCAATGAGTGAGATCTTTCAGTTTATGAGTCATTATTGCATACTTGCTAGATCATTATCAAAGTAAATTTATCAGTGCTTCTTGATGCATCTTGGATACTTAAAAATTATAAACAAAGATTAAACATGACACAAATTTATCATAAAATTCTCAAGTTGCAAAGAGCATCAAATCTACATGAATTACCTATATATAATTAAATAGGCAATGGATACAAAATGCTCAATAATAATTAGATCGATTGTTTATAATTTTATATTTTAGTCGTGTTATATTTTAGGATCAAAAACTAAATAAGAAGATGTTTTAACGATTATTGTAGACATACTTTGAAAATGAAGGAACATTTACAAAGCAATATTGTGAATTAACTTGTTTCTAAAGGGAATCTAAGATCAAATAATATGTTATCATGTAGCTACAAAGTTTGAGTAGTATATAATTATTTTTGATAATAACTCGCACATCATCATCTTTAATTCACGATTCATTTTTAAATTTATTTTGGTCTATGATGTTATACCCTATTATTTTAATTATATGACACCGTTTTCTTTTATTAAATCTCCCCCCCAAAAAAAAAAAAAAAAAAAAACAAACAAAAACTATGGATCCATCTACCTATACATAACAAAAATATAAATCAATTTATTTTTTGTATCTATTCTTTTATCAGTTAAAAAATTAGCCAGGCTATATCCCAAAAAATTAAAAATTATTTACTTATTCATGACAATATTTTTTTTCTTTCTAACTTGCTCTACAATATTATTTATTTAAATTTGTTTCTAATCTTCATAAATTAGATATTATTAATAGCTAGTTAATTTAGATTAATTTGATATGCTTAATTGTAGGATAAAATCATGTAAGTTGAATGTTTGATTTCTAAACCACTTTGTTCTTATTTTATTATTTCTATTTTTGACCTAATATTTGTACCTTTTGGAATCGTAAACTCTTTTTAATTTATATATATTATCCATATTTTTAGATATGATAGTTTTTGAACGAACATTACCAAATAGCTGGGACTAAAAGTTATACAATTGTACATTGAGGTTCACTAAATAGCTAAACTATAAAGAAAAAATGGCAGCATGGCATCCCATTTTACTAATTGGCAACATATAGCCCTCTTTTTATTTATTTTTTAACAAAAAAGGTTTTTAAAAATTCAATTTTGCAATTAGTATCCTACGCATTGAAGTTCTTTTTTAATTAAATTAAATAATTTTAAGAGATGACAACATGGTGTCCCTTTTATTGGGAAGTGGTTTTTTCTCCCTTTTTTCTCTTCTTTCCCATACACACGATTCTTTTGAATGATGCTTTTCATTAATTATGTACATATTTTATCCAATTCTTTCTTCTTTCATTACTTTTGAATAAAAGATGATTTATTTTCTATTTATTAGTTTTACATATTGAGTTCTATAAAAATGCCCATCCATAGTGTCTATTTTTTTCGCTTTTTAAATTCTTGGTGGTTGTTGATGTCTACCCGCCAATTTCTCAACTGCTAGCCTATGCTTAATCCCCCTTGTATTGTCGCTCAATTTTTTTGGGGTTTTAATTTTTGAAATTGAATGTTATATCTTATTTAGGCGAAAATTTACGTAATCAGCACTGATCAGGTATCACACCTGTCATGCTTAAGAAAGTTATCCCTAGATTATTCATAAAAAAGGATTCTATCTTCTAATTCTAATTTTGTGATTCTCCATCCATAACTCTAAATTTTAGCCATGTAAGTTCTTCTCGTTATCCGATTCGACTTGTGCGTTTTCTGTTGAACATTTTAATTTCATGTGCAATCCTCATTTACACACTAAAGAAAGAATCTGGAATGTATACAAATTATGAGTGAATGAAAAAAGGGATATGTATACATGAATGCAATGCATATGATGGATTCATTCACTTATAATATGTATACATCGGAGGAGATAACATAGATATAAATGTACTAATACTAAGTGAATGAATACACCAGTCTTCTACCTATATACAATCATCAAGTATACAATTGGAATTTTATGTAACGAACAAAAACCATATGAAAATACATAATTTACATTTTAGGCGGTTTCGTAATGTATATAATTTTTATGTTCTCATTTTTTGTTGTTGTTTAGTGATGATTGGTTATACTAGGAAAATAAAAACCTATTAAAATGTAATTTATTAATTTGGGCCATTTGTGCTTATTTTTTATTTCTCTATTAAATGCTAATTAATGTTGGGTTATTTATTGCTAATTATAACTATCGTTGTACATATATATGTCATTTCCTCATAAATAAAAGCTATAATAAATTGTA